>OZ038513.1:81147929-81255429 GCA_964036315.1 Acanthosepion esculentum
ATTATCTATATATTTAATTTTGGTCGTCATTGCTGTTGATCATGTGACAACAAATTTCACAGGATTTCTGGAAAGCTATGTATTCTTGCAAATCTCAAAACTGCTTTTTTCTAAATCTTTTGAATTCAATTTCTTTCAAAAACCTTACACTGTTCCTTGGACCTGTTTCTGGTGCTTCATGGATTATGGATACGACCTTTACATTACTTCTCCAGCAAAATCTTGATATCTTACCATTTTTATACTCTTTTTTTCTTTTTTTTTTTTTTACTCAGTGCTCACTTGGTGGAGTTATAGCTATCGTTTGCCATATTTTCTAAATTTGACTTCTTAACTCGATTAAATTGGCTTGTTTATGTCAGTGTTATAAAGTGCTCAATTATTTTCAAATATAATATAATAATATGCATTCATCTTTCGTATTCAGTACGTGTGATTAACTATCAGTCCGAATTGTGCCGTTTTGATTTTATGGAAATAAAAAATTAATAAATATTTGGAAATAATGAATTTAAAATCTTGCTGATTTTTTCCTCTCGTACTAAAAGCCTCAGTCATCAGTATGAAACGTGGAAATAACGGTTCATTTAGTTTGTGATTCGCGCATTAAATAATAGTTAAAACATTACATAACAGTTGAAGTACTTTTGTGCGCTTGGTGCTCATAAAAAAAACTAACCAAACCGGTTTGTATAAAGCTTCAATTAACAACTCTACTTCCAACCTGAACACTCTAGAAGATACAGTGTGGTTCATTTTGGGACATGTTCCTAATCAAACATTCCATCCCAATTCCAATACCCTCTTGGCTGCCATCGGGGAGAAGTTGCCAAAGGGATTTTTAGTTAAGAGTTGCGCAGCTTTACGATATCGTGTTTGGGCTGGAAAAGAAAATAATTGAAGCCATATTGATTTTTTTCTTTTGATATTATCAATGAGTTTTAATAATATCATTTTATAATAATGATAATAATAATAATAATAATGAAAAATCAGAAAGAAGTTCATCAGGCGAGTGTGAGAATTGAATTCGAAAAAATATAATAACGGCCATTTAAAATCTTGCTATCCCAATTATAACTGAGAGCTTCAACTTAATAAAATGGAACTTAAAGGAACTCAAGAAAATTGATGCAAAAATTTGCAAACAACTCACGTCCAATAGAATGTGCTACCCTAAGGCAGATGCTGACCAAGGAGCAGTGTGGACAGGGGCATGATTCAACTGGAATTGTCTTACAAGATTTCAATAATGGAACTATATAAATATATTGCAGCTATACAAGATTGGATATTACAATTCATAATGGAGTATGAAAAACGTAAAAAAAAACAACTTTATTCTGTCTCAAAAGAAGGACTTAAATATGCAAATGAATTCAGGTTAAATCTTGAAAATAGCACTGAAGTATATACAACGGCGACAAAACCAGCAAGAAAAATGAAACAAGAAGTGAAAAAGTTAGGTGAAAAGCAAATAAAAAAAAAGCTGGAGCCAAAAGCCTTTACAAAGCCAGTTCATTTTTCATAGCAAAAATGCTGATGTAGATGGCTGAGGACTTAAGGGTGAGCCTGAAGGGTTTATTCTTGTTGCCCAGAATCAAAGCCTGCTTACATGCAACTACCAAGCTAATATCTTGCATAATATTATGAACTCAAAATGTAGGTTCTGTGGTCAATGCATTGATGCTATTGATCATCTTATATCAGGATGCTCAATAATCTCACCCAATGAATACAAAAACTGCCATGACAGGGTAGGTCAATGTTTGCATTGGAAGATCTGTATCACTACTGGATAAAAACATCTGCAAACTGATATGAACATCATTCAGAATCTCATGTTAAGGGAGAAGATGTTACTATACTCTGGGATTTTTCTGCCACCACAAACCAAACAATACAAGCAAATTGCCCAGACATTATTATCAAAGACAGAAAAGAAAACATTAGCACACTGATTGACATGAGTGTACCAAGTGACAAAAACATTTCTGCAAAAGTCTTTGAAAAACTAAGCAAAGACCTGGAAATGGAAATAGAAAAAATGTAGCACTTAAAAACTGAAAGTGCTCTTGTGATTGGAACTTTGGGTCTGGTAAACAAAGTAACTGAAAGACACATCAATTATATACATCTGACAAAGGAGATGTATATAATCTGGTTTCTTGTTTGATTATTAATGCTGTTGTTCCTATGCATTATTTACATTTTGACTGTCTTCATCTCAACAAAAATGACATTATTCTGAATGTAAATAATAAAAATAATTCCTCATCTCTTCCAACATTGTGTGTATTCGTTTGGGGTTTTTGTCAAATGTGTTTACTGCGCAGTGAATGCTGACTCTTGAGTTGTAGCTGATTTGAGTAAAGTATAAATTTCTATAATTATACAATCAAAACTCCAGATACTATTTGATCATAAAAGGATTTCCATTTTCAGTGCATTATTTGAGCACTTTGATTCACACTTTTTTCCATGGTCATTTTTCTCTTAACCATATCACGAACAGCATCACTGCTGGTTTATGACTATACATATATGCATACATTGTTTCTTTGAATATCTATTAGTTGTTTTAATGCAACCAACACAAATAAAACACTACCGACTGTGTCAGATCAGATTAGTAACTGTCGTAGTCGTAGCTCGTGTCGTCATAACAGTAATCTTTATAATTGTTTCTGTTCTTTGATTTTTTCTAAAAGACTGAAATAGAATGGTAAGCAAAGTAGAAAATATTCAAAAGCTTTTCTAACGAACATAGAAAAGGGCATTAAGTGCTTAAGCTCTGAAAAAATATCGAAGACATGTAATTGAGAAAATCTTAACCAAAACAAATATTGAAACCCGCCCAACCAACCAGCAAAAAGAAAAGAATGATTAACACTCCCTGCTTACCAAAAAAAATTCAAACCAGCCAGTCCTATCACCAGTGGTCATGCTTTTTTCTGTGAAGTTATATGTGGCACAAGGCTGAAAGTATGCGGTACCCAGTGAAGATCGAACTCACGATTCAGTTGTAATTGATCTAGCGAGACAACCACGTCGAGGTGCCAAATGATTTTCTAATTGTAGCTTAGATGTGGCACAAGGTAGAAAGTATGCGACACCCAGTGAGGATCGAACTCACTTTCAGTCGAGACAAGCTTGCTAACCGTTACACCACATTGATGTGCCCATGCAAATTTGTTGTAATTGCAAGAAAGATTTTTTTTTTCAGAAATGATCGATCCTTTGAGCGTTATTCGGTCTCGTGCGTTCAATTCCCAGACATTCCTACAAAAGGCATTAAAAAGACTTAGCCAGTCGCTTGAAATTTTTATGATAAGATGATTTTCTTTCATTTAGCATGTACTTGTCAAATCTTGAAGAATATCCCGATCCATTATTTTCATTAACCGCGCAGCGATATAATGTCAAAAAGAACGTCGGTGTTAAGCAGGTTGTAAAATTTTCTTAACTTACACAGAATCTATCAATTAAAGTGAAAGTAATTACGTCATTCATCGCCTTAATTGTGGTAAAATCAACGTAGAAGTTTTGTGCTGCTTATTCTCTATTATACATCCAATTCATTAATAAAGGCAATTCCAGTAAGTATCCTTCTTGGTAAATGTGACAATTCAAAAATTGAAATTGCCAAAAACAATACGTTCATGCATGTATTTTCGTTTCTTAGGCTCAGATATGGACTGACATGCGTCATCAATATATGATTGTTGCCACCTTGTTTTCGAGTATGACCATTACAAGATATTATTATTATTATTATTATATGATTTCGCTGCGCTTTAAACGAATATGGTTCTAAACCGAACAGACTTTTAAAACCAATGGCATAAAGTTGGCAGACATGAGATATACACATTTTGTTGCCATTAGCTATATTTTTTGTCAATGTTTACGTATTTTTCAACCTACCCGCTGACTTGCACGCTTCCACAAATTTTGACAGGGAATGCATATACACACACATTACGCGTATATATATATATATATATATATATATATATATATATATATATATATATTGTATATTTAGGCAGCAATCCTTCGTTTATGCATGTTTCATTAAAATCGACAGGCAAGGTACTACGGTTAAGCTTTTTGTTTAATTTTTCTTGTGTTCGAACAAGAGCTTTCTTTTCTGGACAAAGTGTGTGTAAAAACTGTCCAAATGTTTTATATTTCCGAGCGCTTTCGGCTATACCTTTAGTCATTATCAAGGATGATTCGATTTTTCAGCTTAATTGAGTGTGTGCATTATGTGTATGCCTTAGTGTGTGGTAGGGATGTTTTTAATTTCCGAATACGGTTAGCATATTGTGGCTTTGTTCGTAGTTAATATTGTTAAGAGTTGGCTTTTTCTTTTTTATTATTAAAGCTTCCATTATTTTTAATCTTTTTTTACAGGTGGATGCAGTTAATATATTTGTGTTTTCTACTAGTATGTTTCTAATGGAGTCTGGTATGTTTGTGTGTGTGCTTAAATTATGTAGTTTTGTAACCGATATAATTATTTACGAGTCCCGTTTGATCAGAAACACAGTTCCTTAAGAGACGTTTGAACTCATAGATAATGTTCGTTTTTTGTAATTTTGACTTAGCTGGTGTGTAGTTATTTTGGGGGATAAGGTTAGCTGTCTTAAATTTTTTATAATAGATAATTTGATTTTTCTATTCGGATCAATTGGGGTAGTGTATTTCTTTATAATATGTCTTAGTGAAGATTCGTCTTGTTTGTAATTAATGTGCATTTGGTTTTTGTAATAAATGTGTATGTGATTTTTGACTGTGTGTTCACTATCGTTATTACTTACTTTGGGGAGAAATAGTCTAATTTGGTGGTCTATAAGGTGGTTAGGGAAGCCGTTGTTGATTAGCGTTTGTTTAACATTATTAAGTTCTTTGAGGAAGAGTAGTCGAGAGGATGAATTCTGGTGTGCGCTTTTTAGAAAGTTTTTTTATTAATGCTGTTTTGTACCTAAGTGGACATTCGCTTTTAAAGTTAATATTAAAAAAAGATTAAAAATAATGGAAGCTCTAATAATAAAAAAGAAAAAGCCAACTCTTAACAATATTAACTACGAACAAGGCCACAATGTGCTAACCGTATTCGGAAATTAAAAACATCCCTACCACACCCTAAGGCATACACATAATGCACACACTCAATTAAGCTGAAAAATCGAATCATCCTTGATAATGACTAAAGGTATAGCCGAAAGCGCTCGGAAATATAAAACATTTGGACAGTTTTTACACACACTTTGTCCAGAAAAGAAAGCTCTTGTTCGAACACAAGAAAAATTAAACAAAAAGCTTAACCGGAGTACCTTGTCTGTCGTTTTCAATGAAACATGCATATATATATATATATATATATATATATATATATATATATATATATATATATATATATATATATATATATATATATATATCAAAGCATTAAATCATCACAAAATGAATATAATTATTATTCTAATCTTATTTTCTGTACAACTGTTTTGTTTTTGTTATTATTATTATTATAATTTAACGGTATTTTAAAATATGAGGTGGCGGTGCTGGAAGGTTCTTAGCCCAACCCACTTCCCTAAATCTGACCAAAAACATTAGAATTTGTTTGATTTAATATATTTTATTCGGGCTGAAAAGCACTCAGCAACTCCTTGTATTTATTTTAGTCAATTTAAGACCAAGTTTTAATGGTAGTCAAAAAGAGTCGATTTCTCAATACAAAATTGTCACTTGGAAGGAATTTCATATTTATATCCGATAATAAGTAGACAGGCACATTTAACGAATTTTAGGTGACTGCTTTTAGTGGGTTCATTTTTCCCCAGAGGACAATTACTTGAGATCGAGGCTATCCTATCAGCGCCATTTACAACCGTCGTAACCACGTGCTTGTGTACATTTTCCTATGAATAATAATAATAATAATAATAATAATAATAATAATAATAAGAAGAAGAAGAAGAAGAAGAAGAAGAAGAAGAAGAAGAAGAAATTATCTTAAGGCTTATAGTTATCTAGCGGATCTGGCAGTCATAATCACAATATAGTAAATCATCTATCATCTAATTTAACATCTAAAGTTAAAATTTAAAACTGCATTTTATAAACTTGTTTACAATAAAGTTTTTGAATGTAAAAGTGTAAGTTGATATTCTGAGTTTGTAGATGGTTTGTTTTTTTCATGGTAAATATTCTTATTTGAAAAGTTAATAGAAATGGACATGTGTCATATATATATATATATATATATATATATATATATATATATATATATATATATATATATATATATAGGGAAAGTTCATTCATTTTAGTTTAGTAAATGCCATTACACATAATTTACAGGAGAACGGAAAGTACCAGCATATTGACTTAAAGAAGCTGGAATTGAGTTTCAGTTGCCAGTGAGTTATTTGATCTCTGATTTGTTTCGCTTATCTCAGAATAAATGGATGAGCTTAACGTAGCTTTATGCAGATGAGCTGGTATTTTGGAATTGACTGACTGCGACCCGTTGCAAAGTCTTGTATTGATCTGTTTTCAGAAGATACAAAAAAGAAAGTTTTAGAATTTACTCAAACCAAGAGTGATTGGTTTAAAATTGACATCTTTTTTCTACTACGTCTGCAAATTTTATCTTTCATTTTGGTTGCATATGGGGTATGCCGTTTATATATATATATATATATATATATATATATATATATATATATATATATATATATATATATATATATATATATATACTTAGTTTTTGTGTGGTTTTGAAATACGAAAAGTTATAGGCTAGCTATTACTATTATCATGTGTTGAATCTTACAACATATCATTAATATACTGTTATTATTGTCATCCGAATAATAAGAAATATTATTATTATCATCATAATTATCATTATCATTATTATTATTATTTTCATTATTATATTTTTATTTCATTTCCTCTTTTTAGACTGTTGTGTATGCTGAATTCATCATCGACATAGAGAAAAAATTCCATTAAAATATACATTTAAATATTTTTAAATTAAAATATAAAAATATATAAAATAGAACTAAAATTGTTATAAAGAAAATTTTTTTAAAAAGATAAAAATGTTGAAAGGAAATCCAGAAAAGAAATAAATTTTTAAAAAATATTAAAAACCTAAATGAAGAATTTTTTCAAAGAATCATTAGCCGACCGTTGGTCTCACATCTTTTTTATGAAATAAAAATTCGTTCTTTGTTAAAGTCCCCTTGGGATAAATCGTTGATTTTGTAAATGTGGAAAGAAGGAAGGCAGGAAGGACAGCAAAAAAAGCAGTGAAATTTTTCAGATGAGTCTGAGGATTATCCAAAGAGAGTCGGGAGATGTGAGGTGCCACGGGGTTGAGTGTGTAAATGAGACCAAAAATAATTGACAGGGACGGTCGAGGTTGGAACGGGGATGATTGATGTTAGGAAGAAAGGAAATAATGCGTGCGGACGCGCACGCGCGAGTATGTGTATGTATGTGAGTGTATGTGTGCGCGCACGCGCGTGTGTGTGTGTACTTTCTAGAGATGGTAGGTATCATTAAAGATAAAATATGGAGGTCAGTAAAAGAGGGAATGGTGTGAGAATTAATATTTAATAAGCGGGTAGATGATGATGATGATGGTGGTGAAAATCACAATTTCACTAATAATAACACTAAAAACGAGACAAATAAGAAGTTTTAAATGAAATATTCTTTAAAATAAAATATTTCAAATAAATAATAATAATAATAATAATAATAGGAGCAGTGGCAGTCGAAGGAGGAGCATAGACAAATGAGAATGGTTCTAGTGTCGATGATAATAATAAGATTCGATCGTACAAACAAATGATATTTGCATAAAGCAAAATTGTCCTTAGGAAATGGAAAAGCAAAGAGAGTTTTCAGAGCAGGAAATCAGACAATTATTGTAGACAAAACGGAAATTTTGTTTTAAAGTGAATTTAATCATCATCTTCAAGAGTCATTTGTATCTGGAGTGGTGAGAACGGTGCAAAACTGTGAACTGAGATACTACAAACCATAGCTTGAATTTGGTAAGAAAGATGAGATAAGTTTTTATCATTTGATCCAGCAATAAACACCAAACATTTCTAGTATAATAATAATAATAATAATAATAATAATAATAATAATAATAATAATAAGAAGAAGAAGAAGAAGAAGAAGAAGAAGAAGAAGAAGAAGAAGAAGATAAGGAAACGTCAGAAACAACAAAGTCAGTTTTTTTTTAATAAGAAAAACGAAACAAATATAGAATTTCAGGAAAAAATAAATATAATTAGGGAACTATGAAAAACACAGCAAAATAAGATGGAAGAAAGAGAAAAATTGAACAAAATAAAACAGGATAGAAAAATTAAAAACATTATTGGAATAGCAGAAAAAGCAATTAAAAATCTAGTAAAAAATATTGACTTGAATTTAAGCAAACCAAATGAATATACTCTGGCGCAGTAACAAGAAGTTCAATACGAAAACCTAGGAAAGCCAAAGCTAACATAAGAAGTAAAAAACAAATCATCATTGTAGGAAAGCGCAATAGTGTGAAAGCTTGAAGTTCTGCAGTCAGAATTCACAATGTTTTGTGAAGTATCAAAAGGTATAAAAGTGAAAAACAGAATTTATGAAATGTAACTACAATGAAACGATATATCAACTGCAAAAGAGATCCTAAAACAACGTATCTAATTAAAAGCACAAAGAAAGTGGTTATATGAGAAAAGAAATACATTCTAAAAACAACACTTTCAAAACTAACATGGTAAAATGGGAAAGGTGATCAATGAAGAGATTTCTAGAATAAGATATGTGAGGAAATGAAGAGAAATAAAAGAATAGCGTAGAATGGATTAAGAACGCTGAACAGAAGTATAAAGAGATAGATAAAGAGAAATGGAACAACATAGACGTTATAGAAATATAACAAGCTCTCAAAAATGAGAAAGCTCACGAATATATAATGTACCTAACTTCTGGTTAAATGCTTTTCTATCTATGCACAATCAATTAGCAGATTTGTTTTATAATGCTATCAATAACCCCGAATAAAACCCTGAATGGCTAACTGAAGCTATTACTTATTTAATCCCAAAACCAGTGACAGTACCAACCTAAAACTATCTGAGAAATCCTTAAAACTAATAACATTATTCCTGAAAAAAAATGTTCTTACAGCTGCAAAGATCAGTTGCTGACCAAGAAAATGTTGTTAGAAAACTACCGTTCAAAAAAATGCAAAAACCTAAACAATGAAAAAGGAAGATTTAGATTATGTGCCACATGATTGGATCATGAAGTCATTACAATTGGAAATATAAATACCTTCAAAAAACGATACCTAAGTTTTAAAATGTATTTTAAAAATGAAAAATCTTTCTTGAAGCTTTTATTTGAGTTTTAATTCTAAGCTAGTAGATTGAATTTAATATTTCCAATAAACAAAATATTTTACTGCATTTCAAACCGAATTTAAAATATTTGGAATCATTTTTTTATTATTATCTGTAAAATCACTAAAATCGTCTATATTGATTGAGTGTTTGTTTTGTTTGTTTTGCGGTACATCAACTCCTTATGGGTCATTTAATGCCGAAATTTAATTTTCTTGGGAGTTTTGAAGTAATAAAAATATGATACATGTTATTCTGCTTTCACAACTGTATACATGGTAGTTGATACTCAGCTTTTGTGTATATATATGTTTGTGTGGACATAATTACTAGAGGCGGTGATATATGTGTTTTATGTTGTAGTTTTGTTAAAGTTATATTTTGGAATACAGTTTGATTTAAGAAATTGTAGGATATTATATGGATTAATGTCAAGAATGTTCTTTCATGTTGGTTGGTTGATTTCATTTTGTGGTATATCAATCACTATGGGTTATTTAGTGCTGAAATCTAAATATTTTGAACAATTTTATGGCTTTAACTAAATATATTTTGAACGCAATTGTATGCCTTCAACTACAGATAAATGTATTGTTGGTCATTTTACTATAAATATGTATTTTTATACCTTCATGGTGTTTTGTTTTTGTTTGTGGGGGGGTCACTATTTGCTCATAGCTGGGACCCTAACAGGCGCTACCACCCCGTGTCAGTGTACCAGTGAACAACAGCAATTAAGATGTGGTTCCAGGCTCCTCAGAACCTCCAATATCTCGATTAGGGGTTTTGCTGCCGGATGTAGTTTATCGTAATACCCAGGATTTGTCAATATTGACAAATCTGTGAGTACAGCAAATTTCTCTTTATTAAAAATCTTTCAAAACTAAAATATACTTTTATGAAACTTTATTAGGGAAGATTAACTGATTTAAAGTTTAATTAATTTGAAAATATAACTTACTTTTAGTTTAAAATATCGCAAAAAATATAACACGGAAATGGGTGTTTTTCTGGGCTGTTGACACATCTATCGATACCTTGATAAATTAAGACGACTTTATGTAAAAACACATGATGAATACATGTAGACAACTTTAATAGATAATTTTTAACTAACCAGTAATCTTTAAAATATTTTTTAAGCATTCTAATATTTTATTGAATTTATGTACTTTGTCTTACTCAGGATGTGGTTTTATAGTCTTACTCACGATGTGGCTTGTTGCTCTAGTTATCACTCTTATTTTTTGCTAATGTTGTGTATGGATGCCCGTATTTACAAAAATCGGCACATTTAAATACAAAAATATGCTATGTGACGATGAATTGTAGTAAGCTTTCCCATTTATGATTAGTAAATATAGTTTTCATTATTATTTACAATGTGACAGAATGAGAGTCTGGGAAACACACACACACACACACGCACACGCACACACAAGTATATTTTTTTTTATTGAAATTGGAGTAGATCTAAATAGCGAAATTAGATCAGAGCATTTTGTTTACTGATAGGAAATTTGATCTAGGGCAGAAGTTGTACCCAATGGGGTTTGGGTCATTAAAAGACAATAAAAATGGTCGAAATAATTTTTATCAGTTAAAACTTGGAATAGAGCTGAGTAAGCAAGAAGGACCTTTAGAATTCACATGATTTTGGTTGAAACAGCCAGAACCTCGTGATGATCGCGTGCGAGGTGGTGGGACCGAGGTTATGACCAGTCGGGTTTTTCTATATAAACGCGTAGTTATGCTGGAAAAGTGGCCGACGAAAGAGAGAGACGGGAGAGGCCGCGATCGGTCGGCGCGTCGTCGTCGCATGCATGCCTTCAAGCGTATGGGAACCTGCGTCGACCGTTACGGGTCGCAGCGCTACATGAGAGACGGGAGAAAATTCTTGGCGAGACTGGAGAAGAGAATTAGCCCGGGAAAGATTTGGGCTAGAGACAGTGGAGAGTCGAGTTGGAGATTCGAGGAGGAGAGGAAGTGACGTCAGAGATTGGAATGAAGCGCCCACTAACATGTATTGTTGATATAAGTACCGCTGTTTCTGCTACCAAGAATATTACTACTATTGTTACTACTGCTGAGGAACGCCACTATAAACTTTAAGCCTGCACAGAAATCTTATCCCTCTATCGCAAGAGTCGTATATCGTTCTGAAACGATTTAACAACTAGTTAATCACAATACTCTCTCTCTCTCACTCTCTCTCTCCCTCTGTGTGTGTGTGTGTGTGTGTGTGTGTGTGTGTGTGTGTGTGTGTGTGTGTGTGTGTGTGTAATCCAGTGTATGAGTTTTTATGTCAAATACCTTTTCATTTCTGTAACCCGTTTCTTTTCTATACTATTCTTTTCTGCTATATAAAAGACATTAATAATTCCATTGAATAGTTGTTTGTCCGGCTTTCTGCAGATATTAATTCTTTTTTGCTGCATTCTAAATTTCTTAGCACAGACTCACCGGCCGTGGGCAGGAAGCAGGATTAAACCAGTGGGCCGGTCGAATAATCTACGGATGCTCAGGGGACCTACGGCCACTCCCTTAAGTTCGGTTAGGACCGAGTAGACACCTCAACTCAAAGAGTAAGACGTCGGATGTTGAGGGGATGGGGTGAAAGTGTTAGACTGGTGTCCGTGACCAGGATAGACCCGTGGGAATTACCACGGCCGTCTGAAAGAGGAGAGAAGGTTGCATTTGTTTTGTCCAGTCGGGACCAAGTAAGACCAGAAAGGACTCTAGTCTTCGGACTATATTGGTCTAAAAAGGACATAAGGAGGAAAAGAGAAGGAAGAAAATGAAGGAAGAAAAAGAAACAAAACACGGAGCGGCGGACCTCAGTAAGTCACTTTTTGGTTTTCCTTTGGTTTTTGGTTCCTCATCGCACTTAGATCTGCCAGTAATATTGTTGATTTTGTTTTTGTCGCTAGGATGAGCGTAGCAGGATCAGACGCCACAGATGACATTGGGGATGTGGGAGTCCCCGAAATATTGATGGGTTTCAGGAGGCTGATAGGTAGCATGAAGCTACTTACTTATAAAGGAAAGTCTGCGGACCTGTCCATTCAGAAGAAGCAGGTGATCTATGCTCTCAGACCAAGAAATGGTGCTCCTAGCTTACGACGCCGCAGTGGGGCAAGTGTCCAAGTTCATAGGAAGGGGGCACAAGGAAAACCCGGTCCTGACGTGGACCGAGCTTAAATCCGCTCTGGTGTGGCAATACGCAAGTGAGCGTACGGCCATTGATGCAGTCAGGAAATTATTCAGGCTGTAGCAACAAGAAGGAGAGACTAATGAGGAATTGGGGGAAAGAATCGCGGAGCTAGCGGCGTTAGCTTTTCTGGGGTTGGCGACTCGGGACAGTGGTCCTATTCAGGCCTTGTTGGCCGATGTGTATGTGGACGCGCTGAGTGACAGGGACCTGAGGGGCGATGTTCTGAAGGGGGGACCGGTCAGCCTGGCCGCAGCTATAGAGGCGGCTCGGACCAGCGAACGACTCTGGTATAGAATAAGAGGGGGTGTAGGTAGGAACTCCGGGGGGGGGGCAAAGTAGTGATGAAAAAGAAGAACCGGGAGCGGATCCAGATACGGGACCCGAAAGAAGAGGTGGAAGAGGACTGGAAGGCTGAGGCAGTTCCCAATAGGAGAGCCTGAGATCGGCGTTATGGGTTTCACAAACCCACACCAGGCAAATATGAGCTGGTGTGCTGGACTTGCAAGTATGGTGGGCATCGGGCCCGCGAATGTCCGACAAAATATGGAGGCGACCCAAGGTCTTTGGGACCGGATTGCATTTGTGGCGAATCAGACACAAGGCTCGGTGGTGTACGACAGAGGGAGACCATAAACTGGGAATAAAGTGCGTAGATACGTTGGTGCCTCCTACCGAGAAGGAAAAGGGTCCGGGAAACGCCGATGGGTCACCCGTGAAAAAGTAAGAGGCAGGGTGGCCCCAATGCAAGTAACACCTCTGAGATGCTGGACATGTGGTGTGGTCGGGCACTTTTCGGCAAGTTTTAAGGAGCGAATGTGTTGGCGCTGTGGAGGAACGGGTCACCTGAGACGAACCTGTCCTCGCAGGAGAATGGACCACACCGAATAGAACAACCCTAACTCGAATAGAGGAGAGAAATGGGTTGCTAGTCCGCGAGCTCTATCCCACCCAGGAGGGCCCCTAGACAGAAATTGGAGCCCCTAGAAAAAGGTGAAATCCTGTCACCGACTCCCACGTCTCGGTTGTCGAGAAAGCGAAAGGAAGGGAGAGAACGTACGGAAAGGAGGAAAGCACAGGTATACCGTTTGCTGAAGGAAGGGCCAGACTTCACCTGTAACGTGTTGCTGGGAGACAAGAACGTGAAGGTCCTTTTCGACACTGGAGCTTCAGTGTCACAGGTTAGCTACAAGGTTTTTAGACAGTTGGGACTGAAAACGAAGTTTAGTCTCGTCGATCTACTAATAAGTCAGGCTGATAGTAGTAGGATGAGGACAGAGAGTATGACGTGGCTACCTTTCCAGTTGGCAAGAACCAGAGGTAAACTTAAGGTTTATGTGGTACCTGACTTGTGTGGTGAGCTAATTTTGGGGAATGACTGGCTTAGGCAGAATAAGGCACAGATCCGTTTCGACCCCGCCACCCTAACATTGGACGGGGTGGGGATACTGTAAGGTAAATCGGACCCCAGTGGGATATTCTGAGGAAGCAGGGATTGAGCCTAACCTTAGGGAAGAAGAAGAACTGAATGAATGGGAAGAAGGGGATGAAATTCTGTTAGCTCAATTGCAGAGTAAATTGCGGACTGAAAAAGCACCTAGTGTTAATAAGGAATTACCACTAAAATGGCGATTGAGGGGAGTGGTGCAGCCCGAGCCCAAGGATTAAATGAAACCAGTACAGTGGCTGTGAATGAGTGACGGTCTGGGACTAACTGTGCATTTATCATCAGTGCTGGTGAACTGTGTGGACAGATCCCATGCTCTGGGGACCTACGGTCACTCCCTTAAGTTTGGTTAAGACCGAGTAGACATCTCAACCCAGAGAGTAAGACGTCGGAGGTTGAGGGGCTGGGGCGAAAGTATTAGAACAATATCACTTGGCCGAATACAGAATTTTAAAAGATTTAAAAGTTTATAAATTATTAGAATTCAAATTTTAAAAAAATGAAAACAAATTTTGTAAAAATTCAATATTCATCGAAAAATTGTTTTTCTTAAAACAATAGTGACTATGATATATTTTATTCATAAAAGAGTTTAAAACCTTATCTAATTAAATAATGTCCCAGTTTTACTGCTTTTTTATTTTGCGATTCATAGCAAATTTCCTGTTTGACAAAAAAATTTAATGCTTTAAATTGTCCGAGGACTTGTGCTTATAACTAGTATAAATATTAAGCGCTACAAAAAAAGACTTCCTCGAAATTTCAAGTTTGAACAAATGTGGGTTAACAATGGATAAATATATTTTTACCAAGATTTTTTTAAAAAGAAATCCTTTTAAAATAATTTCATTTATTTCTGAATAAATCCTGAAAGATTCATTAAAATCCGACAATTGTCTGATTTTTACAAGAATTTTCCAATCAAGGTGTTTTCATCGCAAAAAGATGCTCAAATTTTCCATAATCTATGGCACCTCGTTGACATCAGAGAAACAAGATCTTTAAACAAAATTTCGAAGGTTCTAAATCCTTTACTCTTTCCTCCTAATAATAACACTTTAAGGATTTTGACGATAAAAATTTGTTTTTATTAAATTTGGGACAATTTTCATCATGTATGCTCATTTGTAGCGAATCTTTGGAAGAATCTCGAATAATATCTTCTTAACCCTCAATAAGTTTAATAATAAACTTAGACGTGATAAATTGCAAATCAACAGTTGAATATTTCAAGGAAACTTTCATTCATACTTGCTAATCTATATTGTATTAATATTTCTCTCAAACGAAATAAATAACTTGGGTTATGGATGTCATATATTTAATACATTTATTAATCACTTGCTCTAGTCGGGAAGTTTGAAATTGTTTGAGAAAAAATGATACTGAATTCGACGGTATGCTAGCAACAGCAAATATTTATTTGGCTCAAACAAATGTGCTATTGTAACTTTTGAAAGAGAAAGATTGGTACAGACAATGACTACAAAAATTGGTACTGAAACAGTCATTCGTGAATTAGATCAGAAAGACATATACAAAAACTTGGAATCAATAAAGGCAAAAGGATTCAACACGCAGTCATGAAAGAACAACTCGGAAAGGAATGATTTTTAAAGAGTCAGAACTGTACGAACTACACTAAATAAGTTTGAAGCTATTAATACCTTAGCAATACCGACATATTCTTTTAATATGATAACTTGGAATCTTGAAAAGGTGCAGAGAATAGATATCAAGATGAGAAAACTTATAACACTATATAAAATGTATAATTTGAAGGCAGCCGTAAATTATCTGTACTACCCAGAGCTTTGATCCAACAAATACTCACAAATGTAAACCTTTGCATGGCCGACAATATCCCGATATCGGCAAAAAACAAATTAATCAATAGTTGCACAGCATTGAGCTGAATTAAGATACAGAAGGGTTTATCCTAGTAGTTCACAATCAAAACCTGCTAACACGATACCAAATGGCACATATTTTAAAGAATAGAATAGTTCCTACGTGTCATTTCTGTATACTTACTAGAGGTCATTTAAAATCTAGATTCCCTAACCTACTTCCAGAAATTCCAAAATGGATAACGAAAAACAGTAGAACGGACACTGGCAAAGAACTAAGGTGAGCAGCTACAATCCGAACCCATGATTAAATTTTATAAGAAAAATATTGATGAACCAAATAATAGATGAAAGCAGAGGACTTCTAGAAGAAGAAGAGAAAGGAAACAGACAAAGCAAAGAACAAAGTGGCCTTCTCTATATCGATTCAATGATTCTAAAATCAAAACAAAAAGATCAACAAGGGAAACAACAATGTATACAACATGATCCTTTCTATCATGATTCTTGAATACCTTAAATTATTTGGGATTAATAAAACAGTAGTAACGTCCTTAGCTGAATCCATTGAAAACTGGACAGTAGAATTAACCAGCAAGGGAGAAACTTTAGTGAGATTCAGTATTAAAAGAGGAATTTTTCATGGAAACTCTCTGTCTCAATATTTATGTCACAAAACTACTCTATCTAATCTTCAAAAAAAGGCAAAGGATAACAATTCTGAAACACAAGGGAACACTATAAAAATAAGAAGTTGAGAAAGGCGGAGTGTACATGCTGAGGTTGCGCCAATTGTCATTAGAGCCATTGGGTCAATATCAAAGAATCTCATGATAGCATCAAAATTGCACCCAGTATAATGACATTACAAAAAGAACCATCTTAAGCACAGTAAATATCCTGTGGAAAGTACTCACAGATAATTACAGATAGTCACTTAGAATTATTTCTAGTGTTTGAAACCATCACCATGCAAATTTCAATGATAATAATAAAATAATGTGTATATTTCAAGAAGACTTTATGTCTTCAGTTTTTATTTGTGGTAACAAAGATGAATGTGATCTTTGATACTTGCAAAAGAAACCATTTCATTTACATAAAGGATATTGTCAATAATAATAATAATAATAATAATAATAATAATAATAACAATAATATTAAAAGGTGTATATTTTAGGTGGTATTTCCTTGTAAATTGGTCATTAAACAAAATATTGTAAAATTGTTAAAGATAACCATTCACCAACAGAAAGGAAAAAGGGAAAAGGAATATTTTAAGGATATTCTCTCTATTTTTATAGTCATGATACCATTAAATCTAATCTTAAACTATGTAAAGGATAAGAATTGACCCAAAGGAAGGAAAAGTCAACAATAATAATAATAATGATAATAATAATAATAATATTAATAATAATAATACAAATCATATTAATTTGGGTGGGACTTTGTATTTACTCCTTATTTTCTAGTGAAAAACTGGTAAGGACACAAAATTTCAAAATAAAAGATAATAATAAAAAGATTGATATTTCAGAGATAATGTTTATTTTTACTTCTGATTTTCATAACAACATTACCATTAAATCTAATCCTGAAAAACTACAAGTTATAATATTTCACCCACAAATGAAAAAGTCATTAATAATAATATAAGGATATCTTCATGGGGACACTAACTCTTTAGTTCTGTTTTCTTTTTTTTATGGGTATACCTTTCTAAATCTAATGTTACACTTAACACTTAACTCAGACAGAGGAAAAAATCAATAAAATAATAAAGAAGAATATTTCTCTCAGATTACCTTACTTCTCTTTTTCATAGCCATCTTTACCTTATATCTAATCTTGAAAAAATTGGAAAGAAAATTATCTTAATTCAGCAATGAAAAGGACTATAAAAATAATAGATGAAAGATATTTGAAGAGGACACTTCATCTTTATTTCTATTTTCCAGAGAGATGTTACCAGAAATTCTAATCTGGAAAAATCACAAAAAATACCATTTCAATGAGACAGAAGAAAAGTCAATAACCATAAAAGTAATAATAATAATTGAAAGTTGTGTGATAAGTTTGGTTTGTAAGGGAAAAGAAATGGTACAACCATATGCCTGAGAAAGTCTTCAAGTCAGAAATATGCAAGATTTTGTGGGATATTTCAATACAAGCAAATAAGAAACTGGACAAATTTGTAGAAGTTAAAAAGATAGAAAAATGGGTGAATCTTTGATTCCTGCTTTTGATGCAAGGTTAAAACAAAAGGAAGAGAAAATAACCAAACTTGTTATGGTGACCTAGAGAATAGAGAGGAGGATAAAGAATAGTGGCATTTATTGCTGAGAACTGCTGCAGAAAGGAAATCTCTTATTAGCAACAAGAATAATCTGAAAAGTAATGAACACTTAGAGTCAGAGGAAAATTACATGACCCTTGAGAGGCTTATTCCTTAGTACCAAATACAAAGATTTGATCTGAGGAGATACTGAAGAAAAATCATGATGGATTAGAAGTGCTTTTAAAGACTATTAAAAGTTTCAGTGAGGATATATACATGGAATTTGGGTTAGATAAATATGCAAAGGTCACCTTCAAATGAAAGCTTATTAGTAGTGAAAATATAATTCTTGATGTAGGTACTGTGATTAAGGTGCTTATCCAGGAAGGTACATACAAGTATCTGGGTGTGAATGCACGTAATGGAATACAACATTCAGAGATAAAAGAAAAAAATCAGAAAGGAGTACATCAAGTAAGTAGTAATGAAAACTGAAATGAATTTGAAATATATAATAATGGCTAATAACACTCTTGCTATCCAAGTTGTAAATTATAGCTTCAACATAATAAACTCAAACTTAAAGGAAAATTGATGCAAAAATTCACAAACAACTCACACACAATAGAACTTGACATCCCTAAAGCAGATGTTGACTGTCTATATATGCCAAGAAGCAGTGTGGACAGGGGCATGATTCAACTGGAATTATCTTACAAAATTTCACTAATGAAACTTTATAAGTATCTTGCAGCTATACAACATTGAATGCTACAACTAATAATGAAGCATGAAAAAAGTAAAAAAAAAATATTCTATATCAAAAGAAGCTCTTAAATATGCAAATGAATTCAGGTTAAATCTTGAAAATAGCACTGAAGTATATACAACAGCGACAAAACCAGCAAGAAAAATGAAACAAGAAGTGAAAAAGTTAGGTGAAAAGCAAATTAAAAAAAAGCTGGAGCCAAAAGCCTTTACAAAGCCAGTTCATTTTTCAAAGCAAAAATGCTGATGTAGATGGCTGAGGACTTAAGGGTGAGCCTGAAGGTTTTATTCTTGTTGCACAGAATCAAAGCCTGCTTACATGCAACTACCAAGATAATATCTTGCATAATATTATGAACTCAAAATGTAGGTTCTGTGGTCAATGCATTGATGCTATTGATCATCTTATATCAGGATGCTCAATAATCTCACCCAATGAATACAAAAACTGCCATGACAGGGTAGGTCAATGTTTGCATTGGAAGATCTGTATCACTACTGGATAAAAACATCTGCAAACTGATATGAACATCATTCAGAATCTCATGTTAAGGGAGAAGATGTTACTATACTCTGGGATTTTTCTACCACCACAAACCAAACAATACAAGCAAATTGCCCAGACATTATTATCAAAGACAGAAAAGAAAACATTAGCACACTGATTGACATGAGTGTACCAAGTGACAAAAACATTTCTGCAAAAGTCTTTGAAAAACTAAGCAGAGACCTGGAAATGGAAATAGAAAAAATGTAGCACTTAAAAACTGAAAGTGCTCTTGTGATTGGAGCTTTGGGTCTGGTAAACAAAGTAACTGAAAGACACATCAACAAAATCCCTGGTGCACCATCTCTCCAAGAAATCCCAAAAGTAGTTCTAACAAATGAAGCCCATACCCTAGGAAAAGTCAGTCAGTTATATGCCATGCATGATACGCACTTAGGCAATCATGTTGCTTTCGCTACATGACTGACAAGGCAGATTTTTTCCTGCAGTAGTTTGTCATTTCTTTCTGCGGTAGACCAGTTACCATCCAAGGCTATAGAAAGCGGTCTGCTCTGCTATTTACCCATAGCTGGTGGGGGGAGAAAAAGTGGATTCATACCTTTCCCAAGGGTATTAGCACATAAGTGAATGTAATGGATTTGACTGGAATTCAAACTCAGCTCTCCGATTCCTTAATCCAAGCTGCTATCCACCATTACTCCACCATCCCTCTATACCTGCATTTGTTTTAGAATCCCATGACAAGGTCATGACCAATGACCTAGGGCAAGCAAAGGGTGTCATTTTTTGCTGTTTCCACTTAATTAAGCAAAAGACAACTATTAACAAAAACCTTAGATGGACAGAGTTTTTTCTAGGAAAATGTCATGGGATTCTAAAACAAATGCAGGTCAAAGAGAATTTTTTTTACAATAATAATAATTAATATTAAAAAGTGTCCTATTTCAAGAGGACTCTTTCTATGTATTTCTTTTTTACATATGGATGTTAAAAAAACATTGAATCTTGAAAAATTACAAAAGATAAATTCCCCTACACATAAGAAAAAATAATAAAGTAGGTTTCACTCTATTTTCATAGGAATATGATTATTAAATTTAAACTAAAACAATTCAATGGGCACAAATTTGTAGAAAAATTCAAGAATAACAATACAAGATTTTAGTAAAATAATCTAAATGTACTTCTGTTTTTCAAAGCAATTATGCAATTAAGTTTAATTTTTAAAAACTGTGAAGGACATGTATATAAGCCACAATAAGGAAGCATCAGTTAACAATAATTGGACTATTTCAGGAAGATTCTGTAATTTCATCCAGCAATGAAAAAGAGTCAATAATAATAATAATTAACATCTGGATCATAGATGACTTTAAGCGAGTGAATGCCAAAATGAGAAAGCTCCTCACTTGCCATTGCGTGTAAGGCTGATATTGATCATCTGTATAGGTCTAGATCCAAATGAGGCAGAGGGTTATTTCAACTAGAACTGTCTTACAAAGCTACAACAATCGTTCTTCAAAGATATCTGGAAACTACAGAAAACTGAATGATGATCTATGTCAAAGAATATGAAAGAAATAAGAAACTTTATTCAGGAAGCCAACAATAAACTCCAATACACCTACTGTAGCGTCAAAGAATCTATAAAAGAAAACAAAAGCAGTTGCAGAAATGATGGCAAGATAAGCCTCTTCATGGTCAATCTTCTGCCCATACCAAACAAGCTGAGGTAGAGAAACCCTGTACCTATCAATGGCTACTTAGTGCAGTGTTAAAAGCTGAAACTGAATGTTTTATCCTTGCTGCACAGGACCAATGCTTGCTAACTAGAAATTACCAAGCATCCATACTGAAAAATTATGTTAATCCAAAATATAGATTCTGTGATAAATATCCAGAAACAACTGGCCATTTCATATCAGGTTGTATCATATGTATTAGCACACACTGAATATAAAACTCTGCATGATAGAGTGAGCAAACATCTCCACTGAAAAATATGCAACTTTTACAGGAAGGAAACTGCCAGAAATTGGTATGAACAGCACCGAGACCCGGTTACAGAGTTAGGACCTGTAATAATTTTATGGGACTTCACAATACACACAGACAAAACAATCAAAGCTAATCACTCAGACATTGTGATCAAAGACCACAAGAACAGAATGTGCTTTCTTATTGACATGCCATTCTCTGCAGATTGTAATGTATCTTTGAAGATATGCAAAAAACTATCCAAATACAAGGATCTTGAAGTGGAAATCTCAAAAATGTGGTATAGGAAGACATCAATAATTCCAGTTGTAGTTGGAGCCCTCAGTTTGATTGGAAAATGTTCCAATATACCCACTGAAGGGATCCCTGGTAGCCTATACCTTAAATAAATACAAAAAAATTGTACTTGCACATACAGCTCACACCTTACAAAGAGATTTATCTATATAAAATGTTTGTGGTCTTAGATTATCTGTCTTTTTAAAAAGAAAACTGTCATCATACTGCACAAATTTGGTTGTGATGTTTGTGTCCGCTATACCTTTATCAGACTGGGTCTCATGATGGGTACATTGGGCTTCATATACCCTGGCTATCACTGTGTTGGCATGCTGCTCTGTCTCTTAATCATAATGATGAAAGACATAATTTCAGAAATTTCTTTACCATTTCTACTGTTTCATACATAGACATTATAAAACTGAATTAAATTTTAAATATGACCAAAGACATTATGATATCTACATGTCAAAAGTCAATAATAATAATATAAAAATAATAATAAAAATTTCATCATAACAAAATAACAAAATTCACAAGACATTAATTCACACATAAAATGAAGAAGAATATTAATAATCTGAATGACAAGGAACCCAAAATGCAAAAATAAAATAAACAAATTGGAAAAGAATATTTTAGGTAAGTAAAGTTGATAAATAAAGTTGAATTAAATGCAAAAAAAATAAATTTGAAGTGATTAACATCCAAGCAATGGCTGTTATTGTATACTCACTCAAAAAGGAAGATCTATAGCAATAATAAGCAATAATAAAATAGAACTAAATCTAATCTGAAATTCTGCAATGTCTACTATTATCCCAACAGAAAGGAAAGTCTACTATAATAATAATAATAATAATAATAATAATAATGCAAACAACGCCCAAATGATTTCACAAATGATAATGGAGTGACTATACTCACAGATGGGGAAAATTGATGTAAATAGACATATTTATAAAAGATTTTTAAAAAAGAAACCTGCCAACTAATTGACATGATTTGCCCACAGGATTCCAATGTTTCTAAAAAAGAATTTCACAAACTGTCAAATTCTAAGGACCTGCAAATCAAAGTAACAAAAATGTGGAAACTTAAAATTATGATTATCTCTGTTGTGATAGGGGTGTTGGGTATGATAAAGAAGGGTAGTGAAAATTATGTGAGTAATATCCATGGACACATCAACAGAACTACAAAAGATTACTTTGTGTGGATCTGCACACATAATCTGCAAAATCCTTTCCATCTAAATGAAACATCCCAAATATATACCTAGCATAGATAACTTTCCTACAGTACCCTTTTCATTCATAGACCCTGGAGGTGACCTGGTAATTAGGCACTTAAAATTACTCTATGGCAAGATGATACCAAACATAATAATAATAATAATAATAATAATAATAATAAAAGCTGGATAATTTAAAGGAATTTTCTCGCATTACCTGTATTTCCATAAGTATGATACTACTAAATCTAATCTTGGAAAACTGTAAACAGTTCCAGTAAAACCACACAAATGAAAAAGATCAAGCATTTGTTCGATGGCTTGAAACTGTTTGCTTATATCACAAGTAAACTTGAAATTCTCATCAAAATGTTCAAGATCTACAATCCTGACTTTGGAAGGATATTCAGAACAAGCAAATGCATATAACAAGTAATGTACAATGAATTGCCTGTGACTACAGATAGAACAGCCAATTAAATAATCATGGTATTAACCACAAAAGACATGCATACTCAAATGTGACTCAATTAAGCTGGATAAAATGTTTGAAAAGATTAAACAAATGGAATATCTTATTTGGAGAAGCATATATATATATATATATATATATATATGTGTGTGTGTGTGTGTGTGTGTGTGTGTGTGTGTGTGTGTGTGTGTGTGTAAAACAACAGTAAATGTTGGAAAAATTATAAAAGGAATGTATACATGAGCTGTATCAGTAGCAAGTCATACAAGATCCTTGAAATAAGATCTCAGACTGATGTCTCAGTGGTCCAGGAAACTAGGACTGATATCAACAGATTGTAGTTGATCCCTCCCCTGACCTTAGCTCTAAATAGGAGAAAAACTTGCTTCTAACTTTCAATACCTTAAAAGCCATCCTAGTATTATTTTATCATCACAGAGCAGACCTTGAATCTCTTTCAGACATGATGAATGGTTGCACTGTCAATGAGACACCTTGCTTTGAATGTCTATTCACTCTAGATCTTAAGTAGAATTCATATATACGAACAATTTCTAAAGATGCTGGTAACAAGGTTGGTTCAAAAAGGTTGTACTGCTTCAGAAAGTACCTGACTTTCCTTCAAACATGCTTTTATATCTACAAGTATCAGATGAAACCAAAAATAGAATGTTTTGCTGTCATAGCTAAGCTGGAGCTACACAATCCACAATTTTCAGCCTCAACAGAATTCAAATTTGTTTACATAGCCTTGTGGGAAATGAGTTACCACCCTGCAGCTTCTTTCTCACAGATGCAACTTCACAAGACTATCACTCTTCTATTGCTATTTCCATAACAAAATGTTCAGAGGAAATTGATTCTTTAGTGCTACCAAATCAGACTGTTACAACTATGACACACCTTGAGACTTACACAATGTTGACTCATCTTCATTCCCTCCATATTCCATTAGCAAAAAGGAAGTTTTCAAGTACTGCTACTTTGTGGCATTTACTCCTATGTGGTTGCTTTCCCAAACTCTAAAATCTTAAGTCCCTCAAATCTAGAGTCATTCGTTATCGATCCTATGCATTTTCATAATTTTCATTTCCTACTTCCTCTTACATTCATATAACAGACCTTATTCAGTAACGCTCTATCTTAAGTGGCTCTTGAGCCTTATATTAGATGAATATTAGTTAAAAAAATACTTTACAAGGACAATATTCAAATAGTCAGAAGAAGATTTGAAAAATACACAAGATTTCATAGAAGTGGCTGGGAACTGTCCAACAAGAAATAAAAGAACAACAATGGCAGAAATAGTATGAAACGCAACAAAGAAAGAAAAATCAGTTTTAAAAAAGACCAATGCCAACTATTGCAGATGAACAGTCAGTGATATTGTTACTCAAAGAACATTTTAAAGAGAGGAACGGAATCCCTTATCATTGTAGCTAATGAATCATAATTAAATCTAGGTACCCCCAAAGAAAAGCGATAGCTTTCTTGAAGCTTTTATTTTAGTTTTAATTTCAAGCTAATAGATTTAATTTAATATTTCCAATAAGCAAAATAATTTTCTGTATTTCATACCGAATTTAAATTGATTAAAATGATTTTTAAATCGTTAAAATGACTAAAAAATCAGCCATATTAGCGAATCTGTCAACACAATATTATTCTCTTTATTAAAAAATATTTCAAGAATAAAAGATACTTTTCAGAAACTTTATTTGAGGAATATTAGCTGATTTAGTGTTTAATTAATTTTATTTGAAACAAATGTTACTTTTAGTTTAAAATATCGCAGAAAAGTATTTTTAACACAGAGGTGGGTGTTTTTTATGAGGTGCTGACAACTATATCGATAGACTTATGTTTGTGAATTTTTTCAACAGGGGACATAAATGTAAAAATTACTTGACGAATATAACTTGAGAGCTTTTTTATATAATTTTTTTACTACCCAGTAATCGTAAAAATATTCTAAGTAATCTAATATTTTATTGAATTGTAGGTACTTAGACTTTATATTCTTACTTACGAAGGAGTTTGTTGAGGAAATGTTAGAAAATCACTAATAACTTTTAAATTTATTGTAGTTAGCGCTCTTATATCTGATAATGTCGTGTGTGGATGTCCGTATCTACAAAAATCGGTACACATACATAAAATTTTTTTAATTATTTTTAAAATACTGGGTCACTGTATTATAGCAAATTTTTTCCATTTATGATTAGTAAATATAGATTTACTTAATATTAATATCACTTAACAGCTGCAAATTAATAGAGAATTATTAAAGATTTAAAACTTTATAAATTATTATAATTAAAATCTTTTAAAAATGAAAATAATACTTTGTAAAAATTCATTATTCATCAAAAAATTTTAACTTTTAACTTTTCATTTATTTGTGAATAAGTCCAGAATGTTTCATTTAAATCCGACAAATCTCTGAGTTGTGCAAGAATTTCCAAATCAATGTTTTTCAACGCAAAAGAGACTAAAATTTTCCATGCTGACGCAAGAAAAACAAAATTTTTAACCAAACTTTCGAAGGTTCTAAAAAGGATTAAAAAATATAATTTAATAATCAAAAATATTTTAATCTTTCCTCTTAATAATAACATAAAGA
This sequence comes from Acanthosepion esculentum, assembly GCA_964036315.1. Classification (NCBI taxonomy): domain Eukaryota; kingdom Metazoa; phylum Mollusca; class Cephalopoda; order Sepiida; family Sepiidae; genus Acanthosepion; species Acanthosepion esculentum. The sequence continues at coordinate 81,174,044 of OZ038513.1, forward strand.
TTTTCATTTTTGGTCGACTCATTCTCTGAATGGCCTGAAATTGTTAGGTTTCAGGATATGAAGACAGCCAAGGTAAAGAAACAATCACGAGTAATATTTTCCAGAAATGGGGGGGGGTCTCTAACAATACATCAGAATTTTATGATGAAACTTTGTGTTCGTGGTTAAAACAAATTGGATGCCTCCATTATAAAACACCACCATACCCTTCTCAATCGAATAGAATTGCAGAAAGAATGGTGCAGACGGAGAAAATGAGATTGAAGGCATTTGCCCCATTCAGAGACACCATAGATAGCTACCTACAGAGATTATTACTGAGTTATAGAACCATTCCACATGCAAGTAGAGTACAAAATCCCGAATAAGCGAACTTTATTATACAAAAGGTGACATAACACAAATTGACAGAACTTACTGGCTCAGTCTGATAAAAGACTTAGAATTGACGACGAAGAAGTCGGGATGGAAGAAGTCGAAAATGAGGAGGAACCTGAGAGCGAGAAAAGGATGACTGCTTCTGATAGCGAAAGCAAACACGGTAGGAAAGAAATTACGGAGGAGGATAGTACGTACGAATTCGACATGGAGACGGTAGATCAGAACGAAGATGAATTCAGACTTAGATTGCCAATAAAACGAACCAGGTACACATGTAAATGTAAATGTGTATATATATATATATATATATATATATATATATATATATATATATATATATATATATAAGATCTCGTACTATAGTTGAAGTCAAAGATCAATGAAGGGTATAAAACCTCTTTGCTTCCAGGTGTAGTGAGATATATGTAAAAATGGACTTACCCTATTTTGCATAAAGTCAAATGACTACGAATAAGTCAGTCGACATGAGGGGAATAACTACGTTACAAACCGCAGTCGGTTCATAAGTGTTGTTCACTATAAGTGCTACTAAACGCTTTGGCGTTGGAGCCTCTCCTTCGCCAACTGAGAAACAGGGCGTGCAGTCCGGCCCTACATGGAATCAGTCTCCCTGGTGGAGCTCGAGCCAGTTTTACCGCGTACGCCGATGACGTATCCATTTTCGTGTCGTGCCGCTGGGGTATTGAGGAAGGAGCTTGAACGGCATGAGGAGGTCACGAATGGCCAAGTTTAACCGCAAGAAGTCTTCTGGCTTGCGGTTAGGTGCTTGGAAGACCGTTGCTCTCCCAGAGCCCTTCAGTTGGACTGACGCTCCCGTCCACATTCTTGGGGTGTGGTTCGGGCCCGATCTCCAGCTGGAGAAGAATTAGTGGAGATACTGACAATGGTAGGAGCGGTTGTCAGGACTTGTCTCCCAAGGCGGTTGTTCATAAAGGGTAGCGCTAAAGTGTGCTCCGTGTACATCTTCCCCTCATCTTTCTGTCAGCTAAGACCATAGGAAGGCGATCGATCGCTTGGCTTTCTTCCTTTTGTGGGGTGGACGCAAGCCGAAGGTCCGCAAAGGAGTCTGTGTCCAGCGTCCGTGTCAGGGTCGAGCTGGAAATGCCACACTTGATACCGACAGGCCTCGAGGTTGGTTTTCCTACGCCGCGCATTGATAAAAGATTCGCCGTGGGCGAGATGTGTCAGGGGTGCCTTCCCTAGCCTTACCATCACTTCACTCATTTCTGGGTGTTGAGCGCCGGCGTAGATCCCGGAAACAGTTCGAATTCTTCACCTTGTCTCGAGAGGTCTTGTGCTACTCCTCGGTCCAGTGGCTTGTCATGACCTAAGAGGGCATTGTATCGGGAACTAGTGGAGGGTGTCGCGTCAGATCAACTCAGTAGGTGATTCGACATGGCGACTGGGTTGAGCTCTTTCTGGACCTTGGCGACAGCGACGAATTACATCAACAAACCTGAGGTTTCGCTTACCTGGCAACTGATCCGGAACGAGCTATTTCTCAATGACTTAGTTTTCAGAGTAGGTTAGGCAGATGTGCCTGACTGACATCGGTGTGACCTTGTTTTAGAAGACGCGGTTGTGAACGCCTTCTACCACTGTCCACATGTGTGCCTGTTCTGGGACTATATCAGCAAGTCGACGGCTCTTATCGATCCTGAACATCTTGTATCCATTGATCTCGCATCTCCGTGCGATAATGTGTCGCTTCCGTGTTTTGGGGTGAAACGTATGGTGTTTCTGACGCTACTAGTCGCGGTAAGAATGATGATATGGTCGATGCGGGTGAAGGGAATCTTACGATACGAATGTTATTATCAGAATCTGGTTGGATTCTTTGGGCAGCAGCTCAGGATGAAGATCAGAACTGCTAGAAGGCGTTTGTTATCGGCAGATTTTAGCGAAAGATGCGTGAAAATCGCAAGCCTGGTTAACGTGAATGCGTCCAGCCATGATTTCCTTTTTTTAGTCTTCTTAGGCACAACGGGGCAATTTCCTGACGCACCTCTCCTCTGGTTAAGCTTCTTCTTCTAGACTCTTTTCTTCTTCAATGTCAGTAATTGTTCCCAGCCTGTTTCCGGCGTTCTTTTTTGTTATCATCCATGTCAAGATTCCCAACCTCACCAGTTTGTTTTTGTCCCCTTTTTATTTTGATCAGTCTTTGATATTTCTCCACTCCGTAATTTATTCTGTCTCTCCCTTGTCCCTAGCGAGTGAGCTGCTTGATTCTGCTAAGCGGCAGAATTCAGTGCCCACTCATATTTTTGTCTTGGGTGGACGGGCCCAACTAACATATTTTATTTTTTTAGTTTGAATGTTTTGTTGTACTTTATTTTCGTTATTTCATGCTATAGATTTTTGTAAAAATAAAAAAGAAAGAAAGTCCCAAATATGTATTTTACCAAATTTCTATGTCAGTGATGTCTTTGTAGGATCCCTGTGAATATGCGGTATTGTGGTATATATTTTAGATTGAATGGGGATGGGTGAGTTCTTGTGGCGATTGAGTCAATTGTAAGAATGGATGAGTCGTGAATGAGATTAGCTAAATTTAGGATAGTCAGTGACGACCAGTCCTTCCCCACTTCCGCTTCGGCCTTGTGCCACAATTCTATGTTTCATACAATAAATAAAGACCACGTCAGAGACTAGAAGACAACACAGCACAAACTCTGAGCCACTCTACATGAAAACCTGTTATAACGTCTCCTTAAACACGTACATTAATAAATTCCTAATGGCTGTCAAAGCATTTGCGATTTTTGTATTTTTGTTCGATTTTGCCAATGCTCCAACGATATCAAAATATTTTTCACTCTTCTTTATTATTCATGATTTATTTTTCATTTAATTTTAAAAATTCCAATCCAGACATTTTCGGATTATTTTTTGTATTAAAATTTCCACTTTAGGTCACTGGAAAGAAATCTACCTACTTGATTTGCAAGCGCCCTCTTGATTACAGAAAGCACTAAGCTATTGTTAAAAATCTGGATCTAGTTTAGCAGATCATTACTACTGGGTAGTGATTTTAGTCCTTATGGATTTCTATACCTAAGGCCTTGTGCCAGACTAAGATATACTCTGCACGCGTGCCTAGCACGGAGAAGGCGGCTTGCGTCAATAAGATCTGTAGTGTAAGATAAACACAAGCAGAATAATAAAATGTTATTCGACTGAGGAAAGAATCTGTTTGGGAAAGAGGTTGAATATATATTTGCAAATACATGCGGAGTCCCCTCTCGCGCGCGCACACACACACTATCAATGGAATGATTTTTATACACAGTTTGTATTCGTGTCGAATAAAGAAAAGAACGTAATGTACTGTTGGACAAGTGAGAAATGATTTTGATTGATCCAAATCTGACATAAAATCTTGGGACTTTATGTTAAAATTAGACGATCGTGAATCTCGATATTTTTTTTAATCAATTCACCCCATGCAAGGCGATAACGCCACTAAGACGCAAGGGTCGACTGGAAGTGAAAGTGAATGAAAAGACATCAGAAGGAACCGGAAACACATTCCTAAACAGGGAACAAAAGTAAACCTCTACTCCTGTCAAAAGACGGGTGAGGAATGTGAATCGGACAATAGGCGAATCTGTCTACTCCTATTCGAAGATTATTCCTTTAATTTCGGTTTAAAACTAAAAGATGTTCTCATGAAAACAATCTAATACTCGATCTCGAAGGAAATATTTTTTTGGAGAGGATTCTCTAGCAAGGTGGTTTGAAGGAGGACATCTTCAGGATGTCTCTAAAACGAATTGTCCTTCAGCTCATTTGAGCAGGATCGTCAGTTTCTTTTTTTTTTTAAATAGTCAGCGTTGATGCGTTCACAACATCACTAGGTACGGAATTCTACTAGGTAAGTCTATCACCTCCAGGGCAAAGAAGTTGAATCTTACAAACATTTTCGAAGGTTGTTTCAGTAACTTGTGTAAGCACGCATCCTCTTGTTTGAGAAAGCAAAGAACTTTTTCACTTTCCTTTTAAAGACTATTCAGTATTTTGTATACCCCCTCCCCCTTCCATACGCGCACACACACACACACACACACACACACACACACACACACACACACACACACACACACACACACACACACACACACAGATCGGTGAACTGGTGTCTCCATTGAAGGAACGGTGACTGCATTTTTATCAACGATTAATTCTGAAGATTTTTTAATATCTAATATCAAAATATTTTTACTTATATTTGACCGAACAAAGCATTCCATCATTCTTTATTTGACAAGGCAATTATTTTCGCGCACGCACGCGCACGCACGCGCACGCACGCGCACGCACGCGCACGCGCGTGCGTGCGTGTGTGTGCGTGTGAAAGGGAAAAAGAGTGTGTGTGTGTATCTTTCGTTAATTCGTGTCATTTGCGGTCGGAACTAGGCGCTGTCTACCAAATGCTTATAGATTTTATTCGTATGTTTATTTAAAATAGTATTTCTTTTTTTAATTAAAATCGAACAAGTTATGTAACAAGGTGAAACCAACAGGTGAGGAAGGTTTAACGTAATCAAGATTAAATGATTCAATCACGTTAAAAAGTATTAACCACTGAGGAAAAACAAATAAATAAGTCTGTTACTCTGCTTGAAGAAAAGTGTTGTCGTTGTTATATTTAAGTTGTCCGAATTTCTTAAAAAGCCATTAAAACTATTACGTTTAATACTATTAGTGTAAACAAACATTATGTTGTGGAATTAAAATCAGATAAGAAAGAGTAGTAGCTATATGGCTACATCTGAATGATATTTACTAGTTAGCTTTCGTAGCCTAATCAGTAAGGTGCTCTTCCTGTGAGCTAGGCTCCTAAGAATAAAAGATACAAAAAAATTAACTCTCGTTGGAAGTTTACTGCTGATTTATGTTGCTTAAAAAACGTTTGTAGAATAAAGGTAAAAACAATCAGAGAATTGCAATAAAGCCTCAGAAATAATAAGAATAAAAGACTAGGTAAAATAAATAATAATGTTATTATTATTTACAGAAAATTAATCCTAAAGGTCGACGTGAAATGTCAGAACATTATTATGTAAGCTTTAAACAGTGACTTCTTTCCAAATAATTTCAAGAAGTTTCCAAAATGAGAGAGGCGACACAAAACATTAGAACAAAACTTAGCTCAACCATGAAAATTCTTCACCAAAGAAATAAAAAAATGAATTTAGAAACCAACTGTACGTGCGTGTCTGCAATTTACATTGGAATCCGATATTTTGAAAAGTTTGCGCTGTGATATCTAGCTGCGCTAATTCGTATTTTTATAGTTTTTGCTAATCAGATAAATACGTTTTCACTAAAACATTGTCACGAAAAGACCCCGTAAGCTTAAGACTGGCTTATGCTGGTTAATCAGAAATCATACAATAGACACAATAATACTTATTATCACAGTTTCGATGTTTTATAATTTTCCTCTAAACAACGCTCTATGCGTGAAGAAGAAAGAGAATAAGAAGTCATATTTGTATTAATGTTTTCTTTTATGCATTCTATGCCTGTACTGAGTGAATATAAGAAATATTTATCTATAAAAGTAGATTGAAGTATTAAAAACACATGCACTCACGCATGCATACACATACATACCTCAACATATATACACACAGCTGATTGTCTTTTTTTTATTTATCTTAATTTTAGTAGTGTGTTAATAAATGCATATTACTTGTTCAAACTAGATTTTCACATAAGCACTAATATCAGATGTGTTTGTTTGTGTGTGTGTGTGTGTGTGTGTGTGTGTGTGTGTGTGTGTGTGTGTGTACGATGGGCTACCTCAAAATTCGAAGAATTTGAACAGTGTGCGTGAATAGAATGTAGTGCGGACTTTTACCGATGCCATTTTGTGAGCAGTAAAAGATGGCCACTTCACAGATGGTTGATATTGGGCGTTAGTGTAATTATTTTAAAGGACCATTTTTTTTTTAATTCCATAGAGCAATTTGTATAAATGAACAACGACCAAGTGGAATAGTAAGAAAAAAATATCTAATTTGAAATAGTTTGTTTCATTTTTTATTTGTTAATGTTACTGCTCAAAAGCGATTATGTGAATAAAAATATCATTGCTCGACATCCTGAAAATCTTTTCATGTCATTATTTTTGTGCAGTTGTTACCTCACGGTTGGTTAGCAATGATAAGTAATAAATACTTTTATAACACAACGCCCAGATGATCGTGATATAAAAATATTCACATCTCCCTGGTCGTTGACGTTAAGTCTATCAGAGTAGGATAGTGATCTCCATATAATTAAGGTTAATCTCTAAAAATCCAACTATCCAATAATTATATACAGCCCCTATTCCGAAAGATTATAAATTTTAAAGTTGGTTTTGGTTTAAGGATTTCGAAATAAGTAATTGTGTGCCTCAATGTTATTTTATTTTATTTTAACAATTGCGCTTTTAAGTCAATGCTCAAAGTGCGGAGAGCATGTCATCTCTCAATGGAAGTTATGTTGATAATGACCAACTCACTAGTGTTATTTGAAGGGCTCTCTCTTTTATAATATGGATGTCAAAACTAACATAATTATATTCTATCTCGTAGTATATTTACTTGTCTACTGTCAACAGCTATATCAAAATTCTATAAAAGAAAACTAATTTCCACAAATTAATGTCATTGTCAGTAGTTTTGCATCGTGAAAAGAATAGCACCTGAAAGCTAATTGTTCTAAAACTAGAAGAAAAAAGAACAAAAAAAGCAAAGAAACATAAATAAATAAAAATAATCCTGCACGTCGCTTGTTACAAGTCAAAGTAGTTGCAAGTCAGCGAATGAATAAATGAAAGTGAGTCTCCACACTTGTTAAAACTGATGCCTTCTTATTAGTAAAAAAAATATTTCAAAATATTTTGATTACGTAAATTTCCTTTTTTAATAATTCAACATTGTTATAATTTAATAAAAACATCTCGTTCTCGAATTCGAAGTGAAAGAATTAAACAAGAATTTATATGAATTTTAAAAAAATAATTTGAATATTTTATAAAAATCGCTATAAAATTTGAAGCATCGATATTTTTTCGTTTTGTATAAATCGAAAATATGAATTATTAGAATTAGTAATAAAACTGAAAATTTGCCAAAGATATCTGTTCAAATTGGTCACATTTTTAAAACTTTTTGCGCGTGTATATGGGAGTGGTGTATAGGGTGAAATCAACTGATTTTATTTCTCTAGCGAATTATCTTTTAAAATATATAAATAAATAAAACGTTGATAGGAATATCGAATCAATTAATATATGAGTTTATTATTATATTAATAAAGTGAAAATTATTTAGAAATGTTCTGCCCACATTTTCTTAACAAGGAAATCTTTTAATTACTTTTCAAATAAGCACAAATAGTTCAATTCAAATTCAATAACTAGTTCAATTTTTATCGATTTTAAAAATCGGTTGTTAGAATTCTTTATGTGTGCGCTCACGCGCGAGTGTGTGTGTGTGTGTGTGTGTGTGTTTATATTACACACATCAACGCGTTTAGATAGATGCACACACGTATTTGTAGGAGAATAATAGTAGTGTTGGGTGTTGTCTTAATTCAGAACCACCTGAAACACACCTGACTAATAGTTAACGGCGGTTTAGTTGGGGTTTGGGCGAAGTTTATTGAAGTGGAAAATAGCAGCCAGTACCTGACACCCTATACCCGCCCTGCAGGACGCCATCAGTCTACCTACCTACGGACCTACATACACATGAGACAAAGACCTACTAAGCTGTTGACCCCAGGAGACTAGACTAGACTAGTCTCTCTCTCTCTCTCTCTCTCTCTCTCTCTCTCTCTCTCTCTCTCTCTCTGTGCTGTCGGAACAGGGCGAGACAATAAAACGAGGCCGTCACACCCCTCCTGTCAGTCCACAATTACGCGTACAATACTTCATCAACACACATCCACGCACAGACACAAACATGTAACAAAGACTGAAAAAAAACAATAATTCCCTTTAGGAGGAATATGCGTAACACAAGTGTCTTGTCCTGAGGTATACTGTGTGTACGCACCCGCGCGCGTGTGTGTGTGTGTGTGTGTGTGTGTGTGTGTGTGTGTGTGTGTTTGTGTGTGTGTGTGTGTGTGTGTGTGTGTGTACGTGTGTGTGTACGTGTGTGTGTGTGTGCGCGCGCCCACACGCGTGCAAACAAATACGCTCACACACACAAAGAAAATGGAACACGTGAAAAACAATTATGTCCTCATGGACAGATTAACACGCTTTCTGAATAATTGGCTTAGGCTGGCTTTGGCACAAGATCACTTTTCCAGAGCTCTCTACGGAGATGGAACCTATTGTAAATCTTTTGCGATAACAGTGTAGATGTTAATTAACAATACACCAGCACATCTCATGCTTTACAACTAGATAATTCAAGAGCTTCAATAAGGACGTAGATACTAGGTCATTCTGATTTTACAAGTACGAGTGTACTGACTAAGAATGTAGATGAAAATTGTGCGGATTTAATCTCGCTTTTTAGCATGCCCATGTGATAAAACCTCGACTTAGATCACTGACGAAAAGAAACGACCCCAACTCGATCGATATATGTCGTTTGACTCTCTCTCTCGCACGTAACCCCCAGTTGCACACATACCCCACTTTATACACACACGAACGCACACACACACACACACACACACACACACACACACACACACACACACAAACGCGTAATCGAACATAATATCAATGAATAACAATCGCTGAGTGGGTTAGACCCGTGTCCCTAGCTCTTATTTAAGGCGGGAATGAGAAAACAGTACCAATAATTGATTTAAGCCACACTAATAAAGAATGTTGGTTTCAACAAGGATCGTCATTACTATTAAAAACTTAAAAACTTCATATATACGTGTCTGTCTGCGCGGGACTCTTTCTCTTCAACATACAAGTGTGAATCAACAAGTCCATAACTTAGCACGTAATTATTAGTTAAATTTTTATCTGAAATGTTCATTTTGTAACGTTCAGTAATTTATGAGATTAATATTCACGGCTGAATTAAGTGCACTGACAAGGAAGGCAATAATAATGAGAAGAAATTATGATTAGGCAAAGAACTTATTGATGTACTTCTGTGTATATTTCGGCTACTCTTCTAATGACAAATTTTAAGTATGCAGAAATGTGACCTGAAAGTATCCAGCCGTAGCTCGCGAATCGCCTGTGCAGAATTAATGTAATTGGTAGCCAATCAGTGAGGACCTTACTGCGCATGCGTAAATAGAAACGCTCCACTTGGTTTATTTAGTCAACAATGAGACTCCTTTGAGTGAGAACTTATGTATAGTATGACTGCCGTATTCGCAATGACTGAAGTAGGTTTTTTACGTTTCGTGCGGGGTTTTCTTGGCAACAAATCTGTCATTCGCATATTTGACCTTCAGCGACACCACATCTCGATTTTTCCAAAATCGCCGTTGAGACTCTGTCGACACAATTACGGAGAAGGCGAAAAAACAGATGATAATGATCCTGAAAAAATACTTTGCAAATTGTTTTGAAAAGTGGAAAAGGCATTGGAATAACTGTATGAACTCACAAAGAGAGTACTTTGAAGGGAACTAAGGTGCCTAGATTAAGCTATTTCTCATTTAAGAAATCTTGGCTGGCTATTTCCCAGACAACTCTCCTATGTTCTTGCACGTATTTTTTTCTCTGATATGAACTTCCGGGTGTCTTCAAATTGTTTAATGTAGGCATCACCTAAACAAGTCACACTATGATTCTTTTTCTACAGCAACAAAGTTGATCTCTTCCTCTTGTCATATACCTTACTACCATTCATCCTATTATTTTTTTAAAGTGCAAGGACTCTACAGAGATAATTACTTTAAAGTCGTATGTTAAACTTTAACGTTAATATGCAATTCTCTCATGGAAAAATCGCTTGCCATTATTTATTTTACCCAGACAAGTAAGATAAAATTCAGAAATAAAAACAGCTGCATAAATTAGGAAGTAATAATTAAAATAATGCATTAAAGAATTTTAAAACGTCAAAAGCCGGCATGTTGCTTAGCATTTAGGTTTTCTTAATTTCCGTTCCACTTGGCAAGGAAGAAATAACGATGGAGGATAGGGTTAAATACGACATAATTCGCACGTCTAGATTTGAAACTAATCGTAACAACTCATGGCATCCTTTCTAAATGAGAGGGGTTACTCTAGAGAGAGAGAGAGAGAAAGAGAAAAAAAATGTAATGGGTGGACTGAAGAAAATTAAAAGAATGTCCAACGGAAGTCTGGCAAAATACATTCAAATGTACGAGGCAAAAAGAACGCTAATGACAGCAACGGTGGATTTAACAAAAAAAAATACTAGGTAGAAAATGAAGAAAGCACTTCAACAATTAAAGATTAAGTGAAAATTAAGTGTTGATTTTTATAGAGAAAATTAAGAATAATCAGTAGATTTGATTTTAAAAGTGTGCATTATATGCGTACACACTTAAAACAGTCTTATCGATTTTACTTCACGGTCATTTCTTTCACGGAAATATTGAAACCATTAAATATTTTTTGGGGACATTCAGCTGAATTTTAATATTTTAAAGAAATAATCCATCAATTTTAAAATTTAAAAGATGAAAACCACTCGGAGAAAATGTTTGTTGTTAATCAATATACGATTAACAAATATATATTTTTTTAAATACTTCTAATTGAATAAAGATAAAATATTGATTTATTAACAAAATAAACTACACTCTCTACTTTGCTAATCAAATATTTATTACCTAAAAGCATATTTACCGAAATTAATAAGGGTCTGAAATAAATGAATAATAGAAAATTCACGGATGTCTACTGCATATCAATTAATAAGACGCTGGTTTAGCGCCAATATAATTTACCAAAAAAAACAACAAAAAACTCATTTTAGGTCCGTTATTCCACCGTTCGATGGATTTCAGCATCAACTTCGTGTTCTTCAAAACGCATGCGTTCAACCTCTACCCACCTTGTTTCAAAATCTTTGTTTCAATTTTGGACACATTCAGGAGATATCTAGTATTGTATCTGTTGACAAATTCACTATCTGAGATGCAATTCTTATACATATGTCCCTTATTCCTTCCCTTTCTGGCCGTTCTATATTTTTGCTTTTGAAGTTATATTCTTTTTTCGATGCCGTGGGAAACATAACAAAACCGTAACAAGATTACTACTACTACCAAAGTCTTCTTTTTGGCAGTAATTAGTTAGAGATTTATTTATACTTATTGCTGATGTAGGAAATTAGGTTGTTCGGACGTTCTGATTGTTATATATTTTTATATTAAAAATCAGAATGCCTGAATTCAAAACAATAATAAAATAAACATAAAGAAAACGTGGGTATAGCTGTTAAATAAATAATTTGTATTTACAAACATATGTACATGAATTCAAATGAGTCAAAGAGGAGTGAAAATAGTCTTTAGTTGAATTAAAGTCTTTTGGTAGTTATTATGGTCCACAGAAAAAAAACAAAAAATCTCGGTTTTAAAAAGATTTTGATCGTCAGCGAAGATTCTCTAACCGTCCGAGCTGTTGTTGCTAGAGATGATTCGCTTGAAGTCGCCGACATCTGTTACTTTCAACATGCGCTGTGGAGTGGGGATTATGTAGCCACCTCTTCCCTTTGGTTTGAACGTCTGGAAACAGTTACACTTCTGCTGTTGAAAGTAGAATTCTATGGGTTTTATAAGAAATTTTTCCCCCAAAAAATAGGGTTTTAGTTTTCTCTGATTAGTCAAATATTTCACATGGTGATATTAATTTCTAAACAATAGACACCTTGATTTAAACGGTGTGTGGAATCTTTTGGACATATTTTTAAATATTGTCTATTATTGAGTAGAAAGTGAAGTTTGGACGTGTTTTAATATGGTATGTATGTGGGTATATAATTGTGTTGGAAATGAGCTTTATCTCCTATACGGATTATTTTGACCTAGAAAGGAATGGGCTCCGTTGGGTCTACATAACCAAAACACGCTACACACGAATGAATATCTCTCCGGCTTTCAACCCAGATATATAGAGTGAACTGGTCTGGCATTCTGTTGCACAGCGACTCTACAACCACGCCCCGTCCTGAGATAATTGTTTCATGGAATCGCAAGTTCAGAATTCACTCGTAGTTTTCTATATCTTTGGGAAATATTTAGTATTTTATCTGATCAGATACCTGAATCTTAATAAAGTTGTGTTGCAATAAAAATCATTCTATAGTAATTCAGTTGCATAAGTCACACCTACATTCTATAAATTATTATTATGTCTATATATTCTTCGAAGTTTTAACATTATTCTCATATTATCTTTTTCATTTAATTATTATGAATGTTGCCAGTTTCTTGCAAAGGCTTGGCGTTGTTACACATTTTAAATTTGCATAATTTATTACTTTTTAATTCTATGAACAATAAACAGAAATTAACAATGTATCATGATGATAAGTATTGTAGTGTAGATTAAATAAAAGTTTACGGCAAATTTAATGGTCATTATATTCAGAGGAATTCAAGTACTCCATATATCACTGAAGTTACTTTTATTCGTAGAGTTCGTCATGCAACTTAAAAAAAACAACAATCAAATATAGTATGTTCATATCGATCACCTATAAATACAAAATGATAAGAAGCAGAAGGCCTGTCAAAATCATTTAGTCTCCGTTTTTTTTTTTTTAATCTTTCAACTGGTTAGTTCTCTGTTCGTCCTCCTGAAGAAGGCTGGATGACTTGCTTGCTGAAATGGTATTTTAAAAAGTAATCGAAATGACAACTATCTTCTGATTTAATCTATAAAGTTATGAAACCAGCTCCTTGCCAACGCTGAAACGCCTTTTTCGAATGATGTAAGAATCTTTAGCTTGAGTAATCTTCCTATTTTATTTGGTAGTAGTACTAGTGTACAAAAATAATAAGAAATATGGCGTCAGAGAAAAGATGAGGAGTAAGGCAACAAGGTCAAATTCGTTCTTTTGCCATCCATAAAGGTTCTTATAGCTAGACACAGCAATTGATATGGCTAAATATGTTTTCCAAATAATATTTCGAATCTTACAAGGTACTTATTATTTATTTCGGGTCCGCGCTATTTGCTTACTGTCGTAAATGACAGTGTGAATAAAGTTACACTGAAAGATCAGTAAAAAGTTAAAATGAAAGGAAAAATTGTTTGTATTTTTATAGTCACTATCTTAGTATGTTTCAGTTCCAGTTTTCAAGATTTTCAATTCATCTTTGTTTACACATTCAGAGCATTTTCTGGTTTATTCAGTTGTAGTATTGGCACATTTTCTGCGTTTTCCTCTGTTGTAACTTCAATCTGTAATTTACAGTTTCCATCAATTTGGTAATGCTTTTCTTTGTCGATTGGAATCATGTCTTCTTTAGCTTACGTTGAATAATCGATTTGTATTTCCAAAGCAGTTTGTCATTTCATTCTCGACTGTACTCATGCTATTGTTTTAACAATATCTTTTTCATAATTCTACAGCATCATTTTTATTATTATTATTATTATTATTATTGGATGCTCCTCATAATCTACTTAACTGTTTTACCCCCGCCACACACACACACAAATATATATATATATATATATATATATATATATATATATATATATATATATATATATACTGTCCTTCTGAAGTCATTGTGCAAATTGCAGAAACGTTAATAACTTTTTTATCAAATTTAAAACGAGTAGTTTAGACGTCAAAACAAAACTTGAATTCATTTGTTGGTAGTTTCAGCATGTTTCATTAAAGTTATTGGGTTTATTATAAAAACTACAGTCTGAAGTTATTATGCAAATTAAACTAATATTAGTTTACGTCCTCTGAAATCACATAAACTATTTTTTCTTTTTTTCCGTAATATACTATATTGAAACATTTGTAATGGAAAAGATCTAACAAATGCTGAAAAAAGAAAAAAAAAACAAAAGTATTGATTGAGGGAATGTCCACATTCGAGATATTGAAGGAAGTGCACAGATCATCGAATGATAAAGAAGGCTGTTGAAAATAAAACTAAATTGAGAACGCGAAGTAAAGGAAAAAAAACTTTAAGAAGTTGTCTCCTCGAGGGTACATAAACGAAAGGGAATTATAGCGAAAAAAAAAACACTTTTGACCAGCGCTGAAATCTTTGAACAGGCTGGAATTGGGGTATTCAAAAAGGACAAAAGGTGTAAAATACTTCACAAATTGTGATCTGTCAAGAAATCCCCGAGATAAACTCCTCTCAGTAAAGCAAATATTTTAAAGCGTCAAAAATGGGCGAAGAAATACATGAAAATTGCCTTCCTAAAATAATTTTCATGAACAAATTTCTGGTGACATACAACGGACCTGATGGATTGGCCAAAGGATTTTATCCGATGCAGATATGCCCGTGGTTAAAATAATGCAACAAAAAGGCTGCATTGTGATGATATATGCTGAAATTGTCGACTAAACCATTATTAAAACATTCAAAACGATGAAGGAATTAAATTGTACAGTGCTAACTATTACGATTTCATGGATAAGATTTAATTGAATGGTACATGTCCCAACCTCGCATTTTCGAAGTGAAGTGTATATTTATGCATGACATGCATCTTCCCGTGCATCTAAGATCACCCGTGAAATTTTGGAACACAAAAGCTTTACAGGAGAGTAGAGAATGAAATGGCCACCATCAAGTCCCGACCTGAATCCGATCGAAAACCTATGGTCAATTGTGAAGATGAAATTATATGAAGGTGGCAAACAATATGACAGCAAAGCTGACCTATAGGAAGCAATTAAAACTACCATGTCGGAAATTGAACCTGTTGAAGTAAAAAAATGAACAAAATCAATGGATAATAGAGTACTGTCTGTTATTGAGAAGAAGGGTCACTATATTAAGATGTAAATTCTTCAAAGACTTATTGTATATATTGCAGAGGGCTCTTGATTGGGCCTTCATCACAATAGGTAGGGAGTAGTAGATGCGATAGGCAAGCATAAACTACAGAAGAACTCAAAATTAATCGCTGCTTTTAAGTATTGCACTAAAATTTAAGCTCACCTTTTAAAAGTCCAACGATAATTCTTCTGTCGCCACTTAAACAACCGCAGAAATAAAAACTTGGGAATTCAAAATTTCAGGATTGCGGGTCCGGATCCAGCCCGGACTGTTTTTAATTTGATCACGGAGTCGACCTGATTTCAAAATGGTATGATATGTTAGGCTACGGCCTCTAGGAGTAACGTTGAAAAAGTGTGACACACTGATACACTGACATTCGCATTTATTGTATAGATGTTTGTTATTTTTTTTATTATAGGTGTTGAAACCTTGTTATTGAAGTAAATAGTGATTTTCTAGTTTTGCATAATAACTTCAGACGGCAGTTTTTGTAATAAATCCAATAAGTTTAATAAAACGTTGAAACTATCTAAACATTTAACTGCAACTTTATTTTGACGTTTAAATAAATCGTATAAAATTTGTCAATGCAAGTTCGAGTTATTGAGGTTTATGTGACTTGCGTAATAACCTCAGACGGATTGTAGAGAGAGAGAGAGAGAGAGAGAGAGAGAGAACTGGAGAGCAAGAAGATGATATGAAGATACATTGAGAGAGAGAGAGAGGGAGATAGGTAACATCAATCAGCTATTTTACAAATGTTATATATGTATTAATCATAGATAGATACTTTTGCAAACTAATGTTAAATTTGGTTTTCGACTTTTGGAAAACTGCGAGTGTTTCAAAATTAGCGTTATCTAAGACCTTGCTTAATTTCATCTCTCTCCCTCCACTTCCCTCTCTCCCCAGAATCAATCGGGGGGGGGTCTATGTTACAAGTTTCAAATGATTCATATCGTAACAAAAAAGACTAAGCATTGATAACTGAGATATTTACACAGAGTAATAATCTCATTAGAAAATAATTCGTTGATTTCATTTCGTTTTTGTCTGACATCTTACAAGCAATGCTTGGAATAAATTATTATTTAAGAATGTTCATGTCAGAAACCATTTCAGGACTCGAATTTATGCTAATAATTTTGTGTTCGCTGTTTATTGTGGTGTATTTGGTACTGTTAAAGTAAACACGTAACAAATAGTAAAATCGAGCATTTTATTGTCCGAGTTTAAAATATTTGCGATATTAACAAAGCATTTAGCCAGGGGACCATCAGCAAAAGTACAGCTCAATATTTAGTACAAAAGTCTTTTGAACGGATTCGGGAGCCTTAAATGTGTCGTGGGTCTGCGATTGACGGCAACCAGCTGGAGGCCATTAGTGAAACAGGCCCACACAAAACAGTGAAGCTGCAATACAATTAATAGTCGTGTAAACTGAAAAGAAAATGACGAGTAGGTACACACGAGATGAAAGAAAAGTTTGAAAATTTGTCGTTACAAAATTTGCTCTTTGCTTCTTCATGCGTTAAAAACCGTACATTTCTTGTTCGCATTACATGTAACAAAACGGATTCTGTACAACAGCCAGTTTTCCTCACGGTTGCTGGTTGAAAATGAAACGCCGAAACACATTCCAAACCAAAACTGCATCAAAAAAATATTCTTGCCAATGTTTGGTTGATTCTTCTTTTACCTCTCAAATCCTACCAAAACTATCGTAGCAGAATTACTGCCAGAAAACCGACAAAATCTACCAAGAACTGCAACGTTTACATTCTACATTGGTCAAATGAAAATGTCTAATTCTTTACCACCACAATACCAGGCTGCATTTCTCGCAAATGACACTACCGAAATTGAATGAATTCAGCTACAAAACTCTCTTTGATGCAGTTTACTCACCAGACAACTACTTTTTCAAACATCCAAAAAATTTCTGTCCATAGGCGATTTTTAACAACCAAGCAACAATTCAAAATGTCTTCGCTTCCAGAACTGCAGAATTATATGCCACTGGATTAAACTTTATTATTAAGATTTATTGCGTAAAATACACAATTGTGGCACAAAGCCGAATGATGGGAATGGGGTTGAGGCTGGTTGTCACTTACTATCCTATACCTAACTAATCCGATTCACGACCCATTCATTCGCACCCCATAACATAAAAAATTCGTTTCATGATTATAAAATACTATAGATAAAAATTTGTATATGATATAAAATGAGAGGGTTGGGGATGAACCCAAAAACCAAACTAAAATATCAAAACAAACAAATTAAAGATAACTGATGTTAGTTGGACACGCCCAGCCCTCAAAAAAGAGAGGGCGTTGTATTCTGTCGTACGACAGAATCAAGAGAATCTCTCGCTAAGGGAGAGGGAAAGAAGAAAATATATACGGACGTGGCAAATAAATAAAGCTGACCAAGTCGAGATGAAAGGAGGCCAAAAAACAAACTGGCGAGGTTGGGAATCTCAACTTGTATCATAACCAAAGATGTAGCCGGGAACAACACTTACTCACATTAACTAGGTACACAAAACTTGTCTAGCCTGGCCAGGGAAGGGCTCCAGAGGAAACCACCCGATGTGAATTAGGTAGACCTAAAAGAGAAAATCAAGGCTATCCCCGTTTCCACGAACCAAGCTCGCCTCAGTCACCCACCTTTCGCTACAGTTCTAATGGATCTTTTTTCTATTTATAATTTTTTTTCTGTGCTGAGATATAACGCATTCGGCGGAGGGGCGTATTCAACATTTGATAATTTTTGCGGCAATACGCGTTTAAAGGTTTTGATCAACATTTCTTTTAATAGTTAGTCGTAAGGAATTGTAAATGTAGGACTAAGTTACACATAAGGAAAATAATACCAATAATAAATTTAAAGAGCTTATTACAGGAAATATATAGTTTTACGGAAACATTGTTGACAATTATGTATTTAGTTACATAATAAATAAATAAAAATGATATAAATTTTGATGCTATATTCAATTTGCTAGGAAATTTTCATTTTCTCCTTTGTTACTTTGGCTGCAATGTAAAGTTTCTTAAGCTGAACAAACTAGAACTATTTCGTTTACGCTTTGTTACCTCTCATTTTCATTGTTGTTTTTAGATTACTTTCTTCTAGTCATTTTGATGGGCAATAGCGAAATTCTGAAATTTAGAATCATCTCATTCCATTTTTTTAAAAAATCCTGTTAAAAGGAATATTTTTAATTTTTTATAAAATACTTGAATATAATATAATGAATAATTTGCAGTGAAAAAAGCAATTTTCGATTTTTTGCTGAATACGCTCCTCCTCCGCCGAACTGCTTTAAAATTGATGGTTAAGACATTAATACCTATCGTAAAATCCAGTATTAATTATTAATTTAATAAATTAAAATATGTTGGCCTTCTTCACAAGCTCAGGGACTATGGTGTCTCTAGTTGGATAATTGACATAATGAAATCATTCTCAACAAAGCTGTTAATGAAGTTCGAGTTGAACGGACACGCTTCTAGATCATTTGATATTAATGCCCCCTCCAGCTTCTAGATCATTTCATTTTAATGTCCCCTCCAGCTTCTAGATCATTTTATATTAATGCCCCCTCCAGCTTCTAGATCATTTCATATTAATGCCCCTCCAGCTTCTAGATCATTTCATATTAATGTCCCCTCCAGCTTCTAGATAATTTCATATTAATGCCCCCCTCCAGCTTCTAGATCATTTCATATTAATGCCCCCACTCCAGCTTCTAGATCATTTCATATTAATGCCCCCACTCCAGCTTCTAGATCATTTCATATTAATGCCTCCTCCAGCTTCGAGATCATTTCATATTAATGACCCCTCCAGCTTCTAGATCATTTCATATTAATGCCACCTCCAGCTTCTAGATCATTTCATATTAGTGCCCCTCCAGCTTCTAGATCATTTCATATTAATGCCCCCTCCAGCTCCTAGATCATTTCATATTAATGCCCACACTCCAGCTTCTAGATCATTTCATATTAATGCCCCCTTTATGCATCAAGATCATTACGTATTAATGTTTAACTCCAGCTTCTAGATCATTTTATATTAATGCCCCCCGCACTTCTAGATCATTCCATATTAATGCCCTCCTCCATGCTTCTAGATCATTCCATATTAATGCCCTCCCCCACGCTTCTAGATCATTATATATTAATCCTTGGACCTACGTTGTTTCTTGTCTTCCCGATTTCATCAGTTCCCAACTAGCTATTTATGCTGATGATACAACCATTTTCTCCTGACTTAATAGAAAGTCCGATCGGTCTGACAAAGTAAAACTGGTAGCTGCTCTGGAAAATTACCTCCAATCAGTTGCTAACTTGGGCTAGACACAACTTGTAAATTTTATCGCTTCGAAACGAAACTGCTATTCTTTAATCATCATAGAGAATTATTTTTACCATTCAACAACATAATTCTGATGTTAACCTCCAAGAGTGCAATTCATTGCGCCTTTTTGCTTCATGTTTTCCACTGAACTGTTGCTAGGAAGGTTGTTTCACTGTGTCGTGCCAGAAAGTTTTTCTCGTCAGAATCCATCATGCACATTTATAAATCTGCTATTCGTCCCTTCATTGAATATTTGGTCTGGAGCTCCTGTAATATATCTAGAGATTCTCGACAAAATCCAATGAAGCCTTTGTAACGTTATCGGTCCTTACATGGCATTTCGACTTCAGTCACTTTCCCACCACCCTAACGTGGCTGCTCTCTGTCTTTTCTATAAATATTTTCAAGACAAGTTTCGTTGTTTTATTGTTGAAATAGTTAGATATACACGTAAGTTCTATTCTAATAGTTTCTTTCCTCACACTTCTCGCCTGTGGAAGTCTCATCCGGTTTATTGCTTCTCTGCTGTACACGATCTTCAAAAATCTAAATGTAATGTCATCTTCTGTCTTTCTGGATTCTGTTCTTTTATTACCCTTTCTTCTCACTAATGTCTTCTAATTCTCTTCCACTCCCAGTAAACGCTTCCGTCTTCGTGACATTATCGCCTTTCTTGGGGTGAAATCCGGTATTAATTATAGATTCATAAAAATTTTAAGTTTAAGTTTCTATCTATGAACACAATGCTCACCGTCCCAAAACTGCGACGGTGGGTATTAATGGGTTCAAAACAAAATTGGTTTTGCCCCAACCTATGACATAACACACACACACACAAACACACACACACACATACACACACACACACACACACACACATATATGCATTCAGACGTAAAATAAAATTCCTCCAATATCCATGTGTTTCAGTTTACTCACTAAAGGTAATATAGCCAGTTTACATTAAATAATTACATGTATTAGATGCTAAATATTTCTCAGCTCGACTAAGAAGGCATTCCCCTTCACCCCACCGTAATGATCCCAAGCGCTGAGACTTTGGAGGCTACATTTTCTACGATATGTGTTGCGAACACCATGCAATTTGCCACTGTTACACATAATGTGTTGATTTTGGCGAGCGTCTATACTATGTGGTCATCCAGAACCTAGTTTACGAGTGTTGAGTTGTTGACACATTAGCACCACCGACGAACCACGTCCAACATGCACAATAGGTCTCTTGGAGGCCTAAAATCCGACTCCTCACAGACGATTTATATTGAACAAAAGGAACATGTTTGCACTGTGGTGGTATGACACCTACTTGCCCTAGACCCCTTCTCTAAAAACAGAACCTTATCACATAATGCATCATCGTCTAAATCTTAGACACAGACTGTGCACAAGTATGTGTATCACGACGTCACAAGATGGCTGAAAAGTGAAAGTTTTATCCGAATATCTAGTATCCGCTCACAAGCACATAATTCGGATCAAAATCAGGGTTTATTTTTGGGTGTGTCAACTTTGAACTGGCGTTTGACCCCCTGTTTTACCCACGGAAAACTTCCACTAAAACGTAAATTCAGAAGGAAATATTTTTGCATTTCTGCAGTTCTTACGTTTGTACCACAAACTCTCGTCGTTAATTATTATCTCATTATATCGACACCCAGGTAAATGGCTATTCGTGATTGCATGTGTGTGTGTGTGTATGTGTGTGTGTGTGTGCGCGCGCGCGCGCGCGTGTGTGTGTGCTCAGTTTTTGAAAGAATCTGCCAAAGGGTATCTGTTATAATTCTTCGAAAATTTTGGATTGCGTTGTACAGCAAACGTGTGGGTGTGTAACGCGTCAATGTGTTACGGTGCATTTTCAGGCGTAGGGTAAGAGAAGCCATAATTGTTTTGTGATGGTCGGCAATAATGCCGGTTTGTTCACAAACACACAGACACACATATAAGCATGTACATACACTTGCCTGCAGAAACATGTGCGCGAATTCAGACATATACGTACACGCACGCAAACGTAAATACAACGCACTTAATTTTGCATATGCATCTATTTTTGTTCATACACATTTATGTGTGCATATATACAAACGTTGAAGTACTGACAGAAAAGTATTCATAGAAATGCACAGACGCATAAACACATAGACATATATCCAAAGGACTATTATGCTGATAGGTACACGCTTGCCTATACAGTCTGCATATACATGTAAGAACTTTGGGAAAGACATGAAAGTAAAAAAAAAAAGAAAGAAAGAAATGATAATGACACTGATGGCCCAAGAGATGAACATAACTTTACTTAACTTTATCTTGGTGTACCAATTATTAATATCTTTTTGCTTTCATTTAGTCATTCATTATTCATTTTAACTTTATTTATTTCTGCATTTCCTTTTTCATTCTCAATTCTTTTCGATCTCTAAATTTAATTCATTTTTTACAGTGTTTTCAATTTCTTAGGATTTATTTTATTTTTTTTATTTGAATCTCTTTGTTTCCCAGATTTTTTCTTTTAGTTTTCATTTCATTTCTTTGAATTATAAATAAATCTTTATTCATTTATTTATTCCTTTTTCTTTTTCTCGGTATTACTTTCATTTCTTTTTTCATTTTCTTTCTAATCTATCTAAAAGTCTTTGATACATTTTTTCTTTTTGGTTGTCTACTTTCCTTCAACCAGCAGTACCCTTACAGCCACTCTTGGAGTTTCTGCATAGGACATTAAAATGAAATACTCAGCTAAACCATCCAAAATATAAATCGGCTAACTAGAAAAGCCACAAATTAGCCATATTAGCTATAGTATGTATTATTAGTAATTGTGACACACCCCACTGCAGATACATAACTGGCAGCCTCTCCCACTGAGTTTTAATGCGACCCGGAGCAAAAAAAAAATTCGAATTAACAGTAAGCCTTTCCTCCGAAGGGATTTTGAAATTCGGAATTGCTCCACCCGCTTTTGCACCGATACCTGTACCAGCATAAAATGATTGATCCCATACCACTTATTACTTACCTTGTATAGGAATCTGATGTGGTGTAGCGAGGTTAGGGATAGAAAAATAAACATAAATCTTTGTCTGTCTGCTTGTCTGTCTGTTTTTCTCTCTCTTTTTTTTCTTTCTTTCTATCTATCTATCTATCTATCTATCTTTCTGTACATAAAACTTACAGTATTTCAAGCACATAAACACAAAATAACAAAATACACAAGTTTTGCTCTTGGAGTGTATATGAATGAATATACAACTGCTTATGTGCGTTCATGCACTCATCCACAATCACAATATATATATAAACCGACGTGCGTGCGTGCGTGCGTGCGTGCGTGTGTGTGTGAGAGAGAGAGAGAGATCGAAACTGACTTTGGCACATGGCTAGATTAGTGCATATTCAGTGAAAAACCAAACTCACTACTAACATCTTGCATGACTAGCACTCTATTTCTCCTGAGTATGTGCCTTTAAATAAGTGTTGTATATTTTTTACCCACACCTGTATAAAGTGAGTTTAATTGAGGTGGAGACGTCAATACCTTCTGCACACACACACGCACGTGTTTATGTGTGTGCGCTCGTATGTATGTTATTGTGCGTAAATACAGTAGAGAGTTATAAGTAAGTAAATAAATTTAGATCTGTGTCAATATATTGGGTAAAAATGCAAGGCGGCTCTAATGTGGGGGTGAGGCACACTGCTCTCGCTTTTGTTATTTATGTAGTCGTTATGGCAGGAAGCGAATGCCGACGCCCTCCAGGGGGAAATACGTCATCGCTACTCGGTGCCTACCGACGACAAATAATATTCACGTGGGGGTCTGCAGCCCAATCAGGGCAGGGACACTAGGCTGGAGTGACGTAGATAATCAGCGACTACCTTATTTGGATATCACACCCACCACCTTCTCCTAGACCATCACCATCACCTTCACCCTCACGTTTCTTGCTTTTCTCCTTTCTACATAAGTTTTTCTTTCTCTCATTCTGTTTCTTGTGTTTTTCTTTCTTTCTTTTGTTTTGTGTCATTCTTCTTTCTTTCAGTTTTTCTTCTTTCTCATAAATTTCAGTTTTCTTTTTTCATTTTTATTTCTCGTTCGTTCGGTCATTTTTGTCATCTCATCTTTTTTTTTTTTTGACTTTCATTCATTTTCTCGACTTCTTACTTTCGTTTCTCTTTCTTTTTTTCTTCTCGTTCTTTTTATTTTCTAGGGTAGTAAATTTTAATTCGTTATTTTTAAAAAAATTTAATTATTCCCTTTCTACTGCTCTCCTTCTTTCTCTTCTTAATTCCTGCTTGAACTTTGCTTTCCTCCCTTTTCTCCATCGATCTTCATTTTTTGATTCTTTCAAAATTCCGTTCCTTCTTTCTTTCTGATTACAAGCCGATCTTGTTCTTCCCATTCTTCTTTATTTTCTTCTTTTTACCGCACCTAGCAAGCCGCTACAACTTGCCAGGGACGCAAATTTTACCATACAGCCAATTCTTTCTCTCTGTCACTTCCATAACCCTTTCCGTCACCTTCTTTTCTCTAAAAAGAAAAAAAAATGCTCCCACCCTCACTTCCAAGCCCCCGTAACTCAGAGCACTGGTCTCAGTATGTGTATTTTTCTAACTCTAAATTCTCCCCCTCCCCTTACAAGCCATCATATGTATAGCTGTAGATGTATGTGTGTATATGTGGTTCCATTTTTCTTGTTCGTATATGCGTGTACGTGTGTTTTTTCTTTTCCCAGCCCCCTCCCTCTGTATGTCAATGTGTATGTGTGTGCCTCTCCCTCGCTGTCTCTTTTCTCTGTCTTGCCCGCACCCAGCGCGCACCGACTACTGCTAGGGACAGGATTTGCCACCACCGTCATCGAAGCTTTTCTCTTCTCCCCACACGAACGGACCAGCCGACGTTTTCTGTTCGCCACACTCACAGTCATAAGGACGGTACCTCTGTACCTGAACACGGTGAGTAATGCCAATCTTTTAATTTGTTAAAAAAGAAAAGAAAAACAATACCCTTAATACACCCGGCTTACCTGTGATTAAAAAAGATTCTTTTTACAGAAAAACAGCTACTGATCTCATAATGAAAACATCTTTTACTTTTTTTAGAGAATTAAACCGGAGGGTCAGGCACCTCCTGTGATTTTAACTTAGTGTCCACGAATTTAATTGTGTGATCTTCACACTTTCTCTCTTTCTCTCTTGCTTTCAGTTTTCAAGTGTGAAATATGCGTTATTCGTTTATATATGCTTGTTTTTCTTTTTCAACAACACCTTTTTGTTGACGTTTCGATCACGCTTAATTGTGACTTCGTCAAAACTAGCTCGTTTATGTCTTGTAGCTCACAAATAACAACACTGTCTTTTTTTTACTCTTCTTTATCAATGTTGCTTTATCATTATTTGAATCGTGGTAGCCGTGTTGTCTGTTGCTCGGTCGGTATATCATCGCATTTCGCTTTTTCCAGTTTTCTTCATGAGCCTTTCATTCATTCATTTTCTTGCGCCTTCATGTGTTTTGTTTTTTTCTTTTTTGTACCAAATTTTCTTCTTCGTCTTCTCCGATGTCTTTTGCGATCCGTTTTAGTTCTTCTTACGAGGAAGTGAACACTGAAAGAAAAAATTACCGTGATTACTTGCGGCCTTTCTGCTTGGCTATCGGAACTACGTCGTCTGTGACGAAAACCTACGCGCGTCTGGTTTTAAATTATTAATGGTGTATATTTCTCTTTTGATCATAATTGCGTAGATTTGTGACTACTAGATCGAAAAATTTGTCACTTGAATAAAATACTTCATCTGTCGATCATCACCAGAGAGAGAGAGAGAGAGAGAGAGAGAGAGAGAGAGAGAGTGTGTGTGTGAGTGAGTGAAGCATTCGCCCTTCCGACAATGAGATGTTGTAAACGAAGTAGAGATAATACAGGCTTACTTAAAGTATGTATTAATTTTGCCTGATGTTGCTGTTGTGATAATGATATGGTGTATGTGTGTACGTGTGTGTGTGTATGTTTGTGTGTGTGTGCGCGCGCGCGTGCGCGCATGTGCGCGTGCGACCGCTACACACTGCAATACAGCTTCGCCCAGTTCTTGTGCTTAGGCCAACACCCACCTACCTGTCGAGAAAGATTTTACTACTAAATATACATATTTAATTTATCTCTCTCACTGTCTTTATCAGACCATCTTTCAAGCCAACCGAATAACTGACTGAAATTTAAACGATTTCTTTTTTAACTCGCTCTCTAAGCCTGTGAACTCCAAATGAATGAGATGGTCGGTCTTTGATGTACTGCTAAACACACTCGAGGTGATTTTATGCAGATTGTACTGTGTATTATTGACGACTGACTGTAGTGTAGTGTACTTTCGTCTTTCATTAACAAAAGCCAGGCAATACTTGCTACGCAGTCAATGTGTTTCATTTTAAAATTTAACGATTAGCACCAAAACAAATACAAAACACATAAACAAATAATAATAATAATAATAATTATCATTATTATTATTATTATTATTATTATTATTATTATTATTATTATTATTGTTGTTCTTGTTGTTGTTGCTGCTGCTGCTGTTATTATTATTAATCAATCTTTGGTGATTAACTAACATGAAAAACATGAAAAAAGAAATTTAATTAATACTACCTTCGTATATGCGTGTTACAGTCGCGGGTGGGCAGCTACTGTACACCAATTCTCACGGGCGCAAGAAATTTGTGAAGTGAAGAATTAACTAAGTAAATTATGAAATTATTTCTGCACACCTGCGTGCTAACGCAATTCAATTTTTGTATGTGTGTGTGCTGAAAGAAAAGTTATCGAGTTGACATTTCCTAAATCTGGCCAAATATTAGAAATTAATCTTGGTAGGGCTAAGATCTTTTTAGTGTCCCCTCTCTACAATAGCATCAACAGCTATAAACAAACTCACGCTTATCGGCTTATTTACATTAACGACTTCTTCAAATCTCTCGACTGGCGCACGCGCGTATTGCATGCCCCAACCCCTCCTCATCGGACACTCATTTAGAAAGCAAGTTACAGTACTTACGGAATTTCATTTGGTAGTTCCAAATCCCTAATGACGGGAGGATGATTTTCCTTGTCAGTTATCTGGTTTGTGTGTGTGTGTGTGTGTGTGCGCGTGCGCGCGCACGCGCGTATGTGTGTGTGCGTGCGTGTGTGTGTGCGTGCGCGCGTGTGTGTGTATGTGTGTTACGAAAAAAAATCCGACCTTAAGCCAGGGAAAGATAGTACGTAGTTATTGAACGCGAAAAAACAAAAAAAAAACAAAAGAAAAACGTGATACTTTGTAATACCAATGCATTCAATCAGATTGATTTTATTTTCATTTAAGTCTGTATCACAAATATTTATCAAGCTCTGACTCCTCGTCATCATTCCCTCTTTTAAGAAGACTCAGTTGTAGCAACTAAATGTGCAGTTGGATGTTGATTTTAAAGGTTGAAACTTACGGGTTGGCTGAAATTACCGAAAAATGTTTCAAAGGTTTTAAACCCATGTTTCAGGTTGGAAGGCTACAAATTAACCGCAATCAATAGTCTTTCTTTGAAATGTAATTACGAAAACATTTTATTTTATCGCTAGAGAAATTTTAAAAAAATATAATTAATTTATTTTATCTTCTGCAATCTAAACGGTTGATTTCAGAACTGAATGTGGAAGCTGTAAAAGAAAAAGAAAAAAGAAAAGAAAAAGGTATAGATTGCAACTAGTCCACAGTTTAGATACCCATCCATAGGCACGGGTATTATTTATCAAATGGCAGTAAAAAAAAAAAAAAAAAGGTGTGGGGGGGGGGGTTCCGTTTAGTAGTAAGAATAACTTTTCTTTTCAATCATAACTTTTTAGCATTTTGATTTTTGGTTTTATAACCGGACATGATAAATGTTTTTACTTACCTTTATCTATAAAAAAAACATTCCTTTTTACTGCATCTTTGTACATGCATTGGATGACGAAGAAGACGATGAAGTTGCAGTGTGAGTTTAAGGAAGAGAAGAGGAATGGGGCCCTCTAGTAATTCATAGACTGCTTTGCAAACTTGAAAGGGCCACCAGTAACAGATAAAACCATAAAAATGGGGAAATCAAAGAAAGAAAGAGTTGAGAAATCGAACGAATCAAACCAATTTCGAATAATCAACTCAACCTACGGCCTCCACTTGAACCTTCTTGACTCCCCCCAATTACAATGTCGACAGTAACAACAACAGCTACAATAAATAATAATAATAATAATAATAATAATAATAATAATAATAATAATAATGCGCTATACACGCCGGTTATGTTTGCGGGTGTGACCCAAAATGTGGGAGTATGTGCGTGAATAATTTTTTATGCCCTTTCTTTTGGGATTGCGAATTGTACAAATACTTAGAAATGTTTTTAAAAAGAAACAACTTTTTATCATTTTTTCACTTGTCCAGATTACAAATCACTGCTTTTCATTCATGAGTTTTAGTTTGGGCGATAAGCTTTCGTTTTAAATTCCTGAAAATGTATGAGTGTGTCAGAAGGTTATAAGTACAAGACTGATCACATGGTATGGGGTATTTCTTTGTCTTGATTATCGACTATTTCTCTTTCCCACTTCAAGTATTTTGTCCTCAGTTTTTATCTATTTTCGAATTTCTGTTGGTCACCAGATATTTTAATGTTGGTATTGGAAGCGTTATTTATTGAACTTTGAAAACGAGCGTTCGAACGAGTTGAAAACCCAGTGTAGAGCAGAGAATTGAACTCATAAATTTGGCCTAGAGGCAGCGTTATGAAACAGCCAAGGGGTAGGATTGATTAAAAACATACTGGCTTGCAAAACGAGATTGCTGAAGACGGGCAGATTATTGACCGTGTCATGGATTTTACAAGAACACGAAATACAAACAAATGCCATTTTTTTAATGGTAAAACTCAACACCCAAAGACTTGATACACCAAGGAAAAGGTTTTTTTAAAGTTAACAATGCTTGTCTGTTGATCTCTGAGTCCATCGGCTAATTATGCTTTGTAATTTATTTAAAAGTAATTTAAAAGTTTTATTTGGCGCCGAAACAACTATGGTCACAGTTATAGACAGTAACAGAGAATTCCCTTGGTCTTCTGTCGTTATTTGCGATGTGTAGCTTGTGTTAAGGTCCTTGTATTTCTTTTCGAAATTGTGTTGGGCGCCAGTATTTATTGCCTGACATCATCTGTTTATATACAAATCCGTACACTGTCAGACGTATACAGAAATGTGCCCGCGTAAGCATCGCAGGTCTCGCAGGTACAAAACTGGCTACAAGATGCCCTTGCAGTGTGGATTTGTGTGTAGGCGTGGCACAGAGAGGAGGAAAATTATGGCTTGAAATTATTTTCCTTCTTCCAGTGAGTGTATGATCATGATACTAAAAAAGCTGGTACATATTTATTTTTACTATTCGTACAATTTTCCCTTGTATGTATGAAACGCACACACACACGCGAAGCACATATACGCACACACACAGATAAAGAAAGAAAGAGCGAGAGAGAGAGAAAGAGAGAAGCAGGCAGATTAAATGAACATTACAAGTTGAAAGTAATGAAAATGAAAAGTTTTTGTTTTACACTATCAAAGCCTTACGAAGGAGACTGTTAACAAAAACATCAATCAAATGATGATTATGACAAAAAAAAATGAACCCTAGGAATTTCTAAGTACCAAAAAATAAAAAGGCAAATTTATAGATACTTTGTGTGTATGTATGACTGAGTCATGCCAATGGCGTTTACGCAAAAATGGTATACGTAAGAGCGTGTGTATTTTGATTTATTTAAACTAAACCAGAAACGCCCATCAAGAATTGAACTCAGTGGCTTGCGAGGTCATCGGGTTGTTCACAACACAATCACAAATCAGTCAGCCCGTTTTGACTGTGGGCCAGAATATGATCCAATTAGCTATGGAAGCATGCTTTTATGTAAAATTTAAAGTAATTTTGCTTGATGTTCATGTCGTGTGTTCAGAACTAGAACTAAAATTAATAATATATTTTTATCGTTATTTTTAGTCATTACAAGTTTACTAGCAATGTTTACTAGCAATATTTTAAATTTTTGATATTCATTCAAATAGTAGATGTAATGTAGTACACACTACACGTGTAACTCAAAACTTAGGGAATACCAGACATTATGCTTTCATTTTGAACCACTGCAAAACTTTGTAGATATTTCGTTATCAAAAGTTTTAATACAAGTTTGCTTTTTTGTTTTTCTTTGTGTGTGTGTGTGTGTAGGGTGTGTGTGTGTGTGTAGGGTGTGTGTGTAGGGTGTGTATGTGTAGGCTGTATATTCACAGAAAGTATATATGCGTATATGGTGTTTATACACACATATAAGTGCATGCATTTATGTAAACAGCAACGCTTTTAATTTTTTGGTTTATTTGTTTCGTACATTTAAGTAGCAAAATTTGTTTCTATCATTTCCAATGTAAGAATTTTGATTTTTTTGTGTGTATACAAGATTTTACAAAAACGCCTTGCTCGAGTTAATGGTAACCAGAAGAAAAAAACATAAGTAAATTAAATAAATAAAATTGAGAATTAAATGGTAACTTTTCGTCAAAGCATTTTGTCTTTAAGATTTTGTTCGAATTATTACTCGAACTGAAACCGGTGGCCAATTTCCAAGATCGACGCCCAGAACTCACGTGCACTCTCCGTGTTACGCTTTATTGCATATGTGTATATTCCATACCACATTGTGTACAACTTTTTTTTTTTTTTTTTTTGTTTCCTCACTCCATTTTTATGGCATGACTGATACTTGTATTCCAAGTTTTAAGGCCAATAACTTTTACAGATGACCATGGGACAAAATAAGAGTGAGAGTTACATTGCTTGAAGTCAAGCAATTTCTTTTTTATTCTTAATATATTTCAAATTCAAACTTACCGGGAGACAAATTACTTCGGGCCTCTCAGCTGTTCAGCTTCATGTTATAATAGTGAACTGTGTCCGTAGGCGGTAATTAAAAAAATAAAGGTCTTTGCTACGTTGAGTGTTTGTTACATATGTATTCACTATTCAGTGTTGGTAATGCAGTTTGTGTCTGTATGTGCATGTGAGTGTATGCGCGCGTGAGTGTGTGCGGGCGCGTGTGCGTGTGTGCATGCATGATAAAGACTAAAAGAGAGATAGAGTTAATAAAACATGTTTCTGTAATGTTGTGTACACACACTTCTATATTCCCTTTCTAAAACTGAGCTCATCCTCGCGGTCTCTAAACATTATTCGTTAAACTTGGGTCAGCAAACTATAACATAAATTACCTCATTATTAGGCAAGATTTCTTTTTGCGACAGTTTATTTTCATGACCATCTCTTGCTTTACATAAATCGATATCCATTCCATAGAATCGATCACTCAGCTCAAAACCGAACCAATGGAAAATCATCCAGTTTGCCGGCCATCTATTTTTGTAAGGAGTGTTAGTACATCCTTGGTAATCTTAAATATTTCCAGCCACTCAAATGGTCTTTCAATAAATACAATATAAATCCTTAGTATAGACTACACAGTGAGCCTAATTTCTGTAAACATTACACACTCCATGAGCTATATATATACATACATATATACATACATATATACATATATATATATATATATATATATATATATATATATATATATATATATATATATATATATATATATATATATATACATTACAAAGAGTCAATCATACCTTGAAAATATATATATATATCCGAGTCTCCCTGTATATATGTGTGTGTGTGTGAGTGAGAGAGAGAAAGTGAGAATGAAAGAGAAAAATCTACATTAATGTGTGTTTTAAATTAAAGTGTCTGGATACATATTACAAGTTGTACTTGTTCTTATCGCCATTTATTAATTCACATCGGCATTGCCATCAATATTTCCCTTGTTTTCTCTGTTCCGGTTCCTTTTTATCACACACAAACTCAATTTCCAAATACTTCAATTATAGACATCACTATTAGCTACATGAAAAAGTAAATTATTTTTTTATTTTTTATTGGATGTATATAAACTGGAATGTGTCGATATATGTGTTGTTGCTCCATTCTCGCTTGCAAATATCTTCAAACCATTTCAAAATTACAAAATTGTCATTGTCATTTGTTTAGCATGTTTTCTACTTGGTTTAAATTAGTTAGTGTCATTGCTTGTGAAATTTTGGGACTCTATTTATTTGGCGTCCCAAAAAACGATTATGACTGCAGTCACTGACATCTTGGGAGTTTTGGTAAAATATTACTCATCTCTTTATTATAATTTTCAGTACCTTCGTGATATCATAACGATTTGGATACTATTTTCTATTATTATTGTTTATTCCTAATGGTCTCGATCGATATTAAAAGCAATCATAAGGTATATTTTAGGTGGATATCCTTATTTGATATAAGTAGCACCTGAAACTGATATACAATAATTGGCATTCTACCTATATTTGAAAACATAACTTGTGCATCATGAAAAGCAGTCAGGCTACAAGCACCAGAACGGAAAATTATTATTTATTTATTTATTTATACTTTCAGTTTCATTGTTTCCCTATCTACATCACCAGGCAATAAAATAAAAGAACTACATAAGTAGAGCCTACAAGAATTGAGTTATTCATATCAAAATCTATTGGTTTATCAGTCAATTTATCCCATTTCTAGTGTTTATCGTCCTCTCTTTCTCACACACAAACACATGCGCGTGCGCGCACACACACAGACACACACGTGTTTGTTTGTGTTTATTTCTATCCATCTATATTTACATATCGATCTTTATACACATTCTTGACGATCAAGATTTCAGCATAACCTCTTCATATATATCTCCTCTACATTTGTGCAAGTGTGTGTGTGTGTGTGTGAAAAAGGTATATAAAAAGACGAAATCTACGTCTATATTTTTGCCTACTGGCACATTTGCAGAACTAATCTTCCCATTTCCCTTGCGTTGTAACATTAAAAAAAAAAAGAAAGAAAGAAGCGAAAGAAAGGAACAATTTTGCAAAGAGTCTAAAAATATATACGCAGGTGTTCGCGTACAGATGAGATAAGCAAACCTTTAAGGATGCTGGGTATATGCTAGAGCGAGATACACACACGCAAGCTTATGTGAACCCACTAACACACAAGTAGCTAATGTTCATGTGCAAGGTCTTTTAGTAAAATTATCTGCTTACTCGTCTATTTGTTTTGTTTGTCTATCAGTCAGTGTTATGGCTCATAGTAGATGCTAATCATTTCAGTTTTTGTTCTGTATTTATTTATGTTTTATTTTTATTCATTGGTTGTTCAACTTTTTTGTATAAAAATGGAAATCAACTATTTTCATTTTCTGAGGTGGATGTGAAAAATTACATCGAAGTATTCATTGTAATTCAATCTAATAATTTCAAGCGTTCATTTAGTTTTAGGCATTAGTTCTGAACAAAAATGACCTCGAAGTGTTTTTATTTAGGCAAGTTTTTTTAAATTTCCATATCGGAAAATGTAGCTAATTGCTAAAATTGTTGAATTTATGAAAATGTCATCCTTCTTGGATAGAATTTCATCTAAAAAGGAGAACGTGTTAATTTTACACGTGGTTATTCGCGGAAGACTAACATCATATCAAGGTTCAAAGTTGTTCAGATGGAACTAGAATGGGTTATATATTTCTTGCTGATTTACGAATCTATTTGACTTCTTCCTTTCTTAATCACATTCATTTATCATTTACCATTGAATATTTCTGTTTAAAATGTTTGTGTGGGGAATAAAATTATAAAATACTAGTTATTGATGCCATTGAACGTTACATGAAACCAGTACACAAAGAAATATATAATAAGCAAAGCGAAATATCATCACATACTTAATAATAATATCAGTGTTTAGACAAAATATGAATTAACGTCTCTGTTTCTAGAAATGTATGTGTATGTATGCTTATGTATCTAAAATAAAATCCATTAATTTCAATTCTTTCGTATAATTTTATTTGCACTATGTATTCATAAAAAATACTCACGTGTGTATTATATAGATAGATATATTATGTGTGTGTGATCACAAGTTACCACTAGTAAACATAAGTATACAAAGGAATATATACTTTATTTGTAGCTTTGACCACAACGAGAGAGAAATGATATCAATGTATACAGGGCCGGATTATTCTATAAGCTAATATAGGATGCAACCTATGGGGCTCTCAAGCTTGATTATAATGCTAGTTATAAAAAAATCTTTCTTTTTTTTTTTTTTACTACGGTTGTATTGAAATATGTGCTAATTTGGTTTGCAGTAAATAGTGAAATAGCGGTATTTCTTAAAGAATATGTTTTATTGACAAACAATTGTTAGTTATGTAAAGAGTTTGCAATAAGTTTGCTTCAAGCATGTAAATGTCGCTAAAATATATCACAAGTAAAAAATATTTTAGATGGGTGCGGGTGTGGCTTTGTATCTGCTTACTCGTCTATGGGGATGGGATAATTTCATTAACCTAGAGGCCCCAACAAGTCATAATCCGGCTCTGAACGTATACAAGTCTCTTGTTCATTAAAAAATAAATTCAAGACACACTCACAAAAAAAGGTTTCTCTGTAAAAGCAAACAAGTGTTGTGAATTGCTTTTTCGATGTTTCCTCTATTATTTCTTGAACATTAGATTTCCTCTCCCTGTATATTGATGTTCTGACGATGGTGCTATTAAACTTTGAAACATTCGCAAAATCAACCAAAATTGATTGATTGCTATTTTTTCTGGAGTGACCTTCATCCATTATGAATTGAATGGTTGTGTGTGCGCGTGCGTAGAACAGAGTTGGTCATCATGTGAGTGCATACGCTTTAAGTGTTTAGTGTGAAGAAGAAAGAGAAAGAAAAATATATCCATTTTGAAAGTCCATAGTGAAAAAGTAATTATTTTGAACGTGGATAGTTGTGTTGGTAAAGGGTCAAGAGTGAGGCAAGTAATAAATAAGGACAAAAGGAGAAAGAAAGGGAAAGAGAGAGGGGGAGGAAGGGAGAGAGTGAGAGAGAGAGAGAGAGAGACTGACTATGTTCCTAGTAGAGCATCATTGTTTGAAAAATCATGCTTAGAAGTCGTGTACTCATGATTGAAAATAGGTTTGTAGTCACTTGGTTGGGCTGGTCTACCTACCTAATTACCCACCACACTGATGTCGGGCCTTGAGCTGTCGCCTTTTGACTCCTCCAGGCAGTAAAATCATACAGAGTCTACAGACACATACACACGCATGCACACACATGATGTCTTATTGCGTATTGATGTGAATGCCCTCTTATTTATTATTATTATTATTATTATTATTATTATTATTCTCTCACTGTATTCGCATCAGTAGCAACTGGCGGCTTACACTTGGGATTAACTGACAGCAAGTCTTCTCAAGCCGACAGCACTCTTAGAATTCCAGCTTTTTCAGTTGTTGTCTGGATGATTCCAACGCTTTCCCTGATTTCCATTTCTTCCAGACATTTTCCAAGGTTTTTCGGGACTCTACCCAGTACTCAAATAACGAACAGTGCCAGTGTCACCTTTACTGTTTCATAACTTTCTCAGCTTCTTGTCAAGATGTTTTTACATCAGATATCTGGTGGGTATCGTAGGAGAATGAGTGACAGTAAATCTCCACAAATATCCGTTGACGGTAGGAAAATATATTTGTCGATGCGAGATTTTAAAAAAATCTATATATTATATGAATTTAGATACTATTACTCATTTAAAATAATTTTAATTTTAAAAACTAAGGAAAAAAGCGGAACACATTTTTATTGTACAAACGATTTTTCTATGACGCAACAATGTTTTCAGGCAAGAAGGGAAAACACTAAAGACATTTACCAACTCCTTTTTGTGTTGCATTTTGTTGTAATATTTTCATTTGAATTATCCTTAGTTTTTCATGTTTTATTCAACACATGGAAAACTAAGAAAAATTCAATTAAATATTCTTCGTGTGAAACATCATTTTTAAAGTGTTTGAAGAGCTATGGATTGTTTTGTATTTGGCAATTAGTATTCTGCAATTTTAATATTTCGTCACAAGTCCAGTAATCCGATGGGATCGTAGGGGCAACACATACTGCAGTCCCAGTAGCAGTGGTGTGTCTACAGCAATATAATCTGACGGAGACCACCCCTCTTCAGTCTGGTTTTGAATTCTGTCACCTATTTTAATTTAACCCAGAGCTGGAGGAAGATGGATTCATAACTTTTCTAAGGGTATTAATTAATGCGAAATGAACAAAAACAGAATCGACCAGAAATTGAACGCGGCGCACCGATTACTCCCTTTGCGCTGATTACCCTCATTTTGCATCTCCGTAAAATACTGGAATTAATTTTTATATTATTATTTGGACTATAAATATGAATTAACTGCGCAGACTACCGGTGTCCTGGGTAAATGTTTGCGATAAAAACGAAACTATCAAAAGTTTTCTAATATAAAAAATAAAATATTTTCATATGTAAACATTGTTGATTATATACGAATTGTTATACTGGGTTGAAAGAAAGAAATACAGACTGAGATTGATAAGAAATAAATTGTTTTTGTTTTTCATAAATCCGTCAATATAACATTCTATTGTCGAAGAAGCAGTCAGAATTTGTAGTTAGCTTTTAACAGTGGAGATATAAAGTTAAAAATTTCGGTATTTCAGATTTAACCAGCATCTGAATTGGTGCATAGATCGTGTTAGTCATAAATGCTCTGCCGGTGTACCTAGAGCACACTGTTTCTTTAAATCGAGTGACAGACAACTGCGCCTCAGGTTTGGAAAGTCTGGTGAACGTTTGCAGTCAGCGGCAGGGTAGAGAGGGTGAGATATATTGCTCCCCATACACCGCATTTCCCCCGTCGTTCTTACCCAAGCTTCACAGTGGTTCTACATTTAGTCCACCTAATGATAGTAGTAAAATGTCCACACCCTGTCCGAGCCTTATACGGGCGATTGTTTGTTCGAATTTGAAAATGCTGACCGCAATCTGCCCACACCCAAGTAATTTCAGATTATTATGTGTGTGAGAGAGAGCGCACGTGTATTTTTTTCTGTGTGTGTGTGTGTGTCTGTGCGTGTGCATGCGCGGGTGTTTACAAGGTTAATTATTAGTCCTGTCATCAAAGTGTTTTGAGCGAGGGTTGGGTGACCAGTCCTTTAGTCGGAGAGGGACAAAAACTACCATACTAACACTAAAATTTGCTCAAATAATTTTCAAAATGGATCAAATGATTTTCTGGCGGAGGTGGGAGCAGCCTCTCCTGACAACGGGTCTGTTATTTCAAATATTGTTTTCTATTCTCGGTATATAAATAAATACATGTATAAAAACATAAATATTGCTTACAGTTTAGTAAACAATACAGGAACAAAATAATTTGCGTAAGTGTTCTGCTTATATTCTTTGTGTTAATAATAAAAGTACTTGTATACGTGTGTATGTGTTAAATGTGTGTATGCGTTAATGTGTGTGTGCGTTAATGTGTGTGTGTGTGTGTGTGTGTGCGTGAGCGCACGCGCGTGTGAATACTAGTTTCATACTTTTCTGTAATTTTGTGTTTGTCGTGATATTTGAATTGTGACATCTGAATGTACGATAGTGAGTTTCTATTTACATACGCATGCATTGTCATTTCTGTGTATATTTAACTAGATCTTGAGAAACTCAATACATATGTTCGTACATGATTCGATTGTGCAACAGTTGATTTAAACGTCGGATATACGTACTAAAAATGTATGTATAACATGCATTTATGCCACGGACATCTTTCTCTTTCTGCCTTCTGATAGATAGAAAGAGAGAGGAAGACAGTTTATACATTTTCATATACACAAAAATATAAGCATAATTTCAAGTTTAAAAATGAAGAAAGGCGCTTAAAGAAGACACATATTCAATAACTTTTATATATTAATAAACAAATAAAGATGATCAAATCTAATGTATAAAAACAAGATTGGATATTGTTACTAATCATGTTTTACATCCTACTGGAATTTACTCGAAAACCTGATTATACACAACTGCATATAACCCCTATTTAGTGGATAATTTCTTTCTAACGAGAATGTTGTTGTTGTTATTATTATTATTATTTTCTTCTTTGCTTTTAGGTAGATTGTTTTGTAATTTGTTTCACTATTTTGATTTGCTAAATGGATTCACTCTTCCTCTTCATTGTTACTGTAAATATTTCTTTCAGAAAGGATACAAGAATATTCTCTCTATATCTTATCTTTGGTTATTTATTTAATTTAGTTTAATACAGCGAAAAGGAAGGCGCCAAAGAGAAATAAACTCACTACAGCAGCAATGATCTGTGAAACTAGCTTATTAACTCCTGCTCCACAGCGAGGCATATCACTTTCTCTGCCTAATTAAACAAATAATCTATCTTTTGGTTCACTGCGACATTACCCACATTGTTTTCCGGAACATAAAAATACAAATGTCATTCAGGAGATTTTGTGGATTTAACATCCACCTTTTGTTTATAAATGCTGACATTTCTGTTGGAATATTTCGCTTGATAATTTTTCCAACGACATGTCACCAATTGATCTAAGATGTAATATAGACGATACGAACAATGTCATTTACTGGATGTGAGGTTTCCTTCAGAAAAGTTAAACCATAACTTTGAGTGCAACGATATAATGAAAAATGGTGGAAGGTTCCCGACGAAAGGGTTGCAGCCATAAAATTCATAAGCATTTCACAAAATGAGAATAAATGATTCCAATATTTGGCAAAGGCAGGAAGACATGTCTTGGGGTTATGTTCAGCTGGGAAAAGCTCATACAGTGTGAGATGGTGTGCTTTGGTGGGCAATTGTTTTCTGAACGCAGCGTCAGTTCACGTTTTGCTTTTTTTTCCTTAGAATTGAAACTTTTAGGCTTG
The DNA here is from genome assembly GCA_964036315.1 of Acanthosepion esculentum. Lineage (NCBI taxonomy): Eukaryota > Metazoa > Mollusca > Cephalopoda > Sepiida > Sepiidae > Acanthosepion > Acanthosepion esculentum. Next base: position 81,212,754 of record OZ038513.1, read on the forward strand.
TTGGATTATATTAAAAGAGACTTGCACAGCGTGGCCTCATTTCTACATTACTACCTAGAAATGCCAGAGAAAATACATTGAATAATACGTCTGATAGTCAAGACGAGTTTCTTTGTGAACTGCATTCTTGTCTTTCCTGGTAGAACTTGCGCAACAGTTGTATTAGAAGCCATTATCAGAATTCGAACTAAACTTGTTTATTCCATTTTCTGAGTGACCGCCAACAGCATCAATCTGCACTTCTTGCTGATTGACAGAGCATTAATTTTTGATGTTCATTTTCATCTCTTGGTGTGTTTTATTCAGACAATGCATCCATATTTAATTTTTTGCCCATCAAACATAAAGGATGATAATTCCTTCCAGAAACATATATACATAATTAATATTTCATTAACAAATGAGATAGTGAAAAAAAACTTTTGCAAATACTTCGATGTTTAATTCATCTAATTCTCGTGAGTTTATTATAAACCCTCGATTTTCATGTAAGTTAAAGTAAATAACAATTAACTTCAAATATGATTATCGGAGTTACTTTCCTCACATTTACTTTTGTACGAACAGAAAAATTACATTCTGGATGATAAATAATTAAACATTACATCTAGGGATAAATAAGTTGAAATATCTTTTATACCTTGTATTTTTAAAAATCTGTCAGCCCAGAAAATCTAGCAATTTACTATCAAAATAACCAGAATGGCCTGTATACACGCTTATATGAAAACGCTTATATTGTTTAAACATTAAAGCGATATAGAAAGTTGCTTGAAGTCATATAAAAAACTGAAAAGTTTGAATTATTTGATTATTATGTTAATTTGCACAATGAAAAAAAGCTTTTAAGGTCTTTTGTCATGTTGTTTCAAACTTTTCTGTTTTTTTATTATTCCACTTCATTTAACACTGCAAAATAAACTGCAACAATATTTATAATCTTAATTTACCCGACTCAGTGTAAATATTCGTAAGATTTCCTGCAATGACATTGACATTCTCTAACGGTCGACTTAATTGTTTACCTTAAACATGGTACATGCATTAAAATTCCGAAGTTCAAAAAATTCTAAATTCTAAAAAGTGTCTGATCCCAAGGATTTGGGTTAAGAAACCGTGTACTTATATATCCAAACTAGTTAATATGTTCTAAGCGTTTCAGAACAAGATAAATCTGTCCAGTTTTCTTGCATGCAGTTTGGGATATATTTTTCCAACAACTATCAATATGAATGTATGGGGTAGTATTAGGTGCCAGTCAATGACGATTTGTATTATTATAGAGATTTCAGTGACACACGGTCAGAATAAATTGGACATGTCAAAAATGATGCTTTAAAACTAGCGGAAAAAACAAGATATAACGCTTTATTTGTCAAGTGTAAAACAAAAAATAAAAAACACTTCTATTGCAATGTTCTCACGTGTATTGAGTTAATGAGAGACATGTTACTGTGACTACAGATGTCATTAATAAATAATTGAAAGTGGAACACATGAAACGAATGTAGATATTTTGAGGCTTGGTTTGAAAAAATAAATGTGTGACATATACTTCTTATCTGTTTTATGTTTTAGTACATTTCTTAAAAATACTTTCGTGTTGTCGCTGTGACGAAGATAGAATATGACAATGTTGCATTCAGGTTAATAAGGATTAAATAAAAATTCTTACCATATTTCATTTTTTTTCATAGTCGTGATCTTTATTTGCTTATCTCAGCATTTATTTAAAATAATAATAATTACTAGTAAATTATACCAGTCTTTATTAATATTATACTGGTCATTATATGTGCCAGCGCGCACATTAACCCACATAGGTAGATTGTTAAAATCGGCAAACCTTTGTTGATCATCGATAAGTATTGCGAACCGTTTTATTTATTGATAACAACAACAACAACAACAATATATATATATATATATATATATATATATATATATATATATATATATATATAAACAAGTTTCATAAGAATTAATGTATATATATTTTATATGTATTAATTAATTAATATATATATATATATATATATATATATATATATATATATATATATATATATATATGAACTGAATTACCTGATATTCGAGCACCATGACACTGGTTTACTCCATTTTGCAGAAATGGATTAAGCCGGGAAAATTAATAGGTAAATAGGTAGTGCAAATATCGCAGTGTAGCTGTGAAAAACATGGGATCAGAAGTTAACGCGGTTTGACCACGGAACAGTTGTTAGCGCTCGAAACTGTACCTTCGAATTAATAACTGCTCTAAGAATGTCACGAGCAATAATAACAATGTGGAATATGTGAATTCCTGACAGAAATCAGCAGCACGTAATAACTCCAGGTGCTCACAGATGATTCAAGCACTGAATTGATGGTAACTGAAAAGAATGGTAACCACCTAATGATAAGCAACATTGCATCAAGTACATCCCATTTCAACGTTCAATTGATCAGTCAACGTATATTATATTCAGTGGTGTTTTGTTGCTATCGATCCAAGTGTATACCATTATTGACACAACGATATCAATTATTGTGCACTAACTGGGCCAGTCAACATTGGAATTGGACCATAGAAGGCTGGTCCGGTGTCACATGATCAGACGAGTCGCATTTCCAGCTCTTTTGAACAGACAGTCGAGTTCGTGTATAGCAGAAACCACAGATGTTTATAGATCCAGCCTGTCAATATGGTGTTGTGCAAGTTGGTAGTGAGTCTGAATAGTGTTGTGTGTATTGTTTTTGTTTTTACAGTGATTTTCACCCTGTATAAGACCCAAGAGCAAATCAAGATAGAAGGTTACAGAATAAGAGGCACAGTTTATTGGGATATCTGGGGAAGATAACGGTTGACCGTAGACATGAACATATCATTATTGTAGTGATCGAGGAAGCATCCTCGTGGGAATCGGTTCCACAGAGCAGCAGTTTGTGAGAAGCTGCTGCTCGAGTGGAACTGACATTTTAGCAAGGGAATACGAAGGAAATGACGCTGGTTTGCTACAGTGTGCGTGACATACCGAATCCTAGCCGTGAAGGTTAGAACTAGTGAAATTAAGGAATGTTGCTCATCTGAACACTTTCCATAGAAGTTTGCGACGTTTCATTCTTGAGAAAGGGATTGTATGGTGGGAAATAATTCGTCACCCACAAGGACGCGAATACACTTTTGAACTCTATCCAGACTGGAAAGTGAAGATTGGGCAGTTCTTGTCCATTTTCGGCCTTATCTGGCTCTTGTAAAGATATAATGGAGCGGTACAGGGAACCGACTATTTTTCCAGCATATTTAGCGATGGATCGTATGTATGAGTTCCACTTTAGTCCCAATAGGCGCTCATGGGACGGAGCCTCCCTGAGGAAACAACTATTCATCGCGATCGGTGAAAATTCTACGTCTGCTCGGTGATGATGGAAAGTCATTAGTTTAGTTTTCGAGGCATTGAATGTAACCAGTCAGTTTAACCCCACTGAGCTGTTCTAGGGCTAGGTCAGAGAAGAGATCACTTGCCAAGCAAGTCATCAGCATAGTTATTCACAATGCTATAGTTCGCAGGTATAATATTCACAGATCTTGTTACTGACCATTTGCAACAACTTTTATGCTCGCCATGTTTCATGGTGTTTATAGTTTGTTCCAATAATGACACCTGTGCTCGCCAGATTTAAACTCATTGAGCGGGTAAGGAACATTTTGGACACTTCCTTGCAGTGACAGCCAATAAGCACAATGCAGTATGAATTTTCCTGTACTTGGATAGATACTCGTATACTCATGTAACAACTCCAGGATATCATCGACTCCATGACACGTCGCATAATCGCCGTTATTCAGGTAGAGAAGAAGTTACGCATAATTACGTAGCTGTCTCTAACTTCTGGGCTGCCTTACTATTTAATTTATAGCTGGGGAGAGAAGAGAGAGATTCATACCATTTCCAAGGGTATCTGCGTGAAAGTAAATGTAACGAACGGCCAGAATTTGAACTCGGTTCACTGATTTCTCGTTCGGGGGTGCTAATCATTACACCAATCCCACGCAAACATAGTAATAAAACAGAATTCTGTGTATATTCCAGTCTCATCTACAAAATATGATAGATCTGGAAATAACTCCAATAGGATCAATGTGTGATCTTTAGAGGCAGAATATCTACTTATAAGCTGACAATTAGAAATTTGCAATAGTTTAAAGTCGCCGAAGACTTTTGCATGGTACTGTATATTCCTTTATCATTGAACCTGTAATCTTACTTATTGCATATAATTGTAGATTTGTGAGTTTGCATGCGGATATACTGATATCATCATATTCATCATATTGTCTCGACATTGTTTTATAGGCCTACAGGGAAATTTTCCCAGTTCTGTCTTTCGCCGTTTTCGAAGTGATGTTTGTTGATTTGTGTGTGATTTGTAATGGAGGAAATTTTAATCTCTTTGTATATACAGCGAGAGATTGGAAGAAAGCTAGATAGCGTGCTATTGTCAGGTAGTTGACATGCTGATCTTGCCAGTAATCTGAGCTTTCATTGTGTGAGCCATATACAAAATTTGGCAACTTTCAACAGCATGTAAATGAATGTTTTCTCTCTCTCCTGCCTTCTCTTTCTCTCTCTCTCTCTCTCTCACACACACACATATATGTATGTATTGAGCGAGATTTATATCTTGATAACTACGTTTATGAATGGTTTTAAAGCGTTCTCATTAATGTATACATTTTGGTAACAAACATCAAAGTTCATTTTGTATGACAATGATGTGAATGATAAGATCGAAATGCCAGTTTTCTTCTTTATTTATGATTAGTTTCTCAGAAGAATTCTCTTAAATGTCTTTTTTTTAAATCTTAAATTATTGATAATATTAATTAGAGCAACGTCACGTATACTGTCTTCAAAAACTGGCTTGAAGTTGTATATCAAATATTGTTAGTAGCAAAATCAAGAAGGTTTACGGAAGTCTCATTAGTACAAAGCAAAGCTTCGCCGACATTATATTCAAGATTCACTTTTCTAAAGATAAAACCGATATTTCCCAGCACCCAATATGAAACCGGCATTTTTACAAAGCACTATATGTAGACATGTACGAACGATGCTAAATGCACTGATTAAAAATCACAAATTTTTTTTAACTCATTATGATAAGCAAGTCAGCTGCCAGTTGTTTATAATGATGACTTAATTCTGTTTAATTCGAATAGTGGGTGTCGTTTTTGTCTTTCTCTTCACTGTTTACTATTGTCGGAAGTGCAATGATCAATATGATATATAACAGAGTAAGGGTTTCGTTTCAGATATGAACGGATTAAATTGATATTAAAGATTTGAACCAACATTTGAACACCGTTTATTAGTTTCAGTTTCCCAGCCGCGACCAACAATGTCACTTCAGGTCTACGGCAAGTAAATAATTTATTCAGATAAAGCACTGAAATGAATTCAAAGGAGTGCTCGGCATAGTCGAGTAGCAAACATACTAGTTTCGTAAACCTTTGACAGTGAATTCGTTCATTACATTTCGCTTTGTGCTGTATATTTACGGGTCATATGATACTTCAACGAATGTGTCTGTTAAATCTGAAAGAGTTAAGTAAATCTCTAAATTAATTTCGAAAAGAGTTGTGGCTTATTTGATAAAAGTATCGTTACAGAGATGCCAGTAAGTTACAATGTTAAAAAATGCAATGTATTAAACAATTAACTATATCTATAATATAATTATATATACTTATACAATTATATATACCTATAATAGAAAATAAGATGTCCAAATTTTCAGCGGTTCTACCACAAATTTCCATAACGACTCGTTTTCATGAATTCTGTAAGAGGAAAAAATAGTTCGTCCTTAACTCAAGATAAAATCCATGCTCTGATTAGTCAATCGGCACAAAGGTGTATCATGTTTGGGATCACATTGAATTGTGGCGGCAAAAGAGAAGCTCATTGTTCAGGCATAAAAAATTTGAATGTCAGTTACAAAGTGTCATTTTTGCATTGATAAATGAGCAGTGGTCAACTAAAGTGGTCAACTGTCCATTTGCCGTAAGTAAAATATACATTTTATATAATGCACATATTTACGGGTCATTAGAACATAGAATAGATAAGACATGGCATATATACGGCTATTAACACTCCTACCTGATCTTTTGAATAGGAGTAAAGATTTATCCTTTGTTTCCTCTTTAGAACTGGGTTTCCAGTTCCTTCTAAAATCTTTTCATTCTCTTTCATTCCCAGTAGCCCCTTGCGTCTTAGTGGCTTTATCGCCTTGCTTGGAGTGAACTGATAAAAACTATTATATTTTATCTGGGTTAGAGCATCGAATCATGTTCGGACATCTATAAACGGCTGGTGAATATAGATATAGGCAGATATGAATGAACTTAAGCACGACATGATATCAGTACAACAAATAATGAGGATGGACAGTGAATGTATACATATCGATTGAAGTTAAGCAGTTCCTTACAATTGATGATCAGTAACTAGTTGGTGCCTTTGTCAAAAAATATTAAATTTTTTATCAGTGGGACTTTCTGGTAAAAAGTTGAGCGAATCAAAAAGCTAACAAGCAGTATGCATTTCTCCGCAACTACTTTGCGGATGCACGTTTTCCTTAAACATATCATTATTTATATTGTCTTGCCTTCAAATTCCTATACGAGCAACAATTCTCTGCTTAGCCACATCTCCCTATCAAGTACTGGGTCACACGTTTTGAGTGTTACAAAGCAACGGACACGAGCTTTTATCTACAGGTTGTAAATAAAGTAACTGCCAACCTTGAAACCAAAAGTAAAATAAAAGCAAAATTTATATAGAAAGAAAAATGTTTATCAATTCACCTGTAAGGATAATGATTTCTAGAGCAGTGAACCAGTCACAGAAATAATTCGTAAATGTCACTCAAGCCCAAAGTAAATGTCGGGATAGAATTGTCATCATTACGGATCTTTGTATTGATGAAAACATTACAGGTGAAAACTATCTGAACATCTTGGATATATTATATATTTATATATAAAAGCTTTCAGATGGACTGTGCACCAGCACATTATTCACTAAACCATACCAAATCAATAGCTTGGTAATGTGCTGGTGGGGGGTGTATTAAGACTGTGTTTAACTATGTGCCAAAATTCTATTCGAAGTTTGTGAATGATTGCAAATTTACATTGACAATGGTGGCCCATCTGTTAAAAAATATACATTTACTTATTTGATTTATTAATAAAAATTTTCCTCACATTTCATTTTGGTTTTCTTATATTTTATATTTTAAATGTGGTATTTACTTTATTTACGCCCTGTATATATAGATATGTATATATTACATCACATCAAGTCAATTTTGAACTCGTCTCATTGGCGCATATCCATTTATTGGGATCGTAACTTAAAGAAAACACGATAATTTTTAAATCTTATCGAAATAAAATACTTAATTTTCTTTGCAAAACCATTCGTCTTGAATAACAATACTTTTAAAAAAAAATTCTTTTCGTAAACATCATGATCAGACTTTCTTTGCCAAAATACCACTTCATGTACAGTATACGCTCATAATATTGTAAAAGTTTACAGAAAATGAAAAGTTGATTAATTAAGTGTATTCAATGAACATTAAGCCGGAGAAAATGATTCACTTTGAGTATAATATCCTCATCTTCGAATTAATCTAAACTGGTAACTTTTTCAATATTTTGAATACAGCAATGCCTTTTATTTTGGTTCTGCTAATCTGAAAATGGGGTAAGTAAACATCGAAATACGGATGTATTTCATTCATTGATCAAATTTTGTTTTATTTACAAACATTATTTTGATCATCTCTGATATGAAATTTTCGGGAGAAATAGGCCTTTTATTTTTGACGTGTCATTTGATAAATCAATATTATTAACAATAGAAAGTACAAAAATCACCAGTCGGTTAGATTTGGAAGAGGAACCAAAATGAAAAGCCCTAAAACGACGTAGGGGCTTGTTTTCAGCAGAAATATATTACTTTTTAAAATGACTGTAACTTTAAAAATAAATAAAGTAACCAGTATTTAATTAATAAACAAGTAATTTGGTTGGTTTTCATATTTTATTCTTAATTTTATATTATTGTCAGAAGATAAAAGAAAACAATTATATATCAGTAATAAATGCCTATCATCATCATCATCATCATCACCACCACCACCACGCTGAGTACGCAATACTTTGACTTTTTTCTCTCCGTGTTTTAATAGAAATTAAAACCGTAATAATAGAAATAAAAGACGAGTTCAACACAATAATTAGTAAAGTACAGTATCATCTACTCTTCCTCTCTTTACTTTGCTAATAATAACAACAATAACAGTTGTAGGTATTATTTGCTGTTTAGAAAACACATAACGATAAATGAAAATTTGAAAACATGTAAAGACAAAATAAATAGAAGAAAAGGTACTATTATATTAAATATAGAATTTTATTAATAATTTGTTAAAGTTATGAATATTCATTCCATTAATGCATGTATATATAAAAATAAAGTATGTGCGTGTATGGGAGATAGTATTTGTGTGACCATTTAAAAGTAGACAAAATGTCTTCGGGCGTCTAGACAAAAAGACAATTTCTGGAAACTATATTCTTATAAAACCTGTGACAGACACATACATAAACAATATATAACATAGATAAATGAATTTGATTAAATAAATAAATAAACGGAAAGAATGTTCGTGTTAGCGTGTATGAAAGCGAAAGATCATTTTAAAGAATTTATGTGGAGATAACTTGGGAAATTTAGGTGTGTGTGCGTGTGTGTATGTGTTTTACTAAAAGAGTACACATTTATCCCCATACCTTATCATCACAAATTCAAGTAACTGAAAAAAATATCTAATTTGATGAGGATGAAAATAAATAGAGAAATTTAAAAACATACAGAAACGTTTTGATCTGACCAGAGAGAGAGAGAGAGAGAGAGAGAGAGAGAGATTTTTATAGAGGGGACCGTCGGAGTGCCAAGTTGTGTTTCAGTTTCATTTCATCCGCGATAGAAATGTTTTCTTAGTGGAACAAGCACACAGACACATCCATTCCTCTGGTTTTCAGGCTTAACTCACCTTTTTCCCCTGCACCTCACTCAACTCTCTCCTTCTGCTCTCCTTACTCTCCCCAATTTTTCTTCTTTAATCTTACGTAGAGAAGTACTCCCTTCTGTTATTCCGTGTTCACCAGCAAATATCATACAGAGCACTTTCCAGGGAATAAATATTATGTGTTCATTTTATTAAATACGTTTCTTTTTTTTATCCTTTTTGCTTTTACCCTTCTTGTTTGTTTATTCTCGATCTCTTTATCTTCTTCCATGTCCTTTTTATTTTCTTTTTCTTCGCTCTTTTTTTCTTTTTACTTTCTTTCTATTTCTATTTATTTTTCCTTCATAGTGTTTTTTTTTTAAATTTTATTTTTCCTCTTGATACTTCATCCTTCTCTTTTTCTTCCATTGGTTTACCTTATTCTCCTTTTTTTTTTAAATTTTCGTTCTTTTTTTCTTTAGTGATAGTTCTTGAAACCTGTTTTTTCTTTATGGAAGCATTTTTCCTTTTTTCTCTGTTTATAGAAGGTGTTTTCTTTTCCGCTTTCTACAAGAAACATTTCTTTTTCTAATGTTTTGAGCTCAATTTTCACAGTATTTATAATTATTATACAATGTTTTATTAACAGTTTTCAGCCATATATGACAAGTTTACTTTAAAATCTTCATCCAATATCAATCAACGAAGCTATATGTAGGTTTTTGTATGTATTGATACAAGCTTATGTACATCCGTATTTATTTTTCAACATAAACCCATTCCTTGTCAGTGCATTTAATTTAATGGTAAATATTAATTACATAAATCTAACACTACATAGTCAAATTATATAGTAAAGTTATATACATGAACGTTTCAGATAAAAATTTGGCTAAAGACTACATGTCAGACTGCGAACCTGTTGACTCTCCCTGAGACACGCAAACACACACGCAGCTACACGAATATGATTAACAGGAAAATTATTGGCCCTTACAAAAATTAGTTTATTAGATATTTCGCTTGAAATCAAGTAGCTGTATTTGAAAAAATAAAAGATAAAGATAAAACAAACGAAAAATTCAGTTATATCTAAATTTTAATCACTTCTTAAGATTAAGTGGTCAGGTATGGATTTAGCTTGAAGTGTAGGTGGGCACTCATAGAGTGTCTCAAAGAAAGCACAAGTTTATGAAACAAAATGGCTACACGTATGAGATCCTTGGGTCAACTGTACTCCAGCAACATATGAATATATTGGAAAACTTTAGATGTTCTTAAATTGTCCAAATGAAGAAAGTATTTCCCGCGTGTATTTTGAATATTTGTGTGTTTTAGCTAAAGGCACATACAAAAGGTTATTTTCATACATGTGCTTAGATGTTTATGCGTATTTATTTATATCAATATATTAAACATATCTACTTTGTGCTGACCTGTACAATTTCTTTAAGTTACTGGTGTGAGGACGAGAATAAAGATTTCCAAAAAGGTGTTTGATATTGCAAACATGTAACATATATATATATATATGAGTGTGTGTGTGTGTTCATGTGTAGGTAGACAATGTGGATATATAAATCAATACTGCATCGAGACTGCCAGTTTCACACTTCAATGCGATCTTCAGACCAATTCTGGCAGACCAAACAGACAATCACCAAGTTTGAAGATTACATTGAAGCGTGAAACTGTTACTATGCAGGGTTTATTCCTATGTTCACATTATCTATACCTATAAATGTTCTATATCCGATACTGAACACTCTTCTCTTATAAATATAGCAAATTTTAGACAACACCCCTACACAAATATATATATATATATATATATATATATATATATATATATATATATTATAATCTGGATTATTTTTAGGGTTGAGTATTGCAAACGAAACGAAAAGTCTGGTCGGTCATGTATCGCTGCCGTCTTTGATACTGTTATAAATATCAAAGTATATCTCATTTTCATCACTACCAATTTGAATTTCCATTTAAACAAATCGCAAGGCACATTCGTACAGACTAAATGCCATATCGTAACTCTGTTTTATATATATATATGTAATAGGTATCATTAAAATTACAACTAAATGCGTTGGAAAACTTTTAAAAATGGATTATCTTAGATATTCAGGAAGACATTTATTGTACCGTACATAATCGCATTTGACTTTTCAATTGTCTGCTCGTGCAACGTTTATAGCAGCAGCTGGATTAGAACCTACTACCAACCTGATTCAACTTGAATCTCACTATTATGAGCAGAGAGAGAGAGAGAGAGAGAGAGAGAGAGAGAGAGAGAGAGAGAGAGAGATTTAAATGCAGATATACTCGCGTAAAAATAGGAGCAAGATACACATGAGCCATAATCTTATTGAGTTATACTCAAATGATTTCAGACTTACTATTATTGAACAATATACAAAAATTTATAGGGTGCTATTAGATGTTTTGCAAGCTCAGATCACAGACTAGTTGACTAACGTGGCGTCAGTAGACTGGTGTTTTAGACCAAGCTTAGTAAATATAACAATGTACATGTAGAGCTGTAATGTGTAAATAAAATGTAACAACTAGTTCTCGAATTTGATCAGTCGCTTCCATAAAAACTGCCCAAAAGGATCTAGTCAAACGAATCTCAAATTGTAGTCATTACTACCCTGACGAACTTTAAGTAACCCTAACAAGGTTTCTTTAAGCTCGCTTATGAATTTCAAATATAATGTAACAATAACATCTAGTTCTCACCAGAATTCGAACCTATAACAAAATCTGCACTTAAATCCAAAGCATCCGAGCCGAACCATATGTGTGTGTGTGTGTGTGCAAACGCAAAAATAGAAACATCGGGGACTGGGCAATTTTCTTTCTTGGCCTGTATGTATAGCACCTCGCATTTAAACTGACCATGCGTAAAATTCTGTCACAATGAGGGTGGGGGTAGGTAAATATCTGAGCTATATAGTTCAGCTCGGAAAGATGTGGCGGCTAAAAAAAACAAATTTTACAGGACTTTGCTAATTCATTTTTACTTTTTAATCTAAAAACTAGCAATTAATAGTTTTCTCTACTTGTAAAATACACTAGGGCAAAAAAAATGATGGTCTAATCAAACTTATTATTAGTTCATAAACATTTCATTTGAGAAATAAAGATTGAAAAATAAAAATAATTGTTTCATCATAATTCTCAAATTACGAATGTTAATCACTATTATTATTATTATAAAAAACCTGTGTTGATTTGTAAATTTCACATTTTTTATCCTTTTCTTTTTGACTCAAGAACTTCAATGAGGAAATTTTACTTCTAAAAATAAATGAAACATATTTCTATATTTCTGTTTTTATTAGATATCATTTTTTTATAACGGATTTTAAGCATAAAACGTCACATAACTATCAGATTTTTCATTTATTATAGTCCTGTGAATCATTGAGAAAACTGGGGGGAAAAAATCTAAAAGGTTTGAAAAGAAATATGTTCAAATTTCTGACTGACCGTTGCTATATCCCTTTATTTTGGAAGATAATTCATCACTTAATGCTTAGTATTCAATTCACTATTAACCTCAAGTGAGTGAAGCACTTAATAACAGAAAAATTCAAATCTCGCAGAAAAATTCCCAGAACAACCAATCTTTAAAACTAGCCCAACATAATTTTTTGAAAGGAAGCTCCACACGAAGTGTACTTCTTTTTTTTTTTTACAGAAATAAATTGAAGTACTTAATGATGATGATGATGATGATGATGATAATAATAATAATAACAACAGCAACAACAACAGACGCGATATGAATGGCAAAGTGCATTTTAGGTTCCCTTTACGACCACAACTAAGTATTCGAACCTAGATCGCCAATAACTACGTTATTGTTAATTTTGGTCATTTTCATATTCCAAGCACACAAATTTCTCATGCAGAAAAAAGTGAAGTTCTCAAGCTTACTTATTCTGATTTTATTTTTATATAACAAACTTATCATCCATCTACTTAAACTAAGTTTTAAATTTTCATCCCACACAGAATGAGCTAATTTTTTTATCAAAATAATATTTGTCATAAAAATACTTAATAAGAAAAAAGTTGTTTTCTATTTTCATGTCTCTCTCGAGTCTCGACCAATGAATCGATCCCGAAAAATGAGGATTAGTTTGTTTTTTTTTACAATTATGCAAAATAATTTAACTTTTAAATCCATATTCTGTATGTTTAAGTTTAACTAATTTTCATACAGTTACAATTTACATAAATATTTTTCTGTATTTGTCAAAAATTAATGTACCGATCAGTCTGTTCGTCAAGTAAATTAATACTCGATGCTTCATTCTCAAAATTCACCTAATGACACATTAATTCAAATCCATATTTTATTAGGACCTTAAATTTTGTTAAATGTCTACACTTGGTATTCAACCTAACATTCATTTTAAATTTTAATGAGGCTCAAAATCACACCATTATTTTTCATTTTCAAATGAGAACACAACCACCTTTTTCTTTTCCTATTCTTAAATAAAAATCTTTCAATCTATTTTTAATTTAAAAAAACAAAAACAAACCCTTTCGTTCTCTTATAAACAAGAGTTGGCTATCCCTCTTCCAAAAATGCAAAGCAAAGCCGAAGTTTTCCTTCTGGGCCCCACATTTTTTTCGTTTTCTTATTTCATTTTTTTTTTTAAATTTTCATCTGCTATTCAGATTCTCATTTCACAACAGACAAAAAAAGTGTCATTTCCAAACAATCGAATAAAAGAAAACAAAAATTGAAGTGTTTCCAAACTTCGCTTTATTTTTTATTTTTTAATTTTATTAAAAAGGAATGTTTGTCTTCTTAGACAATGTCTATTGTCATGCACAGGGGACTTTTTGCAAAATTTTTAATAATGAGAAAACAAAAAGGACATTTTTTCCACATCTTAGTTTTTAATTTAATAAACAAACTGGTAAGTTTGAAAGTTTTAACAAAAATATAAATTTTCTCCATTCAATTTCTCATTGAAGAAGCTAACGTTGGTGCAGGTAGCGTAACTGCTATCGGCGCGGAAAGAGGAATTGGCGAGCAGAGTTCAAATTCCGGTTGCGTTCACTTTCGCGCAAATACCCTGTCCCTTGGAAAAGATATGAATCCACTTTTTCTCGCCCACTATAGCTATGGGTCAACTAACAGAGAAGGCAATGCCTACAAGAAGGACAACTCATAATTCAAACAAAACCGTGGCGAAAGCAACGGCAAACTACACCACTGTATTTCCTATGAGGTCATGTCATTTCTCAAAAAAGGAAAGGAATCTGTGGAAAGCTATGATTGCCTATGTTTTGAAGGGACATTCCCCTCCCTAAAAGCTAAATTGATAAAAACACTACTAGTAAAAGTTATTTTTATATTTCAATGTCTGTGAAATAATGTTTTTAAATTTTTATTTCAGCTCTGATTCAGTAATCTACAAGAACCTTAATGAAATTTAGAATAAAAAAAAACTATTATTAATTAATTATTGTTTATTATTATTATTATTTGAATGATATCATCAGTATGATTTGTTTTTGTTTTAAATGCTATTATTTTGTAACCTAACCACTACGGTGATTTACGTCATTAAATGCTACACAATTAAGGATGACCGTTATTAAATAATAATTATTATACGCTTCTTCATTAAAATTACGGTTAATTGTTGTTAACAGAGCGCTGAACAACTATTAAAATTCTTATCTGCTCCAAATGGAATCGATAAAACTTCAATAATTATTATTATAAAAAGCACAGCTCAACTAGACGAGTGGACAACCTGAAAAAAAGAAAGAAAATAAAAAGGTTTTATCCTAAATAAAATACCAGTTTGGGTTTGGTGATGATCATTTTCCCCAAAATCACCAACGAAAGAATGAAAGGAAAATTAGTTTTGGTTCAAAAAGACTTTTTTGTGTGTCGAGTTTTAACTACACATGATGCGGTCATTTAGTACAGCCAAGTAAAATAAAGTTATCGAAGGTTCGATCGGATTAGTAGAGATGTCTATATTGCGTTTTTTGGAGGGTTTGGGTCATCAGTTAGATTTTTACCCTCATGAAGAAGTGACAATTTTCCTTTTTGCGATCAATGTCATTTTTTGAAAGACAACGAAAAGTAAAATAAAAATAAAATAAATCTCGCCTATCGTTTCTGTTGCAAAAAAATTGATATTCTTGTTTAATGCTTTTCTGGTTGAATTAAACGGTAAAAAAAAGGCCATTTTTTGGTTTAGAGACTAAAAATACTTCCTCGTAAAACACTTACTTATTAATTCCTAAGACAAAAATCCAAAATTTAATCAGTCGCTTCTATAAAAAAATTCCCCAAAGGATCTCTAGTTAATTGTTAAACAAGAACAAGAATCTCACATTTTTTAGCCATTACTAACCCTGACGAACCTTAAGTAACCCCAACAATGTCTCTTTCGGCTAGTTTCTGAAATTCAAAGAAGCAGACGATCTTTTTATTTGAAATAGTGTTGTTATGTGATGGAAACGAACGTTAACATTTTGTCTATATATCATCATTGATACACACATCATTTATTTAGAGAAAAAAATTCTCTTTCTCTCTCTCTACGAATTACCTATGCGTTAATTAAAAAACATTTTTTTTTTTAACTGTCCAGTTGTTTTGTACTTGGTACCAAGTCTGGAAAAGTATTATTAGTCGCTTTCTAGTAAGTTTTTTTTTTAGTTTATTTATCAATATAAATAATTATGTTGCTCTGATTTCAACCATCCATTATTTTATTTTTTTGGTTGTTTATTTGATCGGGTTTTCGTATAGGCATTAAAACAATCTTTATTATTCTTTTTAAAGTCTCTAAACAAAGCAACATACTGATGAATTAAAAAATCTTTGTTTTCTATGATGTTCTTAACAAAACAGTCGATGAAAAACGTATTTCAGTCAATTCAACAAATTTGCCGCCGATGTGTGAGAATCTCGACTTTGAAAGTTTATGCATTTATTTTCTGAAATTGGAAATCATTCGTATTGTTTTTGTCTCTCTTTTTTTAATAAATGAAATCAAACTAATTCAACTAAAGAAAAGTTAAATGTTATTTTTAGTTGTTGATTTTAAAAAAAAATTAAACTAAAATCTAAAAATTTATGAATGAAATTTATAAACATTTAATCCTAGACTGAGAGGGTAAACGACGAAAATAGAAAACTAGATAAATTAATTAATTAATAACAACCTCGGCGTCTTCCTTTTTTTTCTTCTTTTTTTGCTGGATGGGACACAAGATCTAAAATATTCGGGATTGTTAACTTGAATGCTTTTGTTTATACTATAGTGATGATGATATTTTCAATATTGCTGAAGATGCGTCTCTTACTGTTTATTTGAAACAATTATGATGATACAATAGTGCTTACAATGAATATTACGGCGATGATGATAGGGCTAACATACCTCTATTCATTACGGCGATGATGATAGGGCTAACATCCCTCTATTCATGTTAGGGTGGTGGTGATGGTGATGATTGATGACACTATAAGCAACTGCTTATGGTGATGCTAGTACTCGTGATGATGACAATTGAATAATTTTGTTTAGAACAATGGTGTTGGTGACATAGTTAAAATAATATGGTTGGTAGTGATGATATAGTCATAGCCTAATAATTTATTTTACTTAGGGCGATGATGATTACGCTCCAATTGAGCCTCGTTGTGGTGCCGCTGGTCGCTTTAGACGCCCGCCGGGGAGAGGAGTAGAAGACGCCGACGCTAAAAAAATAAAATAAAATATCAAAGAACTTCACTTGGTTTTGATTAATATCAATATTTAGGATATAACTTTTACTATTTAAAATAGTTATTTTTTTACTCTTGTTATCGACTTTCAAGTCATAAAAAAGGTGTGTCTCTGTAAAACCTGTACCTCCAAACCAAAAAGAACGACCCCAACAAAAAAAACAAAAAATTAAATAAAAATAAGGCCCCAAGTTTCTCATGCAAGTATCTCAAGATTGCCGACAAATGCCGGGCAGGAAGACACCAGCATCATCTACCCGCCACCTGTCTTCTTCATCGACTTCTTCCACCCCTGACAGGTGCAACTTTAACCCTTGGTAGGTTTTTATTACTTTTAAAACTAGGCTTCACGAATAACAGACTTTCCTCGATAGAGAAAAAGTAGAAAAAAAAAAATTCTTTGCTTTTTTCCAAACTTTTTTCTTTTCAATTATGTTATTTTTTTGTATATAAGGTTTCTATCAGTTTTCGTTGTATTATGCGAATTTATTTCATTTCAACTCAACATCCGATCATTAATTTAAAAAGAAATTAAAGAAAAGTGAAAAAAACAATTTGTGAATAAAAAATGGTACGATGAAGAAATTTAAATATTACAATTTTAAAAAAAAAAGTGTTTCAGGATACATGGCTAAAAAAATATTTCTCTTTTCCTCTCTTCTCTATTTTAACAAAACTTATTACGAATTCATATATTTTTTAAATTTGTGAAATGAAAATTTTGAGAAGATTATTACGAATACAAAATTTTCTACAATGTATAAAAAAAAATTTAAAGAAAAAAATGTATAAAGAAAGAAGTGAAATAAAATGAATGATGATGTGTACTGTAGACAATATCACAAAAAAAAACTATTTTAAAAATTATCTTCTTACCTTGATCGAATTTCCAAACCAATCTCACTTTTTAAAATTTTCCCCTATGGATTTACCTGAACAGCTTTACCTGACGAGATTTTTGACTGACCTCACTCCTTTTAATTGCGCTTGCCTCATCAAATTTATTTGTATCTCGCTATCTTCTTGCGTCATTTATATTTGCCAATCTGTTGAATGTGTCCGTTCAACTCCTTCAAGGGTGTCTTTATTAGTATTTCACTTGTTTCCCATTCCCTTATATTTCAATGTCAGATAATTAAGCTTGCTAGAATCTGAATCCGTGACTTCTTTTTTTTTTGACAAAGTAGTGATGTGTTTGATCCTAACCTAACTGTTTGATTTTCATGTCAGGTTCAGAGTCGCCTACCATATTGCATTGGTTTGCAAACTTTACTCGTAGACCTATTCGTCTTTCATTGTAGTGAGTTCGATCTTCAATGAATGTCTCCTGGCTAAGCTTATATACTTCTTTTCCTACGCCTAATCTGGAATCGTTATCAATTTGCTTATAGTGTAACCCGGATATAAGAGAAACCCTGATATAAGAGAGATTTCACTCTGGTCCCAAATTAGAGCCTGTGTTAATGAAACAAAATAGACCAAACCCGGATATAAGAGAAACCCGGATATAAGAGACTTCTCCGGTCCCGACAACTCTCTTATATCCTGGTTACACTGTATATGAATTCTTTTTCAATGAATCTGTTTCAGTTTAATGTATTCATCATGACTAAGTTAAGAATAGTTGAAAAAGGGTTATGTCAAAACAAAAATAATGATATGAAAATAAAGCATTTTACATTTTTTTTGCTAGACTTTGGTTATGATAGGGAAGTAATAGTTTTGTTGTTTTTTTTGTTACTATTCATTCTATACAAGGCCCAAGAGCCACTCAAGGTAGATGGTTACTGAAGGCGGTTTTTGTGTGGGAAACGGTTAACTATACACTTGAAGTGGTTAAAATTGTAGTTTTTGAGAAAGCATTCTCCTGGGATTCTGTTTCACAATGCAGCAGTTCAGTTGGGGTTACCGCAGGTGCTCATACTTGTCATCAAGAAGTCAGTTGTTCAACAGGCATTGGGTGCTTCATTATCATCCTATTTTTCCAGTAGTGATTAATTTCAAATACTCATGATATGAAGTGTATTCAAGTCCATGTTCGGAAGATGAGTTTTGGCTTTATGTAGTTATAAGCTTTTTATACTCATTAAGTAGCAAAATTAAAATACCTTGTTCTCTGTTGCTTTTATTAAATAAACTATTTTTAATATAACAGAATCCTTAAAGTGTTGCACCCCCTATACTGACCTTCCTTAATCTCAGCCCTCCACCATAATGGTAAGTGTTTGACAATTATTAGGAGGATTTCACAAATTTCCTATTATTCAACTTTTCTTTAGCTCAGAAGGAAGTATGGTTTTGCTTTCTTTTAGCACTAATAACTTTATGACTGATAATTTAGAGTGGTTTTAATATTTTATTATGCAAATAGAACTTAATGCTATATAAGAGTTGATCAATGTCTATACTGACATTCAGTAATTAACTAAATCTCTATGGTCTGAAGATTTCACAGCATGATATTCAATCTGTGTGATTAATATTCACTATGAAATTTAGTACATTGACAAAAAAGTAGAGATGTTGAAAATAGATATTGTGTAAAAATAAAATAAATAATTTTTTCATCATTAGGTTTGAATTTATTGATGTACTTAATTACCAATTTATTTTTTTTTATATCTCTTTTTTGTTTAAATTTACTTTACTCTTCCTTTTTTATTTACTCATGTATACTGACTGGTTAACTATTTCTTTGGTCATACAATTGTTGGTGATTGTAAAAAAAATTCATTGATTTGATTAGTAACGTTGTTACTTGCTTAATTGATCACACTAATTAGAGGATCTTAATTGATTTTCTTTTAATATTTCATGAATTTTTTTATTATATAATTTTTTTGTTCCTGTGATTTGATAAATGAAGTAATGTATTTATTTTTTATAGAGAATCATGGTTTGGTAGAGGTGTGAGAATGCAGGAAATATGACATTGAGTTTGTGTTTGTGTGTTCTGTTCTACATATACAAAATAGTGCATATATTTCATAATAAATATTGTACTTTTTATTTTTTTGAAGGTGACAGAATTATGTGTTTATATACTAATTTTGAAAAAAAATCTCACAATATTGTGTGAAGATTAAAACTTGACACAAAGACATTGTGCTTCTCTTGCACTTATAAAAATGATTTTGTTGCCTGTAAGTTTCTAACTGAATCTTGAAAATAAGTGAGCAAATTCTTGGATGTGCATATATTCACCTATTTATGCTTTCATTTAAGTGTGTACATGAGATTTGCTTAATAATAGGTTTATAGGCTGGCAGCTATATTTTTCAATGGTCCATTACTATACCATATAACTTTTATATTATGTAGAAAAATACTTATATGCATGCAAAGAATTTATTTCTTAGTTCCTAAATGATGCTGCCAACCAATTCTTTTCTTTACTCATCTCTATAAATACAGATTTTCCATCTCCTTTCTTTAAAAATGCTTTTTGGTTTTGCTTACATTAACTTCTCTAATAAAACTTTCTATCTTTTGTTTCTTATTCTTTCTATTTTAAAACATTGAGATATATTTTCTCTGAATTCCATTTCTCGTCATTTTTCTTTACTCTTCTTTTCCTCAATTTAAACAAGAAAAATGATTTTAAATCCATTTTATTTCAAAAATTCCATTTCTGTCTCAATGTTCTAAAAATTTTAATTTTTCCGGAGAGAAAGAGAAAGGGAGAAAGAAAGTGAAAAAATTTTTCCTTTTGGTTTTTCATTTTGTAATTCAAAATTCTTTGTATTGAAAAAATAAATAAATAAAATGAATAAATAATATAGAACAAAGTAAAGTGAAACTAAGAAGTAAGGTAAAAAATAGTATTAACCTATGTCAGTTTCTTTTCCATCTACTTTGCAATTCTTTGAAATAAATTTTTTAAAATTTCAATCAGACATTTTTTAGTATTACATTGTTTTTTTTTCAGAAAAAGAAAGAAAGGAAAAAAATCCTGTCCTTAAACATAAAAAACAAAGACAAAAACATTAATAAATTCCCAAAATAAATAAATAAATATTTTCCTTGAAATTATCACTCTCTCTAGTCAAGCTGTAATCTCCGCATTGACTGTCAGTTGCATTTCATTTGAACTGGAATTATATTTTTAAGCATCTACTTAATTTCCTAGCCATATTCTACATCACAAATGTTAGTTCCATTTCACTGCATCGTCTATATTACTTTTTAAAAAAATGTTGTTTTTATCTTATTTATTCATCAATTTCATTTGCTTTGGCTTCCTCCATAATCTCTATACTATAAGAACATTTGAATATCCTTCTTCATTACATTTTCTTTCTTTCTAATTATTTTGTTTCTTGTCATATCTATATTTTTAAAATCCCCCTTTCAATCAATTCTGTTCTGTATGAAATTTCATGAAAATTTTAAGACTTGTCCTTGAAATTGTTGTAAGACAAGGTTTATATCTCTTTGATTGCTTCTGTGTGTGTGTGTTAGAGAGAGAGAGAGAGAGAGAGAGAGAGAGAGAGAGAGAGAGAGAGAGAGAGAGAGAGAGAGAGAGAGAGAAAATGTTTATTTTTTGGGTTTTAATTTTTTTATGGTTACAGTTTTAATTTCCTTAATTTTTTTTTTTTTTATAAATTTCTTTATTTTCCAATTTTAGATTCATGTATCCATAGATATCCATCTTGCTTTTATTTATTTATGTTTTGGTGGCAGGGATAATATTTTTTATTTAAACTTTTTTCTTCATTTATTTAAAAGATTAAATTGGTTTTGATTTTGCTGCTGCTGCTTTCTCTCCTGTACATACGACCTCCTACCTTCATCTTGCCTGTGCCTATACTTGGGCATGATATTCCATTTTTGCCGCTACCGCCACCACATTAAACAAAAATATTGATCAGCTACTCAAGTTTGCTCTATAATTTCATCTTTTCTCTCTCAAGATTTCAACTTCTCTTTCCAAACCTCCTTCCTCTTCACCTCTAAGCTGACCCCCACCTTCCCACTTCTTCATTCTCACTTCCCCACCCTACCATCTCTTGCCAATTCCTTGAATCTGTATTTGGCGGGCATTGCAACTGCATAATCTGCTGGCATACAAGGCATTTGAATTTAATTTTGATGCTACTTTTATTTACTAATCTATTTTTTTAATGAACAGTTTTTTTCCCTTTTCAGAAGAATTCTATTTTTCTTTTTTTTTTCAAATCTGATTTTTTTCTTGTGTTAATCCTCAGAAAATTTTCAATTTTTCAAATTATGAAATTTCTGCATGTCGATATAACAAAGAAACAGAACACCTAATTTGAATTTGAATCATAGTAGATTTGATTAAAAAAATATTTTGGCTTGTACATGTGGTCTTTAGAGTCTCAAACATTAAACAAAAAAGGAGAAAATCTGCAGTTCAATCCCAGGTTCTAGTTTTATAATGACAGTACTTATTAAATAAACAGAATTGCATCAACTTACACACACACACACACACACACAAGTTTGTAAAAAAAGAATAAGTAATGCCCATACATTAAAATGCACAAGATTGCTCTTATATAACATAGCAAGACATTTCTTTTAAATATTACACCCTATAGGGAGAATCTATATTACTATGTTGATAATTCATTGCAAATGTACATGTTGTATAATAAAGCTTTAAGAATTCATAGGATATATATTGATAGAAATTCAGGCAAAATATATTTCATGGCATCATGTAGATATACTGATTGGCACAAGCTAAATTTAAAAGCATAACTTGTGAATAATTGTTTTTTGTTGAAATGGTTGCAGCCAGTAAATATTTTATTGAGTCATTTCATCCTTTCTATTGAAGTAAAATTACCAGCATTTGCCTATTTACTGTTACAAGTGCATATATATTTATGTATGTATATATATATATATATACATATATATATATATATATATATATATATCCATCCATCTGTTGATCATTATTAAAAAATTATAGTATTAGAGTAAATGGAAGGAAAACAGTTGAGTATAAAGTATGACACTAAAATTATTGTCTCTTGAAATTAATTATAATTTTAATGAATTGCTTTAGGCTAGAATTGTTTAGATATAAAATTTAATTTTTTGATTTTATTACATTTTTATACATTTCCTTTTAAACTCTTTGAAGAGACTGAAGAAAATCACAATTTCTCTTCCAGTTATTTATAAAGTATTGTTTTATGTACATAAAAAATGATATCAAAAGCAATTTTTAATTATGTTCATATACATATGCAGGCAGACATTTTTCATACTTAAGTAATACTTAACTTATCACTCATTTGACAATATCATTTTAAAACTTACAGCAAGACTAAACTGTTATTAGAATTTAAAAAATATTGAACCTGGTATTTTAAAGTTCAGCTCTTTAAACAATCTTTTTTTGGTGTATGTAGTGTTATAACGAAAATGATATATTCATCCACTGAATATGGGTAAATTTTATATGCAGAAGAATAGGTTGATAAGTTGACTTTCTTCATATAAATCTCTGTGTACATGTATTTATTTATTGAACTGAACCATGATCATTTTTGCTACAATTCTTTGGTAAAAATTAATTTATCGATTTGTGAGAAATACAGCTTTGACTATTTTTAACATTTTCTCCTTCGAATAATTCCTTAAATCAAGACAATAATTTCAATTTTCACTTTTACAACTGCTATAAGAACATTAGAATTGAAAATGGCCCAGTTTCCTTTATTTCTTAGCTGAGTTAATTTTGCAGGTGAAAGGTCATTCATCAGTTTCATATTGCTAATTCCTATTTCTCCAATATTCTGAATTTGTAAGCCTTCAGTGGAATTATTCAACTTCTTGTTAATCAAAAGTGTCCATTCCTTTCTTAAGAAAAAAATCTGTAGAAAGACATGAACACTCTAGAACAAATTTAATTTATGATTATTTCTGTTTTCAAGCATAAAATTATATCTATTTTTGAGTCAGTTTTTATATATTTTTATGTTTTTGGGACATCAATATTATATTGAAGTTTTTAATTTATGTTTTCATCTTGTTTTACATAAAAATGATACATCACTCTTGATCTTCCTTATGTTGTTTATAACATTCTTTTTAAATCTTACTAAAACCTAGTATTTTATGTCACATTGCATCATTTGTTCTTAACAAATTTAATGGGCTTCATCAGCCAGTTTGAAAAAAATTAGTTTTTTTCTTTTCAATAAGCAATTCAATAAAGTTACTATATCTTCCAGATATTTTTTCTTTCTTAAAAACGGTTTTCCTTTTTTATATCTTCTTTCATTTTGTTTCACTTCAGCTTTTCATTTCATGACAAAACTGACAGATCCTCCAGATTACTTATAACATCTGTTGCCTTCTGCCTAACTTTATTTCCTATAATTTTATTATGGTTTTATCTATTTTGTCAAGCAAGCATGTTTTACAGAGGCACATTTCTTTTCATTTCTTCCAAAGTACAGCAATAATCACTGATTCTTCACTGTTTCTTGTCCATCCCTTTTTTCTCACCCATATCTAAGACTTAACCTCTAATTCTTTTTTTTCTTGCTCCTTCTATTATTCTTCTAGATGGCATGATTGTCCTCTAAATTGTCATGACTGGATTGCATGCAGCATTGTTTTACCAACTTCAGTTTTTATTATTTTGAACATTATTATAAATCAACTTAAATGTGTTCCTACACCCTTTATGGTTATCTCTATATTAACGGTTTTTTTAATCTTTTTATTTAAAATGATGGAAATTATCCCATATAATTGATATTTCTTAGTATATTTCTCAATTTTGAGTTCATTTAATTGTATATTATCGAAAAAAATTTAATGAGCTATTTTCAATTTCTTCCTTTCTAATAATAAATTTATATGTAGATAAGTTAATTCTTAAAACAATATTTTTTTAATCGTTACATGATAGCATGTGTTACTTTTCTTCAAACATTTTGAAATTTTATAAAAACACTTTTAAACGTAAGTCAACCAAATTTGTAGTTTAAACAACACTATTAAGGTTTATCTAAATTCTTTTAATTGTGAATTTTAACTTGCTTCTTATTACAACTACCTAAATTTATTTAACTAAAAGACCAGGATAAGGATTTATCTTTATTTATATTCAAACTAATGTCCTTATCTTTATTGTTATTATCACAACATTTTGGCCATTGTGCCTGAGGCCTTCCTTGAAGATCTGACAGACACATGAAGAAGGCTGCAGCACAATGGGTAAATCATTGTGATAATAGCAACAAAGATGGGGACATTACTTCAAATGTAAATAGAAGACAGTTTTTTGTATCACGTTTCTTTAATAACATAAGGTTTTCAGTTGACTCGTTTAGGTGTTTACAGTGTTCAAAAAAGCATCACTCTTTATTAGAGTAGTTATTGTCATTCTGGAATTAACCATAATAAATACTTTTTTGAAAATGTTCTTTTGAGCTCTGAACTTTTCAAAGTCCAGAAACTAATGAAATGACAGAATTCTCTTTAGCCTCAAAAACGCAATGTAATGATGATGCAAATGCATACATTAAATAACAATCTACACTACTGCAATAAAACATATCGTTGTATCAGGAAAATTTAATATTAAATCTGGTGGGAACTAATTTTAAAATTAGAGTAGAATTCTAAATGTTTATTGCTTAAACATCATTTTAAAAATTAAAGTTCGTTATATTTTTCCTGTGCTTGTGAAATAAAATGACAAAATGTCTATTATTTTTTAACAATTCATTATTTAGCATTTCAAAGAATTACTTTTGAAATGCAAACTTTTGACATTTGAATTTGGAATAAAAACTTTTTGACTATCTCTTTAAATTAAGTTAAAAATCAAAATATTAAAAAATATATAATCTTGTAATCCGAGAGTGACCAAATTTGTGTAATTCCTGTCGGGCAGTAAAATAGGTAGCAAAAACAATAAAGTTCTGTTTATTTTTTATTGTATTAAAAAAAATTTTTTTATAATTTGTTGTACATCCAAATCAAATGGAAAATCTCTATCTATAAAATATTGAGAGTGCTAATAAAATAGTGCTTAAACAGTTAATAAATAAATAAGCACACCTTAGCTTTGTGTATGAAACTTGTGCTACCCATAAGGAAAACATGTGTAATGAATGTAATGATGTATGTGTATGTGTGGTGTGTTTGTGATGCAATATATTATTTAATTATTAAATATTACAAATATTTAATAATTAAATAATATATTGCATCACAAACACACCACCCATACACATAGTCAGATCTTCAAGGAAGGCCTCAGGCACAATGGCCAAAATATTGTGATATGCACGGTACTTATTGGATTTATAATCATTGTTATTATTCTCACTGTAGTCTAAATTCGTTTTTAAACGCTTAGCAAAATAATGAGGAACTTTGACTGAATGTGCACGTGTACACTGGACGTTGATGGTTGGGTAACTGACTTTTTAACTACTCAAGGCTTTTATTTTCCTATTCTTTTCCCAACCTGTCCTTACCAAATTAACTTCTTTTTTTATCATTTCATTACCCACCTCCACCTAACATTTTTTCTTTTTCACGTTGGCATGCTTTACCGACCATTTGTTAAGATGTTTTTTTTTAAATTAATTTAATTTTCATTCTAGTCGGTCTTCTTTGCCCGGTCCCCACCAGTAAGTGCTAATAATTCGGGCAATAACAACAATGCAAGGTGACGGCCGTGGCAGTTAAATTTGCTCCCTTTAACTCGTCGCAGCTACTTGAAAAATAATAGATTCACAATAAGAACCTTTTGACTTTTTGTGTAAATAAGGTTCCCCATTTACTTGTTCTATCAACAAATCATGCCATCTTTCTTTTGAACCACAGTTCTCTACACGTTTTAGCACACATATTCGGTTATGAAATTTTGGGACCATTTATTAAAAACCGAAAGCGTTTTTTATCCTGCCATGTGGTTTTCCTTTTTTGTTTGGTGATAATCTTTCAAACACTAACTTTTTTGAATTGTTTACGAACCTTGACAGCACATAATAATTCTCCGTAAAAAATAAACTTGTTTTTAAATTAATTTAATAATTTTACCTTAAGAAATTAACAATTATAGATTTGATAAAATTTATTTACTGATTACATTATTCTTTCAATAAGATATTTTTATTTTTAAAATTTTTTCATTTCATTAAATTTAATAAAGAATTCTGTCAGAGTATTTCTGTTTTAAATAAATTCTATTTTGGTTTGTTTTTAGTACATTTTCACTTTTTAATTGAGTATTTTGTAACTTTTGTTCTAATAAAAAACTGAAGTAAAATGAATAATTTAGAGATCTTTATTGTTGCTCGAGTAGTTTCAATTTCAATTTGAATGATGGGCAGCAACATTTACTTTTAAATCCTTATGATGTAAGTTAGAAGAATGAATGTCACATAAAAAGGAAAATGTGTAGATAAGAAGAGGATCATTATTCACACCATATCAGATGAATTTAAGATGGTCATTATCACTTTTACTGCTAAATTATTTTTTTGATCCTATCATTTTGGAAAAGATCCTTTTAAAATAACATTTTTAAAATTATACTATTGGAGTAGAAAATAAAGAATCAAAATTTGATAAAATATTTCTCATGTTATCTAAGTGTTTTAAAAAAAATTAATGATTTATAAATTTATTTTTTATGAACTTCCATATGAATGAGATTTTAATTTTGCTTCTTTCTGATGAAATCTTTTCTATTCTTTCTGATGAAATCTTTTCTATTCTTGATTGAAATAAAAAATATTTGCACACTAGTTTTTTGCTTTAAAAAAAACAAAAAAAAACTAGTATGCAAATATTTTTTATATTATTTTAAAATTTTTGTTTCGTTTAATTTTGAAAAGGTCAGTTTTCAATCATTTATATTCTTATTTTGTGAGCTGAATTTCAGCAAAACAAACTGTTCTTTAGAGATGTAATATTTTTTGATAAATATAATAAAAAAGTAGTTCAAGGGATGTGGTAGATGAAGTATTTGAAGTTTTCATGAAAATAAAACACCCAGAAGAATAATAATGCTTAAAGCATGATGAAAAGTTCTTATATCAAAATACTTTTCATTGCAAAATCCATTCTGATTGTTATTTATATAGTTTTTTTTTCACTAAAGATGTTTTGAAATTCAATTCCATTTGAACTGAGATTTTTCATTCTAATACAAGTCTATATACTTTGTTATTTCATGAAATTGGAAAATTAATCTATGATTTTATATGAACAGATAAGATTATAAATATAATTTCAATTACTGAAAGTTAAATTTAGAATTACAGTCACTGAATTGCATAATGTTAAACTAAAGTAAATTTTATAGAGAAATAATTATTGTAAGTAGGAAATTATTTTGAAAACAAGTAGATAAATTCAGTTGGTGAAAGTTTTAATATTCTTTTTTTTACTTGTCAAGACATGCATTATATTAAAATTTAAGAAGAGAAAACATTTTAATTGAGTTAAAAATGATTTTCATTGGTTAAGCAATGTTTACCTTGGATTTCAGGAAGAATACATGAAGAAGAGTGCTCTCCTATAGAACACACCAGTTGAATGTGTTTTTTTCCTTGGGCTTTTCACAATGTCTTGTCTGAAGAGCTCGTCTTATCTGGTGGTTCCTTGCAAGCAGGGAAATCTGCATTTCTAATCCCACATGGGGCACTGCCTGTATACACATGTGCTAACAGAAGCAGGAGGAATGAAAAGAGGGCGGAGCTTACTTACGGGCTGTCAACCATGTCATTTCCAAGCAGCTTATTTGCATAATTAATTTGGGTGGGATAAGAAATAATTATTTTCTCATTTACTGGTCTGATCAATATTTTCAAAAGATGTGAACATTTCGAGTTTTTATCTCGCCCTTTTTTCTTTCCAAGTCAAGCACGGCTCAATAAAGTTTAAAAAATTGTTTCTATTTTGAAAGAATAAAAGTAGTTTTTAAATCCATTTAATTGCAAGACAATATTGCTAGTTTTTTGCTAAATGTTATTAAAAAGGTCTTTATCAGGATTTTTAAAATGCTGAAGAAATATATAGTTTTTATTAGGAATTCTATCATCACTGATTTACCGATTTTTGTATTTGCATACTATGGAAATCACCCAAAGTTGTCTATTGTTATTTCTAATCATTTAGTTAAGCAAAAGAGCAGGCATCTACTATGCCAATAACCTAGCTTCAAAAAATAAAATAAAGCATGAAAAATATTGCTACTCCACCCACCCATCGTGGTCGTCGTCACTTTGCGCTGAAAACTGCTGCAACAATAATAAACATTACAAATCAACTTACAACTTCTTCCACTGCTGTGGAACTGTGATAGGTGACCTGTAGATTTAATTTTCTTTTTCTTTCTCCCTCCTCTCTCTCTCCCTCCACTCTCTCTCCCTCCTTCCCCCTCTCTCTCCGCGTCTCTCTATGCTCCTCCTCTTTCTGCTCTTCACTCTTTCGTTTCATTTGATGAACTTATCAGCATCTTCTTCTCCCTTCCTTTCTTATGGTAATCTAACAATTCTACAGGTTCAGTCCTAATCATCAACTCCATTGCCTCCTCCTCCTCCTCCTCCCTTTTCTTTGACTTTTTATCCCTCCCCTACTGCTGTGGTGGTGGCGGCGGCGGTTACTCGGCTGCTGCTGCTGCTGCTGCTGCTACTACTACCAGCATCTATGGGCATCATTCTGGATCTCCCTTCTTCCTTTCTTTCTCTCGGGTTTTGTTGTTCTTTCATCATCGTCTCTTGCTTCTTGTTCTTCAAATCCTTCCCACCCATAATCATTAGTGCTGTGGCAGATCGGCTCCAGTTGTCATCCAGTTGTGCAGGCCACGCGCCCAACTAAACATCATGCAGCGGATTTTACTTTGATGATGAAACTAGACTCTTGTGTTTCTTCACCGGAGGAACCGCCAAACTAATGGATCACTATCCAGTAGGTGGCCCTCGTCGGCAGCGGCCCATGTGAGTTGACCAAAACCTGTCTTGCACCCTATCTTTTGTTTCGTTTCTATTTTAATTTATTAGTCTAAAACTGTCCTCTTCTTCGGCCTTCATCTTAGTATTCGCGTGCACGCACACACACACACGCGCGTGCGCACACATTCACACACGCACATATTCCACAGCGTATATGCCAGCAATTACGTCTCTAAGTTTCTATTTTTAAGGCTTCACTAATTAATGTTTTTTTCTTTTTTCCTCTAACTTGTTTCCAAAAACAAGTGATTATCAGCATTATTTTTGACAAAAAACAAAAAAAAACTGCTTCCGAAATTGGTACTTTGCTGTATTCCTTTTTCTTTCTTTTTGAACTTCATTTGCTAGAGTATTTGGTTCAAGTGTGACTGATTTCAAAAAAGGTTTTATATGGTGTTACAAATTCATGTTAACTTTGTAAAATCCTTACTTAATAATGAAAACTTACACATTAATTTGCTCTAAAAAGGTTTTTATTTTTACCCGATTTTTTAATTTTTTTCCCACGTCCACACTACCTTTCACTCAGTCAATAAATTAGAGATAAATATTTTTCAGTCTTTAATTTCCTCTTTTAAGAATCGGATGATGTGTTGCACTTTCGGTGCGGATTAAGTGTTCTTAAATTATTTAACTTATTGAATTCAATATAGAAACTAATTTTTTAAAAACTATTGCTTGAAGAATGGTGGTAATAAAGTTAACCAACAAGTATTTTAAAATTTAATGTAGGAGAAACCGTTTTTAACACCTTTTCTTCGAAAATACGCGAAACTTGTCATTAAAAAAAAACCTTTGGTTTCTTTCGCCCTATTTTTGTTGTTGTTTTTATTACAAATAATAACACAGTGTTTCTAATCGAATTATCTTAACTCTTCTCCCGTACCCGGGAAACATGTTATATTGTTACCCAGTTACTGTTAGTGTTATGTAGCAATACCTATCCGGGTTTTTTGGCCATCAGAAAATAATTAAAATACCTCATCAGTATCTCACACAACTTTTTATGCTATTACGCAAAAATGAAAATTGTTTTCCTGGATCTGCTGAGAGATTTCTTTTTTTTTAAGGGATTTTCATTATTATTTTTTAAAAAATGCAGTTATATTGGTTTGAAAACTTGAAGTGAATTCCCAATTATTGCTTGAACAAACTTAAATCAATGATATTCAAAACACGCAGATTTCTAAGACAAAACGTGTGCGTCTGCTGTGTACGCATTTCAGTTGTCATAGCAACCAGCAGAAGAAACTGGGGATTTAAACTAAGATTTCACTCAACTTTGAAGAATTGACTTATTTGGTCAAAGTTTTTATTCCTAAATATAGATTTAAATGCGTTTGCAGTTGAAAAGCAACGCTAAACATGAAATAATAATTATACAGGAGTATAAGTTTTTTTTTTCAATCAACTGCAATTGTTATGTACGAATGAATCTCCTTATTCATTTGAAACAATATCCGCATAAGTCAATCTCCTAGTTTTTTACGAAAAGCTTGTCTCTCAAATTACGTTTGGTTTTAACATTGTCATCAACATCATGTTTCTTCATTTTTTAAATCATAATTTTGTAAAGATCCACAACCAAAAATAATGATAATGTAATTTTGTTTTATCATTTTTTTTTTTTTTTTTTTTTTTTTTACTGTTGGTGTTTTTTAATTGATAATTAGTGAATTAAGCTTTGCCTTGTTCGTAATTTAAATTTTAAATTTTTTTTTTTTTCGAAATATTTAAATTTCAGTTGCCTTAGTTACAAAAACAAACAAACAAACAATTTATTTATTTTATATTATTCATTTTATTTTGATTGATTTTAGCCGGGGATTTTGTTCAGAACCATATGATTTGC
The DNA here is from genome assembly GCA_964036315.1 of Acanthosepion esculentum. Lineage (NCBI taxonomy): Eukaryota > Metazoa > Mollusca > Cephalopoda > Sepiida > Sepiidae > Acanthosepion > Acanthosepion esculentum. Next base: position 81,244,459 of record OZ038513.1, read on the forward strand.
TGAGTATTAGGATTCATGTGTAAAGTTAAGCTCAGTATACCAGTGCATTTGTAAAATAGTGACATGTGAGCTACTTGAACTGATCTTCAAAAGTAAAACAAATGTTATACAAGTTTTTTTTCATTTTTCTTGGTGGTGAATCATTACTTCCTTTATGATGGAAGATATTTTTCATTTTCTCTTAGACAACTGAAATAAAACCTTTTTTGTTTTTATTAGTTAAAAAAGAAAGAAAAAAGGAAAAAAATATGTATTTATTTCTGTCTTTCCACCAGAATTTGGTTTTTGGCAGTAAGGTTTTTTTTTTTTCCTATTTTTAAATTTTTAAAATTATAACGTCTCTAAAAATATTTGTATACATGTTGTGGGAGGGGGGTGAATAGTACCTAACATACAGTCTGATAGTTTCTTTAGTAAATTAGTTTTGTTTTTTGTCAGTTTTTCTGAATGTCCTACCTATTGTGTCTCTTATCAAATTGAGGCTCAAACAAAAAAAAGCTACTCCATCTACTTATTTTTTTTTTTGCTTTCTTTTCAATTCATGGTGTAGGAGTTCTAAGTTGAATATTTTTCTGTCTTTTTATACTTTCTTTAATCTTTCAATTTTCAAAAATTTAGTTAATTTTGTTCGAAATATGTCCTGTATTTTGAATTTAACTCTTACTAACTTACTTGCACCAACCAGACTATAAAAATAAATGCTAGGTTGTAGAAAATAATAAAGAAAAATCAAAGTATTGGTTGTTAGCATTAAAAACAAATTGATAATGTTAATGTACCTTTTGGTGATTTAACAATTATATCTGCTAAAAAAAGTAGTTCTGAATCAACAAATGTGACGAAGGTTTTCAAATTGTTTTCAAAGTTTTAAGAAAAACTTCTCTTGACATATTTTCTCAAATTCTACTAATAATAAAAATAAAAAAGAAAAGAAAAAGCAAACAAATAGGTATGATTTTATTTTTGTTTTCTAATAAACTTTGAAAAGCAATCTTGTTTTCTGTGCAAAAAATCCTTCTTATATTCAGAATTCATTTTTTTCTGTTTACCTACCGTCAAATTTTCTATTATTGCCGTAGTAGTTGTTTAAAACTGAACTTCTTTCTCAAACCGTTCTTTTCAAAAATTGTCACTAGTGTAGAGATAATTTATTTTACATTTCAAAAACCACTCAGTACATTAAGCTAAAATTGGATTATGAAGTATTTCAGAGTAGTAGAGAGTTTTAAATTCTTCCCATGTGTGTTCTATCAGCATAATGGGAATTCAATTAGACTTTTTTTTTCTTTTTGTAAGACAGGAAAGAAGACCCAGGTTATAAACATCTCAGGATGTTGGCGTTTTGGAGTATCAAAATGTCTTTGAAAGAAACAACAAAAAAAAATCCTTGAAATGTTAAAGTATTGTGTAAAACACTCACTTGATCACCAGTCTCTTTGCAAAGCTTAAGTTAAAAGCTGACAGATAGTTTGGTTTTTGTTGCTTTGCACATGAAAAATGTTTAGTTTATCTTTTGTATTCTTTTATTTTAATTTTATTGCTGTTACGACTACTATTTCTAAACTTTTCCCACATTCCTAAAATAAAATTCTAGCATTTTTATTGACAGACTGATTGATCCCTACTATTGCCGACTGCATCCTCGGAAAATTATTGCTAGAGAGATTATTTTCCTGGGTAATTCAAGCTTCAAACAAGTGCAAGACAATTCTTTTTTTTTTTTTTAGTATATTTTTTAAATAATTTGATTTTTTAATTAGAACTTTATTTTTGCATTGTTTCTTTGGTTTCAGATATAATTTTAAGCAGTGTTTATTCCTTATTTGTTGTATTTTTTTACACATACTTTTTTATTGTACTGCGCACATTTAGCATTTTGAAATAAATCAATAAAAACAAATAATTGGAATTTCTTACAATATTGAGGATAATTTTGTATTACGTATTATTATTATTAGGCGATGATAGTTTAAGTTATATGACGAGTTTTAATTTTTTCCCCGCATAATTTTTTTAGAATAAAGTGGAATTATTTTCATTTTAACTTTTTAAAATTTAAACTATTGTCAACTTTTTACATTCAATAATAAAAGTAATAATTGACCTTTACTTTTTTATTTATATATAACTTCAACATAAAAAATTATCATTTTCGAAACTCCTTCAAAATAGATTTAATGCATTGTTTTCATGTAAACAGCTTGCTTTTAATTTTTATCTTGATTTCTTTAACCTTTCCCCACTTTTAGTCAAGTTGATTTAGCAAAAATAATAATGATGATGATAATGAATTATTTTTTTTTAATTCACAAGGCAGAGTTATTTTGTTTGCAAACCATACATGAAAAAGAAGCTTGTATATAATAATCAAACATGGTGAGCCTTCTTCCTAGTAGCAATGTTGAACTTTAAAAAGGTCTTCTTTTATCTGTATCCAAGATCAAGGATCTCTGATCATGGTGCTCAAGCCTCTTCTCAGGTTCATTGTTTTTTTTTTACTTTCAATTCTTTTTTTTTATTTATTGTTTTACTTTATACATACATACATACATACATATATATTGTCACTAGTGTAGAGACATATATATATATATATATATATATATATATATATATATATATATATGCATCCCTTCTGCTTGCACTGGCGTGAAACAATAACTTAATCGAAGACAATAGCTTTGCGATGCCATGACAAAAACTGCAAACAATTACTGTGCAAATTTTTGTTTATCTTTTCCAGTGTGTCTAAAGGTTATCTCACATGTCCACTGGGGGAAGAAGCTGCGAAGAATAAAAAGTCAAACTGTTCAATCATATTTGCTGTTCACATCTCTGTGGCGCACTGATACAAAAAGAAAGCCACACTCCTTCCATCAATTCTTCCACCAAAATAAAAAAAATATATAATAATAGAAATAAATAAGAACTCTATCAGAGAAGCAAACATAACTTGATGAAGGTTAATTCAATTGTATTATTTTGTTATACTGCTGCTCTGTATCTGTTGTCATTTTTTTTCATTTTCTTCCTTTCTCTTTGTTATCTCTTGTTTCTTGATTCATATTGTTTTCACAATGACATATGCTGTGATATAATGGGTTGTTAGCTTCTGAAACTAAACCTAACTTCAGTTTGAATGACTTTAAGATAATTTACTTCTTTGTCTTTTTTCTCTTGTCTTCTCTGCTTCTTATGTAAAATTCATAGAATAATTCTTGTGACTTCTGTATTAAAATAAAAATAATCACTTCTGTTTTTAGAATTTTACTGAGTTAGTAATATCAGCTGTATGATCCCCACATTTAAGAGTGCATCTTTCTATAATTGTTCTTGATATATACAGTTGTATTTATCTATAAAGTATCCTTATAGTGTTTTTGCATATATTTGATGTGTATATTGAAGGGACCATATATAAGCACATACACACACACACATATATATTGTGACATACAAAGTTTCAGGGACACAGTAAAGTTCTCAACTAGACAAAGAAGGTCCTCCCCCAAAACAATTCTGATGTTTGGACATTTGTTCAAATTTTGAGAAGTGGGTTGAGCCAAAAACTTTTCAACAGCCCCTTCATAAGTGACTTTATTTACAGTTTTTATTTTTATTTATCTCAGTCAATACCGATTACCAAGCTAACTAGTTATCTTAGTAAAAAATATAAATAATAATACGTAGGGTATGTTTTTTATCAAATATTTTAAAAGTTTTTTTTGCCTATGGATTAATAGAAATATTTATCATTTTTAGAGAAGTAATTTATCTTCATATTTTATTCTATTGTTATTTCTTGAATACGGAGTTGTAAATAATTCTATTTTTGCACAATGCTACCCACTGATCAGAAAATGTTGATAACAATTCTTTTCTAATTATAGAATGAATATAAATATAAAATACTGCTATTGATTATTTCTGATATATTTATTAGTCGACTAATCTAACATGTAAATATTTTTTTTAGTAAAGCTATTCATTACACTGGATTTTTTTACTTTTCATTTGGATAATTCCTTTGTTGCAGTTTAGATATGCTCCTTTGCGTTTTGAATTTTAAGTATTTCTAAAAATTATATTTCAGGATTGTATTTTTTTGATACATTGGTAACTATCAATTTTTGTTAGCTAAAAAAGCTGAAGTTTCATGACTACTAAATGCTTTCATTTAGCAAATTACCCTCTCCTTTTTCTATCATTTTTTGAATGTAACTGCTTTAAGTAATTCATTAATGTCAGTGTATATTCCTTAAAGATCTTTGCTGTGTTAATTTCATATGAGTTGGTGCTGAAAAGTACTTAGCCTGACTTACTTCCCAAAATCTGACCAAATGACCAAACATTACAATTTTCTTTAGAAGCACTTCTTGGTTGTTCTGGGAACTTTTCAACTCTCCCTTGTAATTTTTCAGGCTAATGTAGCTGAAATATATCTAATGTATAAATTGTAATGTTGATAGGTTTTCAAGTTTATACATTTGTTTCATCCATTTAATAAAACAAATAAGTAATAAAATGGGAAATTGCTAAGAGATAAATTGCATATTATTATCACTGAAAGTAAATTTGTCCAATATTCGTGTTGTGTATAATATTTTTATATTTAATTTTCTTCAATGTAATAAATTTTAATATAATTAAAAGAAATTATGCTATTTGAAAACTTTAAATTTAATTTTACCTTCTGAATTCCTTCTAATTTTTACATCTTTGATTCTGTTGTGAATTTTGACTATAAAGTTGAGTTTGCTTTTGTTTTAGAAGTATAAATTAATATGAGGAATTCATTGTAATTATTATTACTACCACTATTACTACTACTATTACTACTATTATGAGATTTTAAAAAATCCAAACATTAATAATATTATAAACAAACTGATATATTGCAGAAATACATTAGGTGGTGCTATACTCTCAGTATTAAAATTTGTTAACCATAAGGATTTATTTATCAAATTATTTTGACATTGTGACAAGCTATATTGATATTTCCTAGTGTTATATGTCTGCCTGAATAATAAAAAGATCAACAGTACGCATGCGCGCACACACACACACACACACACTTCTCTGAATTAAGTATATTTTAATATTTATCAGTAAAGCTATTTTGGATTTGGATGAAGTATTTGGAAAGCTAGTTCCATTAGTTTTTGCATCTTCAACTTGTTCTTCCTTTATAGTCTTCCTTTCAATTTTGCACTTTTCAACAATATTCTTGCAAGCTTAAGAAAAACTATTCAAAGCAAGCAACATGATTTGATTTGGAAGAGTTTCTTTGTATTTTCTTTTTGGGGGGGTGGTCAAAAAATGTATTAATCTCTGAACCATTTTCAAAAAAATAGCACAAAGATAAACTGTTAGCCAATTAACTGTTAAAAATTTGCATATATTTATACTCACTTATAAAAAACATAACTTGCAATCTGTTCTTCTCTCATCGTAGACAAGAACTGATTATCTAATCTTTGGTTGGATATTTGCTGATCAGCCGTAGCAGACTATATGATTCTCAGAAGACAAATTACTACATCTGCACATTCACACTTGATATTTTGCCTTTCTCTTTCACTTGAAAAAATAAAAGTGGCAATAAAAATTGTTTCCAAAAAAAAGGCAGAACATAACTATGACAGAATTATAATACCAAAAAAAGTGATGAAAATTGAATACAAAAAGTATCTTTTGAAAAAGTTGCATAGTTTTTTTAAGAAAATGTCTGATTTTGTTCCTGCCTGCTTGAATGATTTTCTGTATCAACAACCCCTTTTACTATCTTATCTCATTTATCTCCCATAACTTATCTTTCCAGTGAGGCTCTCAATCATTGCTTTCACAATAAGTAACACAGTTCTTGGCTTTCCTACAATAAGTTTCAGTCAAATGAAAGTCTCTTTCTTTTTCCCTTTCCTTCTCTTGTATCAGTCTTTTCATTTTTATCTTTCATATAGAAAGAGAAGAAGAAAACAGATAAAACAGTTACACATATCTAAGTATTATGAAATCTTTACAAATACTTTAAATTTATAAATTGTTAGATGTGACTTACTTGTGAAAGCTTTTCACATTCTAATATTTGCTTCTATCTTTTATTACCTACAAAAACACTCATAAATTGAGCTACTTAATAAAATAATTGCAGCTAGGCTTAGTTTACTTCAGATCCCATTGCTTCAGATTTATTTTAGCTTTTTCTTTTATATCCATTCATCCACTTGTCTACACACACATCACCTTACACTAATGAAAAGATCCACTAAAGTCACTGGGATTGAAGCTCTTATCTGAATCATATTTTCAAATCTTTATCAGTGTAGACAAAATTGTGATTTTTACTTTCAATTAGTATTGTTGTAAACCAAGATTTTAGCCACTTATTGAGATATTGATATTTCATATGCACTGTTATATGCACATGCAAACATTTTATACATATCTATCTATCTATTTATCTATCTGCAAAAATTATTTTGTTGTTACTTACCACACAATGCTACTCAAAGTTTCATATCACTCATCAGACATAAACTTCCCTTTATTTTTACTCTCAGCACTCTGTACTGTATTATATTTTAGTAATAGCTTAAGCAGTGCATTGTTTTAAATGTGTTGTTATATTTTGTTTGAAAATTAAATCCAGTGCAGTAGAATGCAGTAAATCATGTCAGCAACATGTAATGGCAACAAAAATTTGTGTCTTAATGTTTGCAGTTAAGTTGATCCTACTTTATGCATACTTCTCTGACTGGTTGTCTAAGTTGTAAATATAAAACTTACTTCATAAGGAGACAGTTTTAGTTGCATGCTGTTTTTATTAAAGATAATGAAATATTTGAATAATCACTATAATATTTGACGATACTCCTTTCACCCAAGGATATCTGCTAGTTGAGTGATACTACATATTTTGGGGACTTCATGCCTGTTCTTTGGTGTTTGTATCCAACACTCAGATTGAAACAGTTCTTTTATTTTCCCTTTTTAGCCTAGGAATCATTGTACTAATCACCGTGGCTTCTCTAGACAATGTAACTACAATGAAATAACATGTACTTCAAAATTTTAATCCATATGTACTCTATTGTAAAATTGAGTTAGGTAATACATTTTTTTGAATGAACACAAATGTATTAAGTTAAACTACAGCCATCTTAACACTGTGATTTTGTGTGAAATAATTTTATATTGACTTATATAATACAACTGATGAATTACAAAAATGCCAGATTGAATATTTATAGAATAATTTGAAAGTGTTTCAGATCTGTTGGGCCCTTTGCTTGGTTCTAATTCTTACACTCAACCAATTTTAAAGTAAGTACTAATAACCTTATTTATTTGAACACTAATTTCTTCAAATAAACTTCTAAAATTATAAATATAGTGTCAAGCTATTTTAAATATTCTATTTGACTTTGAAAATTAGCCAATTCCAAAGTTAAAATCTATTGAGGATAGTCATGAGTTTGTATCATACCACAAAATTACAAAATTGAGATACACATATATACAGATGCTTAATATTCCTTAATTTTAAATGTACTTTATTGAAAGAAAAAAAGCTAAATTGTTTTGATTTTTCTATTGTTATCTGTATCACTCATTAGTTTATAATCATTATTCTAATCCATTTGTAGTTTTAGACTTTCATAACCAGTTTGCTGTTTCAGATGTTATCAAATCTGGTTGTGATTCTTTTTTTGATTCTTGATTCCTTGAATCATTTTGTCATACTCTATTTCCAAATCAAGAGCTTCTTACTGGCACAAGCATTTGTAGCACATGTGGTCACTAACAATCTGCTTTCTTTTCTTCTTTATCTCTTTTTGTAATTAATTTTGAAAAAGAAAAAAATGTTGAACCATTTTCATTCTTTTCTAAAATAAACATTTGAAAAACCAGCAGTAAAATTAGGATATGGGGAGAGCTGTGTGTAGGAAGTGGTAAAAAGGAAGCAGTTAAAATAACTCCACTCATACCCAATCTGGTATTAGTTTTTCCTTCTTCCTACTGCTTTAGATAGAATTGTCTTTTTGAATCTACAGGTTCTTTTTTTTTTATTTTAAGTGGGATACAGATGAGTTTTTCTCCCTTCTTTGATTCAGTAAACTCCTCCATGTGTTGTATTTGTTTCTGAAGAATAATAATAATAAAAAATTAGAAATATATTTTCAAAAACATTTAGACAAAGCAAAAATATTACATTGATAACACCAAAACAGATTTTGTATGTGTTTAATAGACAAAAAAAAATGTTCAATTTTTCTTGAATACAAACCAGAAGTTTTTCTTGTCATATGATTTTATTTATTCTTACTATTTTTAAAAGGGCTGTTATAAAATCACATTTCTTTTCTTTTGCTTTTACTTCCATAAGTTTTTCACCCCATTCTTTATATAGGTCACCTTTCATTTCAACACTAAGAGCAATATTTCTTATGTGTATATGTTTCCATTTTAGAATGACAAGCTACTGGCTTATGTCAAGAATGTGGTTAATCTTCAGCACCACCCATCTTTTTTTTCCCCAGCTTCTCTTCATTTTTCTTTTCTTTTTTTTCCCAATTATATCTATATGTATATATGCTTTATTTTCTACTTATTTTTATGTAAAACTTTATGTCAAGAATTTTTTTGCTCTTTTGGTAATTCCATATTTTTGCAACAACAATAATAAATAAGTGTTCTATCTTATATATTTATCTTCAGAAAAATTATGTTGAAAACTTTTTTCCACATTTAATAATTACCACTGAACCTACTATTTTCTATGATGTTTAGATCTTGGGGGAAAGGAGAAACCATCATTTTTTTTTTGTGATTAATATTTTGTAAATTTTTTTACACTGTATATATATATATAATATATATATATATATATATATGTACATCATTTTGAATTCTTTCAGTCTTTAACTTGCCTTGTTTTATGTACACGAACAATATATAATTCATATCTAATTAACAATCTTCCACTAATTAACCCAACTGTCCTCTCATGTAATTGGTTCTGCAAAGAATAATTGAATATTTTCACTTTTTCTTCTATTTCCTCACCATAGCTGTTTGTTTGTAACCAAATTCTTTGCTATGAATCTTGTATAAGATTGTCACTTTACTTCAGTTATCAGTTTTTGCAGTGTATTTAATAAGAGCAGGTTCTATCATTTGTGTTATTTTATATAATTTCTGGATTACTTCTGCTCTGGTCACAGAAGATACCAATAAACATGCACATGTCAACCAATAAACATGCACACACAAACTTCAAGGCTACATTTATGTCACACTCAGAAGAGACAGTTGCTTTCTTAAGTCATCTCATCTTGAATTATCCCAAGTAATTTTATTTACATTTGAACATCTTTATTGCTATGGTTTTACAATTGTATCAGATGGCAAATATACCTTAACATTTCTGAAAACCATAAGTCATCTGTCTGTGGTGAAAGGAAAAATAATTTCAACTGTAAGCATTTTTAAAAGTCTCCTGTTGAGAGCTAATTTTAATTAATCTTATGACAATTTATTGAATTCTAAAAAATATTTTTGCAATAATGTTAAAGTTGGAAAAAGAAAAATATAAATGCAATTAAGATTTGAAAAATATATTTGAATTGTTATTACAAATTTATGTCCTAAAATAAAACTTTGTCTTTCTGATAAAGAACTAGATCCTGCTCCCAATAATCCTTTCAAAGGTCTCTCATTACATTGTTCTTAAACATTAACTACTAATTGAGGATTAGATATTGTCTATCCAACTATGACTTATTACAGCATCATATGACCAAAATTTCCTGTAGTTTATAAGAGAATAATAATTATTATAAAAAGATTTTTGCATTTGTTTATATTGTTATAATTTAATCTTTGTACTTATTTTCTCTTTTAATCAGATCAAAATTGATTTTACAAAAATAGTATATGATTTTAAGAATTCATTTAACTTTTTATCATAACTGAAATGTTCTTATAAAGCTTAAATTATAATGTATTTCAAAAAATATTTTTGTATCAGCAAAAAATTTATAGCATTCATAGAAAAACAATGTCAAAATATATGCATATTAGAATTAACTGAAAATTAATTTAAAAAATTAATGCAGAAGTTCCTATTTATATATTTTCTATAACAAAACTGATATAATGGTGTTGAAAAATGAAAAAAAAAATTTTTCTAGCCTTTGGAAAATATTAAATTATATTTTGCTCTTGATTTCAATTTGGGATTAAAACATGTTGAAATAATGTGTAGTTCATTGATATTATTAGTTTTAACTAAAGAGTGTTATAAGATTATCATGAAAATAAGTTTAAGAAAGTCATTAAAAATATTAAGTAGTTTTTATAATCATATTTTCTAATAAAATTCTGTCCTTGTTCTTGATAAATATATCACTAACAAATTACCTAATATCATCCTTATCAACAATTAGAAACTTAAGTTTTTTTACAATAAAATTATACTTATTTTTTTTATTTAACAATGATACTTTGAATATTGTACATAAATATTAATCTGTTTAACTCATTAATGCCCACTGTAAAACCCAGTATTATAAAAATTAAAATATCCAGTATTAATTATAGGTTTTTAAAATATATCTAGCATTAATTAAAGATTTGTTAAAATCTGGTATTAATTATGGGTTTCTACCTATAACATATTAATATTCAATGCCCCCCTCTCCAGTAGGATGGTGGGCATTAAAGGATTAAAATTCTTTTAAGCCATTTATTTATATAGGTTGAAATATCTAACATAGTTAATATCAGAAGTAACAAACTTTAAAAACGCAATAATTGAATATTTCTCAAATTTCAAAACTCCTCAACAATTCTTACATAATTAGATTTTATCCAAAACACATTTAAAATAGCGTTTAATTAAACATTTAAGAAGAAACATAATAAAAATAGGCAAAGAAGACTATCTCTTGGTTCTGTTTGCTATCT
>OZ038513.1:81260429-81285429 GCA_964036315.1 Acanthosepion esculentum
GGTGGTAAAGTGGGCAAGAGGTACTTAAAGCAACAAAAAACGTAATTGTGGAGAGCCATGATCACCCACATCCTGAAAAATCATGCCATATAAAAGATGATTTGTTCTATTTTTTAAATTATTTTTTACTGTTATCATTACAAGAAATATTTATAAATGATCTCTTTCTATTCCTCATTTGCTTGCTCACCTCAACTCATACTGCATGCATATACATATTACCTTTATACTAATCATTGCTTACTTCTCTCCATTTGCTTTTGCTTTACTGAGCATAAGTTTAAATGTACCGAATTGTAAAACAAAATTTGGAGCAAATAATCTATTATAATTTTTATATTTCTTTATTGTCTGTTATTATTGCATTGATGTCATTTAATCTACATCCTTCTCTTGTAGCTTATACTTTGTATTTAATTGTTTTACTGCCTTCATTTTTCTCTCTCTTCATTCATATCCAGCCATCTAGTTTCAAATTTTTCAAGCTGATTTTAACAGTGATTTGACTAAATTCTGTATATTGTGATCTGATTTGAAATTTGTTTTTGCCATTATTTGTTACTTACTGAATGAAAAACACAAGTGAGATTGTTTTGTATGTGTTTGATGTTGGCAATTACAAGAAATAGAATTTTTCTCTAGGATTTTCCTAGAAATTGAAATATTTTTCCTGCTTTTAGCTGCACACTTAAAAAGTGGTTAGTATTGGTAATCATATCCAAAGTTTTTCTGATGTTAAAATTGATCTTTGACATTGCCAGTATGATACTGGGTTTGAAACCTGAACCCTAGTTGCAGTTTCAGTTTTGAACACATAGCTGTATCCATAAGCATGATTCATTTCCATATCAAAAATAGAATTTCTTTTACTAAAGTTGTCTTCATTTAACAGAAGGAAATACAAAACTATAATATGTATATGAATATTGTGTATTTAACAAAAACTATATGGACATTTTTAGGCTATAAAATATCGGATGCTCATAATGGTCAACAACCTACATTAATTACCAAAAATGTTCTACTAATCCTGTAAGGTTGATAGCTTGAAAAAATACTTTCAATATCAGTGATCTTTGTTTACATAATTTTAATCTTTATAGCAAACATAAAAATATTTAATTTTACCAATGGGATATGTTTTACTCTTATTTTCAGAATAAAAAGTGTAAAATAATGAACAGTAAAAATGTTTGCATAATGATGGATGTGTATATATATATATATATATGTGTGTGTGTGTGTGTAATAATATATATATATATATATATATATATATATATATATATATATATATATATATATATATATATATCCAATGCTGAAGAACTATTCTCAGAAGTGCAGGCAGACAGGTTTTAGTGCTGGATGGAGCACAGTGGAACAAATCTTTAACTTTACGGTCCTCATCAAAAAACATCTGCAAAACCAGTAGGATCTGTTCCACAATTTCATTAATTTCCAAAAAAGCATTTGATTGGGTATGGCATGATGGACATTTGCATGTTCTCAGAGGATTCAACATAGAAGAAGGACTCAAACAAGTCATCCAGGCCCTCTATGACCATACCATCAGTGCAGTTCTTTTGATTAACCAAGTGAGAAATTTCTTACAGATGACTATTGGTATTAGGCAGGGGTGCTTACTTACTCCAGCACTCTTCAAACTGTTTCTAGGGGGAATTATGCAGGACATCCTCCACGAAAATAACACTTCTATCTCTATTGGTGGTAGACCTGTTTGCAACCTGCATTTTGCAGACAATATAGATTTAATGGCCAGTAACAATGAGCTGCAAGACCTGACCAACAAACTTGTTGAAAAAACCAGTGCAACACAGAAATTCAAAGTAATGGTGAAGAGCACAAGCAACAACAGTGCCAGTGTCACCATGGATGGCAAACCACTGGAGGAAATGTCCAACTTCAAATACTTGGGGGCAACCCTCTCAAAAGATGGCACCTGCAATGCAGATGGATTGTGACAGCCATGGCAGCATTGGCCAAACTGGAAATGATATGAAAGAGAACATCAGCTTCTATTCCAAGTTCAAGCTCTATAAATCACTGGTTGTATCCATCCTCCTCTATGGATTGAGACTTGGACACTTCTGGTTGAGACAGGAAAATGATCCAGGCATTTGAGAACAAATGATTGAGGAAGTTCTGCTGCATCTCCTACTGGGAGCACAAAAGCCATGACTGTACAGAACAAGGTCAATAGTCTTGTGGACCAACAGGAATCTCTTCTTACCACTATTAAGCATTGGAATGGTTTATCCATGTCACATGTCATAATAGCCTCTGCAAGACCATCATGCAAGGCACTGTTGAAAGTGGATGAAAGTGGAGATGACAAAGCAAGAGCTGGTCCAATAACATCAAAGAGTATTCGGACATGACAATCTGGAAATCCTGTGAGCCACCACCAACAGACCAACAATTGAAGCAGTCTAGGGACTGATGCTGATGTTATATGATATATATAGTAACATGCCAAGACCTATATCAAATCAGTTGTGTTTTGACATCTGATGAGTTGTGAACACTGGATAGGTTGCCCATGGCAAGATGATGTGAAATATTGGAATTTGAACAAGACATAACAGTGGGTACAAACCAGTGGGACAATCCATTTTTGACATCCCTTGATCTATGCTGTCATGTGTACTGGGTATGCCTGATGGAAGATATTAGTGCCCATTGTAAGTGCAATGGCTAACTGCTGGTCCTAAATTATCATGACCAGAAGTGTCTGAAAACAGTTGTATGCAGTAACAGTCAAGTGGCACTGGTTTCAATCATATCGCATTCAATAAATATCTCATAGATCACTTCCATTTTCTTAGCTTCTGTGGGATATCAGAGCAGAAGATTTACTGGGTTCATCATGTCACTAACTGGATGCTGAAGAACTGGCAATGTGTGATATGCAATAAATCAAGGTTCCAGTTGTTTTTGGTTCATGTGTGACACAGACCTTATGAATTCATAGACACCAGTTGCAGGCATCATGTGGGATGTGTTCACTGGTTCACCTAAATAGATCATTGACCAGTGATTTGCTACATTGAACTATTTCATATACCTTGACATCAATGAGTTACTTATGCAAGTAACTCAGAATTGGTTTGAGGACCATTCTAGAGACTTCTGAGGGGTAATGAGGCCACAAAATTGCCCAGAGAATCAAATCTTTATTAGAAAGACATGTGACAACATGGCATATCATCTCTTCAAAGTTCTTCCAACCACTTTCAAATACAATTGATGCCACATAGAGTTGCTGCACTTTGCCAGACCAGAGGGAGCCTTACATGTTACTAAGTACCTATCCCATTTTTGGCATGTCTCATATATATATATATATATATATATATATTGTGTGTGTGTGTGTGTGTGTCTGCATATGTATGCCATACATCCTAGTTAGGCTGGGACTGTTCCAATTAGAGATTTTTGTGTCATTGTTGAAGCTGAAAGCATGTTGACATGAAATCTTTTATTATGCAAGAAAACTAAACATATAATAAAAATTCAAAATTATCCTGGTGTGATTTTTTGAAATTATGGTAAGCCTCTCTCTCATTATTATTATATTAGATATAATAATATTCAAAACTGTATTGAAAGCCAACTTAGTTTTGTAATTTTTCACTCATTGTGACACTCAACAAGAATAATTGCATTGGTCACAGAAAATATTTTATTACATGCAGATTTATATATATTAACCTTCTAGCTTGCATATTACAGTTACAACTGTTGATTTCATATGCTCTCTAATAATTGAAAGGTCAAATAATCATATTGTTTTTGTAACTTAAAATTTAAAATTTCCATTTACAGGAGTTAGGGTTCTCTATAACAACTAAACAGTCAAATAATCATGCTACATACACACACACACCTGTAGACTGCTATGAATATAAGCTAAATAAATTTGCTGATATCCAAAATGACTATATTTCTATTTAATTATATATCTGCTTAATTATATATCTACATATATATATATATATATATATATATATATATATATATATATATATATATATATATATTTCTTCCTGTCATTTTTTACATATGTGGACCAACAGCTCCAAGTTCATTCTTTGTGTTTATGCCTAATGTGAATTGTTAAGACACATATGCAGCAAGTGGTTGGAATTTTAGAAGCGCATGTTAGAAGGCAAGAATGAGTCAGTGTTAGATCTTAACTCATGAAGAATGTCAAAATGTGATTTCTCAGAATTCTTGATCTCTTTATAGCAAGCAGTTCTCCATATGATTAGTAGCTAGTATGTCAATGGAATAAAGTGGGATAATTGTAGACTTGAGGAGTAATCGAGTACATTTTTAAAATGGACTAAAGGTTAAGTTTTATTACATAAAACCACTTACGTGAGGTATCTTGGTGTTCGGTGATCACATGCCTGTGACCCACCTCACCTTGTTTGGAATTGCATCAAGAAAGATTCAATCCAAGATATCTCACATTTGATAAACAAACCAGAACTGCAAACACTAATCCAGTGTGTATCTACAGATGGTGCAAAGAAAGTTTCTTTTAGGAGATATTGAGTCATTTAATATGGATACAATAATGGACCTATGCTTCTGGGCCATATAGGTATGTTTTAAGTATCAGCACAGTAGATACTGATCTTTGTTTTCAGGGAAACCTCTCTGAAATCCCAGTGATGGTGAATAAGTTTGCTTTGAAAATGTAGTTGACAATTTTGTCATTAAGTGAAGCAGCATAGTTCACTTTGCTGCCAAGGTATGAAAAAAGATTTTATATATTTGAGTTCTTTTCTGCCAGGTGTAATTTTGGCCTTGTGCTGTAATTGTATTTTAAATACAATAAATGTACAGTTGTAATGAGTACAGTTGAAGATCTGCTTGGGCTGATGAACTACCTCAGACTTGTTAATGGTGTTTGTCAATCCAAAATTTAAACTGACAAATAAAAATGGGCCAGTGAGCTCCTGTACTTGTAACAAGTACTGCTATGTTAGCTGAGAGTTCTTACACACACACACACACACACACAAGTGTCAAAAGTCATGGGATAGATGTCTAGTATTGTACAGGACCCCTTCTAGCCTAGTGAAGTGAATCAACTCAGTCTCATGAGAGATGTTGAACAATGCTGTCCACATCTCTTGATACCTGATATTTGTAGTTGCAAGATCTTGTGTACAAATAGACATCTCCCCTATGTCCTATAAATGCTCAAATTGGCAAATGTAATAGCCACGCCATATGCATGAATAATCCAGAATGCTTCTCAAAATCAATTCTGGGTAACTTGGGCCTGGGGTACATTCACACTATTATGGATCTACCAATAGACTTGTTGACAATGGATCCATGGTTTCATGGGGATCTGCATCATGCATGGACCTTATCTTAAGCCTGAATCAGCTGGAACTAGACCACACCAAATGTTGCCATTTTTCCAGCATCCAATATGTGACATTGTAAACTCAGAGGGAGGTACTATATCTGGTTCCATGGTGTCTTCTGCTACCATGTCCTATTGTAGGTAAAGGACACAAAACTTACCTGCTGGATATGTATCTGGTACCTACTGAATTAAATGTGTATATGATTTGAACTAGTTTCATTTGTCTGTTATTGCATACAATTCTGGTCATAATCAAGACGTGGTTAGCCACTGTGCTGTTTACAATGGGTACTAATGACTTCCATCAAGTATTCCCAGTACACATGACACTGTAGATCAAGTAACCAAATGTCTTGATAATTTCAACAATGGATTGTCCCATCTTTCAGGCACCCATTATCAGGCTCCATTCAAATACCTATAATTCATAAAACAAGTGCTTTATTACTTCGGCACTTCACCAACCTTAGTCTCTATGAAATGTTCATCAATGGCAAACTATCAGTAAACATCTAAGCATATGTATATAAACCACAGGTATCAGTTTTGAATATATATATATAATTTCCTAATTTGTATTGCTTTCTAGTGTTTTTGTTTACCTAACATTTATATATTAAAAAAAAAACGTTAATTTTTGGTGCTCTTCTAAAACATACATTATATATATTCCAAAGGTTGTCATCACAGTAGGTGATAGTGGGGACAAACTCACATTGTCTATAAGTACTTCTGTGGCATATGTCTCAAATAGCCCCTGACAACTAGATCCAGCTCCAAGCTAGGGAATGGGTGAAGGTGGACAACTAACGCCTCATAACAGGCTGCTTCTGGTAGATGGAACTCGACAGTCCAGGAAAGCAGTCTATCTAGTGCAAGGAAAACCCAGATTTTAAACCTCTGCTGCCTTGCAGTCATATCTAAACATGTAAAAGATAATGGAAGTAAATCCAGACAGAAAACATGGAATGGAGCCTTGACAGCAGTTGACTGTCAACATTAACAACTCTCCATTACCTTTATCTCACAATAACCAGATAATTTATATTTAATGCTTTTAACTGATGCATGCACAAGTAGTAGCTGATGATAAAGCTTTTTACCCAATTCAAGTGGAAATTAGCATTGTTTTCTTCATTGATTCTGAATTCTTTGGGTATTTTTAACTTCGTCGATTGGGATCAGATTTTATTTGAAAGATTTTGTAATCATAAATTTTTATTTCAATATAAACAATTTTTCCAATATTTGTTTTATAAAAGCTTTAATTTAAAAACAATTTTATAGTTATATCTTTTAATTTTGTTTACTTTCTTGATTATTTTTGTTTTGTTTTCCTGACTTATTTCTTTAAAGGAAGTAGTAATATTGTTATTAATCATTTTGCATATTCTCTCAGTTCAGACACACTACCCTTTTTTCCATACACAACATCATATTTGACCACATAAACATGTAACAATGTTCTAAAAATCACAATAATGTGAAACTCTAGCAGTGGTCTCAACCTTAACTCTTGCTGAGTAGTATCACTGGGTAGTGTACTTGCTCTGTCTTGCTCATTTAGATATAGAGCACTGTCTTTTACTGTTTAGGTAGATGTCTGTTTTTGGTTGCTTTTTTTCTTAGTTTTTTTTTTTTTTTTTTTTTTTGTAGGGGCTTGATTTCTTAGTTTTTTATTTTCATTTTCTTTGGTCACTTGGCAGGTTTCAGGTTGATTTTACCAATACTTTGGTTTGTTTATCTATCAGTCATCAAAAAGAACATTTATCTAAAACAAATCACTACATTATGTACCCAAACTAAATATGGATAAGTATATATATATATAGATATATATACACACACACACACATACATCAAGTGAGGAACATATCTATACTTAGCACCAATTAAGATTGTTCATATTCATATAATTTTTATATGGAATTTTGTAAAGTATAAATTGGGTACACATACAGTCATATAAAAAGAATGTTTAGAAAGACAAATTATATATGTATGTATTGCTTTTATAAACAAGTATATTTCTGATTCGTAATTAGTTTATATCTTCTTACCTGTCCAGGTTGTGTTCATTTATTTCAGTTTTAGAAAATACTGAATAAGTTATATTTCTGTAATTTTGTTTTAATATCTGCAATACATCAACATATTTAAAATACATTATGTAATTCAAAGATTTAATGTTCTTTCCTCATATCTACTTTTTACTTAGATTAACTTTTAATAAATTTTTTTGTCCTTGTTGCTTGTTGTTTTGGGAAAATGGTGGAGTGGTGGTCCCAGATAGCTAAAGCTGATTTTTCATCATCTTTTTAGATCATCCCATCTTCCCATTTTTGATCCTCAAGAAATAACCTTCTTAATTCCGTCATTGCAATATTACAAGAAATCATTAGTGAAGAGATAGAAGTTTTAACTAAAAATTTACAGTGTCTGTAATAAAAATGACTAACAGCTTAATATCCAATATTAGCTGTTGTTTCATCAAATGTTGCAGTTATCTTTTAGTCATTTGTTTAATCCCTGGATCAAGTAGTGAAGAAGTATACTTTGGTTTAGTAAGAACAAACAAAAATCAGCATCACAGGTACAAAATCTTACAATAACATATAAGATATCCTATATTATGGACACCTGAACTAGCCAGTGTATCATCTCTTTAATAATATCTGTAACAATCAAAATGAGAATAATTGTTTGAATAAGTATATTGATAATTCCTCATCTTAAAAAAATCAAATGAAACATAGTATTCCTATATGCAAAATGAGAGCAAAAGTTGAGTTTGAAAATTGCAAAAAAAAAATTGGCATTTTTATAATTTTAAAATGTTTGTTTTGCAAAAGTTTTTTTCTGGTTGCTGTTCATGTTCAGATAAAATGTTTAGGCTGTATTTTTTATTCTCAGTTTGTGAAACATGGTTACCAGATTGAGCTGTTTTAAAAAATCTATTCTATTAAATTTTGAATATTGCTATTTGTGACTTTCTGAGATTACTTTTAAAATAAGCTACTAATGGGTAGAAAGTTTGTAGTTCTGGGATTTCAAATGTATCCCACGTTGCTACATGTAGCTTAATCTGGCGATCTTGTGCTGGAAATTAATGCATGTTGGCAATTTAACGATAGACATGATTCACATTGCACCTGAAATCATTTTCAACTGAGTTGGATACTTTTATAAACAGTGTGTTATAGGTTTAGAATATTTACTTTCATGGGCATCAAGTCAGTAAAGACTTGTTCAAGAATAATGAAATTAATTTATTATTACAAAAGTACTTAGTGTAATGACATCATTGAATTAGATCACTATTTTACATTGTTCACTGGCTTCAAGTTTCTCAAACATTCTCTGAAGTATCCATTGTATATTATGTTTGTTACAAACAACAATAGTCACTTGCTAAAAACAAAAAATTATTTTATTGATAAACAACTGTTCACTTAATGAAAATGCTTGCATTCTTGACAGTGCCTACCTCACCATGCTTTAGTCTACAGACAGCCTCTAGCAAGGAATATTTCCGTTCTTTGTTTCCTTTTATAAATTAATAGCTCTAACGTAAGTTGTAATTACTTGCTTATGAATTGGATTTTGAAGTTGTCTTCATATTCAAAAGCCAGGGGTGGTTATTGAAGTACACATATCAAGAAAACTTTTGAAAACTAATATCTATAGAGGATGATAGATAAAACAGCTGCTTATCAATCCTGTTATCAAACCAGGAAACTGCCAGATAGAGAAACAAGCTTAAATACCAACGTTTTTGGTGAATACTAAAAATGGCTTGTGTTAGCTGCTTGTTTTTTTATGGTTTATCATCCCTTTGTGTGTTATTTTGATGTCAAAACATTTGGGATTGTAAGAATAATTCTTTTTTTTTTTGCAAGTGAATATTGCATTAACAACTTCTTAAGCATAACAATGATTTTTCCAGATACAAGTCCTACTATTTAAACCATAGCTGGGAGGAGAATATGGCTTCATATTTTTCCCAAAGGTAATTGCACATAACTGAATGTAATGGTGAACTGGAGGATTGTGTTAGTAGAAAAAATGTCTATATTGATTTTTAAAAGACATTTGTTAGCAAGTAAGTTGACCCTCACAGGAGGAGAAATATAATTAAATAGCATTGAATTTTTTAACTGTATTTTATTTTATTCACACAGAATTGATAACTTTATCTTTAAGAGGGGAAAATGATAATTGAAGAAAATGAAATCTGTATACTCCTAGACCATAGATTGGTAGGACTGAAAGAATCTAACCGTTGGCATTGGAAAATAGCTGCACTAATGCTTTTTTAAAATATTTTAGGAAACCATGAGAGCAAGCAATCCTAGATACATTTCATGATAAATGACTTGTACAACAGACCTTGCATATCCTCATAATCTGCACTTAACTTTCTCCTCTTATGTAAATACAATAACCTCACTCATTAACTCTGTACCTTGAAATTTTTCTTGGGCCTTGTATTGAGTGAACATTTAGTTAAAAAAATAAGGAAAAATTAGGGACATTCTAATCAGAATTAGTTTACTGACTTAGAAGATTTATATGTATATGTCTGAAATGGAAATTGCTAATAGATGTACTCTCAAGCAAATATTTCTGTGTCAACTTGATTGAGAGGGTTGTCTTGTATGCACTTCACAATGAACAGCGTAGACCATTGAAGATACACATGAATGACTCCATCTCTACACAGTCAGTTGAATTATTGGTCATAACTAAGCTATTTTTTTTAAAAGGGAAATATTTTTGTGTTCATGTGTCAGATTTAAATAATGCCCAATTATTTTTGGCAAGAGGATGAAGAAAAGGGTGTGTTTAGTTGATATTCTAGTGAGTTTGAGAAGTGGTTGTTGATCTTGTCTGATGACCTCAGACCTGTCTGTCTGTTGTCCATGAAGTTAGCAGCGTGACTGGATGGATAGTACCCCACCCATCCTGTATAGCTGCTCCAGTTTGTCACCTCCACCACCATCATTGTCACTCTCCTCGTCTTTTACTCCAGCTTAACTGTTATCGCTTAGCAACAGACTAAAAACTTGTGGCTTCCACTGCATCTGGCTTGGTAGGATTAAGGCTGGGCATAATGGGCTTGGCACACACACACACACACACACGCACACATCTTGCAGCTACCAATACTATCGCCATCACTACCAACTAGTAGTGATGTCAGCTGTGGGAATAGTGGGTTGGGAGGATGTCTGTGAGAACCCTCTATTGCTACTCTGAACAGTGCATACACCAAAAGAAAGATACCTACCTTCCACTGCTGAATGAACAAATGTGTAGCCAATGTATTGGACTTTAATTCATCATATGTCAGGCTGCTCTATGAAATAGCGTGCAGGTCAGTATGTGTTTACATTATATATTACATATGTATGTATGTATGTATGTATGTGTCTTGATATCTTCAATAGGATGAATAACAACTATATGCAAACAATTGGTTAATGAAAATTTTCAAATTTCATTTTTTTACACACACATACACACTGTCTTTAACTAGAGTGTGTTCATATCTTATTTCATGTAGAAGTATATACCCTTGATAAAAATGTGGTTGCCATTAACATTTATTTTGTAATTAATTTATTAATTTTTTCTTAAGTGTAATTTTCTTTACAGCTTTATTTAAAACAGTAAACTTATTGTTTGCAAGCAATTTTAATCTGGTTTATAAATAGATATTTATAATGGAAATCATATCGAAACAAAAATATATTTCTTAAATGTAATATATTCCTTATTCCTGTTTACATGACTGTTTACATTTTAGAAAATAATCTGATATTTATTACTGCATAATCCCCACTGGTGTTGCTTTTATTTATCTGACCGCTCCATGAATGTAGGATGTAACATAATGTCCTTTTTTAATGTGAAGTGCCCATACATATACATATAGGCAAAGTAAAAAAATTAACTAATCCCTGTAACCACTATCACACTGGGTTCGATTTTGCACCAAATCTACTTGTGTTAGTGCAATGAGGAAGGTGCTGCCACAGGGTTGGAATCCCCTGGACCAGGCGTCTTCACCATTGTAAAATGAAA
Source organism: Acanthosepion esculentum (assembly GCA_964036315.1). Taxonomy (NCBI): domain Eukaryota; kingdom Metazoa; phylum Mollusca; class Cephalopoda; order Sepiida; family Sepiidae; genus Acanthosepion; species Acanthosepion esculentum. Next base: position 81,271,930 of record OZ038513.1, read on the forward strand.
CTTTTAAAATTTTTAGTATTACTGGGTAGTTAAAAAAAAAAAATATTTATATAATAAGTGTTTACGCTGTATTCGTCATGTAATTTTATAATTATCTATCCCTTACATAAATCAGCCAAACACCACATAAAAACATTCACCTTTGTGTTAATGCTTTTCAGTGGTATTTTAAACTAAAAGTAAGTAATATTTATTTCAATTCAGATTAATGAATCTTTAAATCACCTAAATTTTCTTAAATAATGCTTTAGAAAAGTTCATTTTATATTTGAAAGATTTTTTTTTAATAAAAAGAATTATGTTGTGTTGACAGATTTGTTAATATGGGCGATTTTATTGATTTTACTGATAAGCAGAAAAAAAATAATTCCAATCAATTTAAATTCAGTTTTAAATATAGCAAAGTATTTTGCTTATTGGAAATACTACTTTTATTTATTAACTTGGAATCAAAACTAAAATAAAAGCTTTAAGAAAAGTTTTTCATTTTTAAAATGAATTTTAAGCTTTTAGACATCACATTTTCTTTTCTTTCTTTTTTTTTTTTTTTTTTTTTTTTTGAGATATATAAGTTGAATTTAACCATGCATGAAACCATCTATAAAATTTGGCAAAAGTTTGGTTTATTGAGTAGTTTTTTATTTTTATTTTCAGTATATACTTTGATGGTTCATTTAACTTGTCCCACAATTTCTGTGTTGTTATTTTATCTCTACTTTTCATCATCTATCATGATCAGTTTTTAAAAATGAAACCATTTCACTATGTTTAAGTATTGAAATTGGGCATGGATTATTATCCAGGCGTTTTTTTTTCATTTATGTAGAAATCACATATCAAAGTGACTAATATGATCAAACTGGTGCAAGTGATTTTCAGCACTTTATTTTGATATTTTGACTATGTTGGCTATTTCCCTATTTGTATAGTGTTGATTATTCTTAAGTAATATTCTAATTTGACTACCATTAGTCTAAGAGACTATGAAGCAATGTTCAATAAGAAATCTCCAGCATGAAATTTTGTAAACCATTTTTCACACATTGATCATTCGTAGAACCTTCTCCTTTAACTGTGCATATATTTATTTTTTTATATTTGAGACACATTGTTATCTCTCTTAAAATAAAAAAAGATCATATGCTGAAAATGTTACTCATTTCAAATCAAAAAATAAAATATGCCAAGTTTAAGAAGATTTTAAAAAATGCTTACTTATATGACAGCTGTCACAATAGAATCAAAGTAGTTTTTGAATGAAGTTAGTTAAAATTAAATGTTCCTAATGATAAAAACAGAATTAACATTTTATGCTATCCAATAAATAGATCTTTCTCTCCAACTCTCTCTCTCTCTCTCTCTCTCTCTCTCTCTCTCTCTCTCTATATATATATATATATATATATATATATATATATATATATATATATCTAATCTGGTGCCGGTCTGAGTAACTACAACTGTTAGTTTTCTGTGTGGCAATCACACATTCATCAGATGTTCGGGATAATTTTCTCTATCATTACAGCATTTGACCCTTTTCTTTCTTGTGTCTTTTCAAATGTTCTCCTTTTGAAGTTGCTTGGTTTTTTGTGTTTTAATAATTATATAGATAGATAAATAAATGGTACTAAAAAGCTCTTGGTTCAACCAAGAAACTCTTCCCCCACAAAATGTATAAAGCTATGCTTGTTTATTAGATTGTGGGAAGAAGGTTGACTCACTCTATCTTCTCTCTCTCTCTCTCTCTCTCACACACACACATACACACACACATATATATATATAACCAACAAAGTCAGTTTAATTTTTTTATTTTTCAACTTTTTGAATTGGGATGAAAATTAGTGTCTATGTTGTAGGTAGAATTTGTTGGTCTACATCTGGCTTGCCACATAGACACCACTTTGGTTCTTAAAATGACTGAGATGGTTGAAAGTACTTGAACAAAACAACACATTCATGAACTTGGGACAGTTTATACACAATTTTGATACCAATACACAATACCTTATTTGAAAATTGGAAAAATACAATAGAACTTTAAACAGACAGACCTTGTGGTTCTTTTAATCAAACTTGTTTGGATGAATATTTGCTGCCGATATATATAGGTATACCTCAACCTATGTCATTAATTGGTTCCAGAGATCACAACTTATGTCAAAAAAATGAAATAAGTCAAAATAACCATGCTATAAACTGCAAAGAAGCACTCTCCATTGCTAATTACAGTATTTATATGTACGTACAGTATTCTGAATAAAATAATTCATTTCCACCTTATCTTCCAGTGATAAAGCCATACATTTAGCATTAGCACTTACACTGGGACTTTTCTTCAGAGCCATGAGCAAAAATGTATTCTAAATCACAATTGAAATGTAATTGAAAGGATGTCAACGCCAAAGCACATGCAAACAACCCTAAATTCAAAATCCATGTTGGAGCAGAAAACAACACACAAGTGCCACCTGTTGGCAGGAATTTGAAATAAGAACATCTGCTGGGCATACGTTATTATGCTAATTTTTTGTTTTTGATGAATTTATGATATATATGATAATATTATTTTTAACTTTATTTCAATATGATTTTATATGTGTTTCTTGTTATTTTAGTGTTTTGCCATTTTTAATATTTTTAGCCGTTGACATAGACTTAAGTAAAACAACCTATGGTGAGTTTTATTTTTCCGTATAATATTTAAGAAAAATCAATATATCTTTGAAAATGATTTAACTCAAGCTGTCACTATATATAGATATATATATAGATATATATATATAGGCAAGTAGATATGAGTGTGATAAAAAATGTCTATATACACACATATACTTGCATGTACACATAAATATATTTCTTTCTCTGGTGTTATAACTACAGTGCTCTATGTGATGTAACAGTGGTATAAATATATATTAGTGAATATACATAATATCCAGTGTGAATAGCATGACTTGGAGGAGTTTCATGCAGTTTTGCAATCTTCAGGTGCTGAGTATATTCTGACCGTTTTAGGGTTCACATTCTCATGGTATTGATTTAAAACTTTGTGTTTAAGACATGTTTATTTAATTATTGTTGCCTAAAATTTAATTAATAATTTATAATTCATATCATTCGAATTCATAAGCTTGAAAGATGAAGAATTAAAAAGAAAAAAAAAATTTATATTTGAAATAAGTAAATGAGTAACAAGGGGGATAAGTCTTTTTTTTTGCATAAAATACCATAGTTATAACAAAGTAAATTAATACTCATGGTGTAAATATAATAATAGGTTGGGACTATATATCTAAGGTGTTTGTAACCAACCAAGTCTTATACTTACAAAGGTGAAATTATATATACGCACTTTATAAATTTAATCGAGTATGGTCATATGGGATTATATAAGTGTATAGATATATAAGAAGTGTTATTAATGATAGGTTCTAAGAATATTAATAGTTGTTTTATATTAATGTTAATATTTGTAAACTCTATTTTGTAATCTTTTTAATCAGGGTCAATGTGTTTGAGCAGGTGCTTGGTCTCATGTAGACATCAATTCGGTTCTTGTGTTCAGCAAGTTAGGGTTATTTAAGTGTTTTAATTTAATAAGTTTCTCCAACAAATACAAGTTACATCTGTTTCCGTTCATATATATATATATATATATAAAGTGAACATTGAAGACTGTTTCATGCTATTTACATACGTTCTATTTCTGATACTGAACATTTTAGCCCATAAATATAGCACACCTTAAAACTATATTTCTTCATTCATATATATATATATATATATATATTATATATGTATATATATATATATATATATATATATATATATATATATATATATATATATATAATTTAGTGTATTGGGACAGCAGATGATTGTTCAAAAATCTATTGTTAAGTCTAACAGATATCGATCCAAATCAAGATTCCCATCTTTCCCAGTTTGTTCTTGGCCCATTTTTTCTTTTATCTTGATTGGGTCAGCTTTCTTCTTTCCCCATGGTTGTATTTATTTTATCCTCTTGATTTTGTCTAAAGGCAGAATACAGCGGCCTCTCTGAATTCTTTTGATGGCTTGACAGGTCCAACTAACATCAGATATCCTTTTATTTTGTGCATTTGTTTTTATATTTTCATTTGTTTTGGGGTTCATTCCCTCCCTTCTCATTACATATCATCCACAGATTTTTGTATATAGAATTTTATAATCGTAAATTTTTATGTCATGGAGTTTTTTGTAATTCCCCTGACAGTATTGTGATATATGGAGCATTGAATGATGATGGATAAGTTCTTTTGGTGGATGTACAAAATGTAATGAATGATTGGGCCATGAATCTGATTAGCTAGGTATAAGATAGTAAGTGATGACCAGTCTCCGCCCATCCCCCCCTCCATTTTCGGCCTTGTGCCACAATTGTATTTTAACTACAATAAATCTAGACAACGAATGTCTATTAAGTTTGATCATGATGTAAGCTTCATATACTCCCGAAACTAAAACCACCATATGAAGCTTAGAACAGCTCATGAGCAAACATAATAAACAGTTGTTGTTTGTTATATTTAATAATATATGTTTGAATATATATATATATATATATATATATATATATACACACACATATATATATATATATGTATGTATATATATTGTGTGCATTTAGACAGTAGAATTTCAATAGTGCTGCTTTGATTTAAGACACTAAGCAAGAAATATATTTATTTTTTAGAAAATTTTTCCTTTTTACATATAAAGAAAAACGTATTTATGGATGAAGTGAATGTCTATTGATTGGCTTAATACTACTATTGAAAGCAAACTTCTCTGCATAGATGTGCAAATAGTGCAACAGTTATAAATGTGGGATGTGGAATTAGTGAGTCAGGTTCAAATTCTCACCAAGTCTATTACATTGACTTTCATATTAATGAATGTACTCATCTCTTTCTTTCTAACTTTGGATTAATAATTAGGTCAAACCCAGTTCTCTAGTTTTAGTGGCAGCCAATCTAGGAAAAGGAAAGTTTAATGCAAACTATTGCCATCAATCATGAGAATGCCATTCTTTCCATTGATGCTTGGTCTGTCTATTTGTTTCAACTAGTCCTATACCAGCTGTCTTGAACCCTACCTTGCTACTAGACCCTGAAGATAAAATTGACAGAATGAGTCTGGATATGTGCAACATCTTACTCATCTAAAGTCCTCTCACATGCACACTGTTTTTAAAAAGGAACCGTCATCATCTTTTTTTTTTTTAATTTAAATTTATAATACACACCTACATATACTCAACCATTCATATACACTGAATATGGGTAAAGTACATATATATATCTATATCTATATATATATATATATATATATATATATATATATATATATATATATACCCACACACAGAAGTACCCATATGCAATTGGTATAGATAGGTGTCTGCCATGTTAAAAGTACATTTATTTATGTATTCATCTATCTTATACAAGCACATACATATTTATAATTAACATTGTTATAGATGAGTGTGTATTAAATAATTTATTCAGTAGTTTTTTCTTTAGCTGTCATAATAATATTTAGTTGAAAGAGTACATTTTTCTTTATCTCTTGCATTCATTTATTTATTAATATAATTCTTTATTATATCATTAGAAAGGACCACTTTATTTCAGCAGCTGTAATTATTTTTTTAATATTTTTCTCTTGGGCCATCTTTCTCTTGCCAACTTTTCTGTTATATACATAGTTGTAATATTGCTAATCTTATGTTTGTAAGCACTCCTGAAACTCCTGAGATAAAATAGCTCATAAGATTATCATTAACTTTGTCATTTTCATTTTAGCAAATCCATATTTAATCTTATAGTTTATTCAATAGAAAATAAAAAGTAACTATATTAATCTGTTAAAGGGAGGAGATGGCATTGATTTGGAATTGGTTCATTTAGTTTGTTTTTCCTTGAATCATTTTGGATTTACTGGCAAATTTCATAAATCAATGCTATTTTTGCTTATCTCATTACTATCAAACTGAAATTACTTAACACCATGTATACAGTACTGTTAACATTTTAAGATCAATGTTTAACAGCTAAATACAAAATTTCTCTATTTTGTTTTATTCAAATTTACCAAAGTGAAATAAAAATGATACCATTTTTGGCACTAAAACTGAAAGTTATATAACAGTAATAATTATTACTTTATTTTGTATTAAATTCATTTTGTTGATTTTTATTAACTCTGGAATGAAACAGAAGGATGCATTCTTTTAAAGTGAAATGAATAAAATTTTTTTCTACATCCCTTGATCAGGTTTTAAATTAGACTCTTGGTGTTTTTCTTTTAATGTATTTAAATCACTAACTTGATACTTTTCCTACTTTTTGAAACTTCCTCTGACCCTAATGACGTGTTATTTCTTGAGTTTTCATCATTATAATTCATTTTACTGCACTCACAAAATTTAATCTAATCTTTGGTCTTTATTACTTATTTATAAGAATTTCAAAATATAAAAATTTGTAAACTACTTTAGGTATGTAAAAGTTCTTGCCTTTTTCATTTCCAGGTAATTTTAGTTTAAAGTATGTGTGCCATCTGTCTTGCATGCTAGAATTACAACAATTTAATAAATTCATGAATCTACAAAAAACTATCCCAACTTAAAGGCTTAAAGCATTTACTTGAGAGTCTTGTTTATTGCTAAATCTCTAAATATTTGTCAACTCTTATTTAATTGGAAAAACTGGAAAATCTACAGTTGAAACAATGAATTTTCAAAAGTACCTAACATATATTGAAAATTTGTTTTGTCATTTGATCATTTTAAAGTAATTGTTGTACACTTTATTTTATTCTTCTATGTACTCTTTGTGCACAGATCTTTCTTTTGAAGCTATTTCTTCTATTGTTTTTGTTTATCAAAAAATATGGCTGCTTTGTTCTTAATTAGCCATTAAGATTCCTTTTCTGTTGGATGTTTATCTAAATTATGTGATACTTCTTCTTATGTGATGGTTCAGATTAACCTCTATATATTTTCTTTTATAATGTTCTGAACATGTAATGATTAAATAAAACAATTTCTCTGAGTTTCCAATGACATTTTACTGTATTGAGTTTGCAGAAAGCCTTTTAATAATTTTACTTAACAAACTTCTAAAAGTTAATCAATTTAATGTCAAATTATTTATCTTTGAACTTATAGCATTAGATTTTATTTTCCATAGTTATGGTAAGGATATGAAAATATCTGTTTTATAAGATTTGGTTGAAGAAAGTTAGCAGGTGTGGCTTTTATAGCAATGGATCTCTCTTCTGCTTGTTACACATCTTGTATATTCCATCTTCCTAAACTCAATTTCTTGGAATTTTTAAATAGATTAATGTTATTGATTACCAACTTGATTTTTTGAATTTATTATCTGTAGAAATTTTTTGATGTATTATTTCTGTTTTCATTTGTTATGATAATGGAATTGTATTTTAATTATTATCCAGTATTTGGTCAGTAATAATTGTTTAAGGATTAAAAAGTATTTATTTAAATTGAATTTGCTCTTAACTTTGTAGCAGAAAGAAGTCCTGACATATACAAAATAATCTTGAGATGTCAGGGTGTTTGTAAAGCTTACAATGTATACCTTCTGTTAGTACTAAAATAAAAGGTGGTAATAATTTTGTTTTCCTTGATTGATTTTGATATCCTTTTCTTTTTCTTGACTCAAACTATACAGATTTTTATGCAATTTTAGTAACATATATGTACAACTATGAGATATGCTATAAATGTGCACTGAACACACACATTTCTTTTATTACAAATAAACAGTTCAATTACTACTATATTTTTTTTACACACGCTTTAAAAATAGAGTAGAATTTTGACCATTTGAATATTGTTCATTATTTTTCTTTCTGATTAAGAATAGCATCCTTCTTAAATTCTCTATAAAAGTAAAAAATATGAAAAAATTTCAATTTACTATAGAAAAATATTTTTTACTGAGAGATTTTTTTAGCTTTTAGTTTAGGTTAATTTAGTATAGTTATTATTTTAAGTACAGGTTTTGGGGGAAATGACTGAAAGCTTTTCCCAATTTTGTCTCTGATAATCTATGTAGTGGTTATCAAACCCTTCATTGAAAAATGATCACATTTAATTCCAAATTCTTTCCTTTAGTCCTCCCTGTCTGACCTTCACTTCTCTTTTCATTATACTGTTTCTATGGATATCTATGAGAGATTTCTAAGTAAACTGCTTGCTTCTTAGAAAAAAAGTATGATATTGTACACAAACACAATATGTATATTGCTATAATCACTCACACAACTTTTTCTTGGTGATGATGAAGATGGCAAGCTTTTCGAAAAGTCTCTACTGTTTCTTTGCTATTTTTCATAAGGAAAAAATTTCAATATTTTAATTTCTACTCAATTTGCTTGTCAATATTTAGTTCAAACCTTTCCAGTGTTATGTGACTATACTCTGTTTTGTTATATCTCTGTTTTTAAGTTAGTCCTGATTCTGGTACTATAGAAAAATATGCTGCAACTTTTTTTAGCAAGTATTAAAGACTGAAAATACTTCCAAAACTCTAAAAGTATATTGTTCTGTGTCTCTACCTTCTTTCTCTGTCATTGTATTTGTTTTTCTTATGTTATTTATCTGTGATTTATGTGATTTTTAGCTTAGGATTTATACAGTTACTTAATAGATAGCTAAGCTATATGCTAGGAGGTTAATTTGTCTATTTTGCTAACACTACTACTATCATATCACTGTGAACTGGTTGTTATTTTTTTTGCCAATGGATAATTAATAGAAACTGATCAGTCAATCTGTAAGAATTTCAATCTAACATTATTTTATACTCTACAATGATATCCATATTCTAAACTAACAAAATGATGTTATATTTCTGCAATATTACATTGAAGTTTCAAAAATGTTTATTTTTAGACTCCTCATATGTCTGCAATGTTACCTTGTAATATTGCAAATATGTTGCTTTGTAATGTTACATTAACAGAAAAGGGATAATAAATTCCAGGACATACATTCATCATCTAAATTAGTGATTCTCAATTAAAAAAAAAATAGGAAAATAGGAATTTTATACCATCTGTATATATTGTTAAGTGAAGAAAAATTATTCTGATGTAATTTGGCCAGTGTGGAATTTTTCAGCTCCATTGCAATATTACAGTAACATCTCCAAAATGCCACATACCCCCCCCCCCCGCCAACCAAAATATATGTCTGCAACATTGCAAGAACGTTCAGCTTACATGTTACATCAGAAACAGTTTTGTTTACCTCAGTAACAGCTCTTTTTACCTCCATTCTTTTTTAATTCAAAATGGACATAAAATTATGTTTCCTATTATTACTAGTTTTCCTTAATTAAGCTGCAAATTAATTTTTAATAATGGCCTGTGTACTGAAACAACTGCTTGTTTCACTATGATTATTTTTCTCATGAGATAAATATTTATCTTGCATTTGTTTCTATCAGCACATATTTGCAAATGTCTCTGATGTACAAGTGTATAATGTAAATGTATTATGAGAATCACCCAAGTTTAATATCAGGTAGCTTTTCTACCTGACAAAAAGACACATTTTCTCTAGTTCAAACATAGGATTTATTCTTTCATTCTAAGTAAATGTAATGAGAGATTTTTTCTTTTCATAATACAGATTTCAAAAATTCAATTCTAAATAAATATCATTAATACTGCCTGTTCTTATCTAAGAAGGTGTATCAATAATTCCATAGTTTGACACATATATTTTTGATCTATATGATTAATATTTACCACTGAATTAAGTACATTGACAAGGAAGGTGGTTATATTAAAAATAAATACTTGTGTAATATAATTTTTTTTATAATTAGGCTATACAATTATTGAAGTATTTACACACACTCACACAAATACACACACACAGAGTTTGATGGGTAAATTGTCAGCACTGTATAGTAGGGTCAGTTGGGTATCGTCTGTGAGAAAAAACAGCACCATGACACAATTCACTCTGCCAGAAATTTGGAAATGCCATGCTGTACTGCTTGGCATTTGCACCGGAAGCTCCAATATGAACATTTCAGAGTGTATGGGTGTCAATCTTAGGACAGTGCAGAAGATACAGAAAGAGTAGGATGATATATTCAGTCAACATCATGGTGTTTGTAGTGATCACTAGTGATGATGACATTATGTCTCCATGCATCTTCCCACAGGGCCTCAGACACAACATCAAGACCTACATTTTGCCTTGAGGAGGTAGTGGTGCCCTGAGTCAAGAGGGTGGCAACAGGACTCTGTGCCATGCCACACAAGCAAGAAAATCCAGTTATGGCTGTCAGGCAATTTCTGCGACCACATCAGCCCTTACACCTGGACACCTAACTCCCCAGACTGCAACCGCTTTGATTATGTGTGGGGTGCAGTTGAGCAAGTGATGAACAAAATGCTTTGTAACACCTAAGTTGAACTGAAGTAAAGGATTATGGCAGCATTCACCAACTTTCAAGGAGACCATCCAAAAAAGTTGCAGTTGAAGCCAATGGCAATTTTATTGAATAAATTTACTCTTTAGTATTATAAGATATTTTTGTGTACTATTTGTAAATATATAACTGTTAAAATGAGATATCAGTGTTATTTTTTATTTTTTTGCATAATTTAGACGATAATTTATCCATCGCACTCTCTGTGTGTGTGTGTAATTAGTGATGGGATGATTAATTGGAATCGAGAATTGGAAATATCGGGATGTTTTGGGATATCTTAATCAGAGAAATTTTAACGTAATTTCCAATTCCAAAAATGATTCTTTGGATTTTTTTTTTTTTTTGTTAAAAACTTAATTTTCCAATCCTGGTACTAAATGATAAAAAGATATAAATATTTATTGATTTTAAACTATCAGTGAAACTAAAATCTATAGATCATAATAACACCTAAGTTAAGTATGATGTAAATCTATTTTTCTTGTGTATAAAAAAAAAATGAAATGTGAATGTTTCTATTCAGTGTTCAGACATTCCATAAAGTTTACTAGTTTAAAGTGTGTTTTAGATCAAAATGAAATTATTTTTTTTTAATTTCTTTCTAAACATTGTTAATTCACCCATTTAACATTATAAATTAATTTAATAATTATAATCAAAATTATATAATATAAACACAAAATGAATTCATGTTGTTCTGCTGGACTCTCTTTTAAGACAATGTTTATTATTATTTTTTTAATTTATAAAAAATAAAAAAATAAATAAATGTATGGAATTCCTGACAATGTTACATTTGATTTCTTCACATAAGAAATTGACTCTGTGTCACAAATTGTCCTCAAGGTGAGGCAGTTAAATTACAGTTTGTTTTTCTAATAGTTTTAAAATTATTTTTTAGTCTCAATTATTTAAAAGATTTATTTTTGTTTATGTAGTATGCTATGTAGACAAAAATAAATCTTTTCAATAACCAAAACTTAAAAAAGCAAATATTTTTTTATGAAACTTAAATTTGTTTCTATGAAATTCATGTATTTCTTGAAATTTTATAGCTTTCAAAACAAATTTTCATCTTTTTAAAGAAATGAACAAACTGTTATTTGAAGTTTACTGAAAAAAGCTTTTTCACACAAAAGTGTGTATTAAAAGACCTAAAATTTAATTTCCATCAAAAATTGTATTTAATTTTATTGCACTTTCTTGTGTTAAATTATTATGGCATTTAAAATATTTTGAACATTTTTTCTCATTTATTTCTCCCAGGAGCCAAACAAGAGCAAGTTTTATAAGTAGAAGTGTATAAAAAAATTTTAAAATGAGTATTTTTATCCCATCTGGCAGGAATAAGCTATAGTTATTTCCACTTTTGAACATGATTTGTTTGTAATATTTTAAAAATAAAACTAGTAAAATTTTGTCTTCTAATAATCAAATAAATAACTAAAAAAATTGAACCCATATAAAAAATACACATTTACACTTGTTGTCATCCTCTTGAAGATTTGAATCATTTTTAATCTTATTTTTATTTTAATGCTTTGTAACAGTTGAATTTCATACCTTATAAAATGATAAAGTTGGATATCAGTATTATTTAACTTTTAACTTCCTACTTTTTTTTTTTTTTTTAATTTATTGTAAAGTTTGCTAAAATTGCTTATATTTTTTCAAAGAAAAATTAAGGGATATGTTTTTACTGTGTTGCACTTTTACTCTTTTTTTCTTTTAACAAAAATAAAACACTTTTTGATTCTTTTTAGAAATTATTAAATTTTTTAGTTGTGAAAAATTTATTTTAGACAGTAAAACATATCAGTGGTTAATTTTTTTAGATATGATTGAAGACCCTTTATTATTTATTTATTAAATTGATGTGATAATTCATATTTAATTCTTATTAAATGTTTGTAAATAAATTAAAAATTTTCATTTATTTTTTATTCACTGTCCTGCAGAATTAGGTAATCCTTGTACTTTATCAAAGTATATGCATGAGTTAAACTACAATACATAGGATGATGCCATTCTGCTTAGAGTATTATTGTTGCAATATTATATATATATATTAGGGTGTCTCTTATTTTTGAAGTGCATGCTGAAATTAAATTGTCACCCCTAAATTTGTCTATTCATTGAAAAATGCCACATATAAAATTTTATGGAGATTGCATAATATTTAGAGGGTGCCTTTTTGCATGTTAAAACTTAAAAGATAGATAAAAAATAGACCTTTTTTATTTTACAATTAATAGCAAACCGTTATTAGTTGAATCTTTACAAATTGTACACATTAGAAAACTAGAAACATTTTTTTATCTAACAGTGAAAAATTTAAATTTTAACTGATATTTATTATTTTCAGACCCCAAATATACAAGCAGAAGAGTCTAGTTTGGAAATTTTTTAAGATTTCTGATGACGATCAAAATAAAGCAAGATGTCAATTGTAGCTAACTTAAGTGATTTATATAAAAAATGTTCTTTTTATTGCTTAAACTCTTACCTCTTTTTTAAAATAAAAAGGATATTTAACTTTATTTCATATGCTTTTGTATTAATTTTTTTACTAAATGATTTATTAATAAATGTACTTTGTTCATTATGTTTTCCAAACAAATTTTAGGGCCTGAAAATAATGAATTTTAATCATTGTAGGTACTGGAATCTGGAATTGTATCGGAAATTTAGAACAATGTTAGGAATTGTATCAAAATTGGTAAAAATATTGGTATCATCCCATCATTAATATGTGTGTGTGTGTGTGTGTGTGTGTGTGTGTGTGTGTGTGTGTGTGTGAAATAATTATATATACATTTTTATATATACAAGAATAGCTTTGGAAGAAAGAGGTATGATAAAGTAGAAAAGTTTTCGGATAATGCATTTTGTCCCATAGGACTTCATCAGACTTAAACTGTTCCACTTTGTTATTTATCTCCCTTTATTGTACATATGCTTCTCA
>OZ038513.1:81290429-81347929 GCA_964036315.1 Acanthosepion esculentum
TTTTGTATCGGGCCACAATAGTGGGATACCCATTAAAGATTCAACTACACATAAAAATGATCTGTGATACTAGCTTTCTAATGATGCGTTTTTAGGCATCCTTACTGCAGACATATATCTAGCCTTCTGTAGATCTTTAATTAACATTATTTGGGAAGTATTTTTGTCTTCTTTATTTTTCTTACTGGACACATATTCTGAAGATGAATAGTATAAGTCTTAAATGCTTTGATAACAGTATAAGATATATGACTTGATATTGTCTGTATACATTTGATTAGCAGATGATTTTAGTCGTTTACAGTTAAATTCTTTTTTCTTGCAATTGGATGCATTATAACTGATAGTTTCTGCTGAGAAACCAAATCATAGGCAAATAATTTCTTAACATTATGATACAATTTTTTCTAGATGCCTTACAGTTGTCAAAATTTTCAAAATTTGTTTAATAATGATTATTATTTTGAATTTACTAATTTAAAGATGATAACTATTGTAAAAGACTAAAAATTAAATTAAGATTTTTTCTCTTTTTTTCACTCAACATTTTTGCTAAGTGCATATGATAAAATGTCTTTATAATAGAACTTTCAAAATGGAATTTTCAATATCTTTATTTAAATCCCCTACAATTCCTATTCTTACATTTTTAACCATTTTCTATTCTTTTCTTGCATGTTAGTTTCTTTCTTTTCTATCCTATTATATTTCTCCTGTTCTGATAGTTTCAACCTACTTTTTTACTTTTCTTTACTCCATTTTTGTGATCTTCTATTCTTCTATTCTTTCCTTCATCTCTATTTACTTTTTGATTTTTGTTTTACTTCTTCACATTTTCTTTTTTTTTTATTCTCATTTTTTCCTTTGTTTTTTCTTTCTTGTTAATGCTCGCAACTTGTTTCTACATTTTTCTGCCTTTTTTTCTACATACCTGAGTGAATATTGGTATAATTAGGCTGTAGCTATCTGGGCTTCAATGCCCCTAAGGGAGTAATTAGGCTTGGTCAGTTCTGTAGAAGAAAACACAACTCCCTCCAATACATATGACCAACAGGCAAGACAGCCAGCTGGCCTTACCATTTGTGTTCTGTGTATGTCAACCAGTCTTTCTTCCTTCTTGCAAGACTAGTGTCTTCCTGCTGCTGTTGTGCTCACTACTAATTATATACCTTAGTACTAGTTCACAATGCACAGCAGGTGGGTGGAGGGCTAATGTAGCTTTCCTGAACCACTTTCCTACATAAGTGGGGCTCCACCCATTACCTTAGTCTATCACTCTGGGGATGATAAAAGTAATCCTCTTTTAGAGCTTGACAAATAATCTCAATCCAGGCAACATCAAATTCACTCTATTCTTTCTCATTCTTTTTTTAACACAACTGCAGCACCACATCTTCCTCTTACGCTCAATGCTAGGATTTTACCTATTCTCATTTTTGTCACAAGCTAGTCTGACACTCTTAACTAACTGATTTTACTAAAAACCTTATGGATGATTCAGGGTAAGAAACTTGAGTGCTTTTCATTTTTTTCAAAATTTATATTCTGTATGTATTATATATGAATTAACTTTTTTAAAACAGTAAAAGATTTTTTTAAGTAAATATCAGAAATTGAGAGATTCCTATGAGGTAAATTCTGGAGCAGCTCTTTCACATTTTTCATGTATTTTCTCTGATGCTATAAAGCACTATATTTTTTATACAACCTCCTGAAGAAAATTAATAGTTAGAAATTTTAAATTACTCTCATAAGTTAGTTGAGTGAAACTTAAATTGTATTTCAAGTCTATACAACAACTCAGTCAACTAATTGTTGAGTACAACTGCTAAATAAAAAGTTCTGTCACTTTGATAGCACAGTTTTAGGTCAAATGATGGCCTGGATTTGATCCTGTTAAAGAAATGTGAACTCATGGGACTTATAAATTTAGATATTATGACAATACTTGTGTTCTACAGCATGGTAAAAATGCATTTTACTGATTTGCATTTTTTAATTTTTTTTTTAATCAAAATGTTATCTTTATTGATATAGATTTTCATTTAAATCAATTCAAATACATGATAATATACACTGACAAAGTTAGAATAAGCAAAAATGAAAATAACTGCTCAAGAACAAAAAAAGATATATATCATATATTAATTTGTTGATATTCATTATATCCCTATTTTCAAAATTAAATCTTTTAGTATGCTATATAAAAGCTTATGTAAAATTAAATAAAAATCATTTAGTTGAAGATTATCTTAACAAATTTGAATTTCAAAGTTAAACCACTTGTAAGAAATCTCAAATTTTTACAAATGACCAGCAAGGACAAAAATAGAACAAGTTAATAGAAAAAGAGGAATATTTGATGTGATTATTCAAGTTTTTTAACAAAACAACAGTTAAACATGGGAAATTTTTCATTAAATAAGAGAATGATATAGATTTTTATTTATTTTTCCTCATGTAAAACAAGTGATATACTTGTAAATAGAATAAATACAGTTAAAGAGTATCAAAGTTTTGTCTTTAATTGCTATATCCAAAATTGCTATGTAACTTTTCTACATATGGTTGTGCATTTACAATATTCTATGTTTGCAGCAACTATTTTACTGTTTTTTTCATTAGGTCTGTTCCTCTGGCTTTTAAACTGTTAATGTTTTATTAAATTTCGTTTACTTTGAAAAAGTGTTTGTAAGTTGATTTCTCTTAAATCAGTTGCTTTCTTGTCACATAGCTCATGAGATCTCTATAGCTATATATTTATCCTATGTACAGAAAAAAAAATTGAAAAAAACAAAACAAAAACAGGTAGCTTCTTATAATTCACAATTCACTCCTTGTTTCATCATTTATAACTAGAAAAGAAATAAACCTTTTTATGTTAATTTCTTATTTCAATTTGAAACTTTATAATAATTTAGAGCTTGATTATTAGTTAGAAAAATTAGATTCAAATGAAAATAAAACTGTCATTACAATATTTTATCATTAAATAAAATTTTATGAAAATATTTTTATTAACTAATGTTTTATTTGTACATACTTGTTAGACATTTTCTAATTTAGAGTTGTTTGGAAATAAAGCCACTTTTCTTAATACTACAAATTAGATGTTCCATGGTGTTTATTGCCATTTAGTCTTTTACTGTTAGAGTATTGCATTTGTCTTTTATAGACCTTAAATGGGATTAAGATGCATATTGTTTGGTTCTAAAAGTGAATAATATTTACCAATACATAGTTATTTTTTAGTAGTATTGTATATGTATCAAATATACATCTTTCTGATTTTATGCTTATAATGGGCATTTGCAGAAAATACATGTTAGTAAATTTTTAAAAATGCATTATTTCTCTGACAAATGCTACCTTATATAACATTACTTGTAAAATGTATTTTACACACACACACACACACACACACACACACACACACACACTCACGTGTGTGTGTACGCGAGGGATGCTGAAAAGTTCTCAACCTAATCCATTTCTCAAAATCTGATCAAGTATCACAACTTCTGGAAACCTTTTTTGTTTTTGAACTGAGAACTTTTCAGCCTCTCCTTGTAGATATTTGTGTGATTCATTGGAAGAGCTATTGAAAGGCTAATAATGTCAATAAAGCTGTGAATATTCATGTCTGATTCAGCTCAATCTTAATTCTATATTTTTCCTATTTGTTTTTTTTTCTCTAAAATTATCATTATCAGAAAAAATTAAATCTCATGAAATTCCATATTTTTCTTCTAGATTCCTATTCTTACTATCATTTCTTTTCAATTTACTTATTTTTGTGCTGACTTCTTCCATGTTATCTGCTTTCTCCACACAGTTCTTCATATTTTTTAGTCTTATTTCATCAAATACTGACCTTATGAAAAATATTCATTCTGTAATCACTTTCCTTATATAGTGTTTATCATATTTCAAGCCTGAAAATAATTTACTTGTAAGAAATTTTTTCTTGGTTTTCATCATTTACACTTTTTGTCTCAATATTTACCATTAAGAACTTTTTAATTCTTACATTTTCATTACTTGCATTCTAATAATATTTGTTTTTAACAAAACATTATTAAAATCTGAGAAGTTTATTATCCAGTGCTAAATCATTAAATATTGTTTCTTCTAATTTAAAAAGAATTTATGCTACTGATTTTAATTATTTTTTACAAGGGAGGTAACTCCATGTAAATTTTATTTGTGCTTACCTGAGATGATCTGTGAAATAGTAAAAAAGTATTTATTTATATATATATATATATATATATATATTTTTTTTTTTTTTTAAATATGACTTATTTTACTTATTTCTTTCACAGTGTAAATGTTATTTTTTCAAGTAGTCAGAAGATCAAGTTTAATTTTTGTGGTTGAACTTTCTGGCTTTGTTCTGTTCCTTTTGTATTAGAAATTTATCATGAAGCAATTTTTAATATTTTTGAATACCACATTTCCTGGATTCAAATATACATCCCAATTTTAAAAAAGTAAAATAAATGTTACCTTCAGTTTGTAGGATGTAAGGTACATTTTCAAGAAAAATTAGCATTTTTGATGACAGGAAATGCAGTAACTACTTTTAGGTTAAGATGGAGTTAAAATTGTGAAAGTATAGTGAAATTAGCAAATATATCCCAAGTAATAACTGATGGTAGAATACTAAGACAAACCTCATGAACTATTTATAATTATCTATGAACATAGGTTTTATTTTTGAAAAAAATTTACAGACTGTTGGTTATCTTGCAAGCATTTATGTTCATACACACAGAAGTTAAAATAACTGTTGTTTTTAAATATTTGAGTATAATATTAGTTTAATGTTTCAAAAATACATTGCATAACACTGAAGGTATGTAGGCAGATATATATCTTTAATACAGAATCAGCTGTTTTGTTGTGGTATCACTATCTTGCCAAATATAATGACCAGATTTATTTTGATACCTTCAGAAATTTAACCTTGATGAAGTGAAAAATTATAACTATTAGTCTCATTCAGAAAATTGTTATATACAGATTGTCTCAAGTAGTTTATTTTTCATGATTTTGTTGTTATATAATACAAGCCTAGATATTTGAAATTTCCCAGTGGCTGGATATTTACCAATTTAAGTTTAAGACTCACTTTAAATTACTAGTCTATTGTTAATGTACTTATTTATTCATTTGCATGATCTCATGAGTAAATCTGATCAAAAAGTTTACTTAAAATAACTTTATTTGGCCACTTGTTTTCAGGTTCAATGTCAGTATTTTAACTGTGTGTCTAAAATGAAAATTTTTAAGCACAAAAAACAGTTAATGATAAAGGTTTTATTAGTGGTAAGGAAAAGAAGACCAATTTGTGGATAAAGTTGTCAGATTGCACAAAAATACTAGCAGCAAAATTAAAAGGAAAAATAATGAAAATATATCAAAATTCTAAAGACTTAAAATTATAGAATGCAAGTTTAATAACTATTTTCAATATTTCGAACAAAGGGTACAATTTCTACTTTATAAAGGAAGACATTTAGAGGATAATAAATAATATTCTGTACAGTTGGCAAGAATATTGAGAGAAGTGTCGGAGTGCTAAAAAGAGTTCCTTTCACATTAATTTGGAAATTATTTGGTAAAAATCAGAAAGATAATGCTGGTAAGAAGTAGCAGAAGGCATGTTTGTTTTAGGAAAGATATTTTTCATATTTTTATAATATATGTTTTTGTTTATGTCAGTTGCATTCAAAAATATAGTTTTTCTAAGTGATGGAAGGTGAAAAATATAAAAATTTAAATGAAATTGTTACTTTTGCTGTGGTTCATACCAATACTGTTATAGACATGAGATGTGCATGTGGTCTTGCTTAGAGTACTCTTCCCAGAATACTCCAAATTCTGACTTTTTTCTTCCTGTTATTTGCATCTCTGTTTATGTGTATTTTAAATTTCTGGTTATTTTCATCGTTTCCTGAAAAGAGAAATAAAATTTTCTTTCCTTTATTTATTTTAGCTTCAATCTCTGGAGTCAATTTCAACTATTTTCTGTCCCTTTTTTCTCACTTTAATCCTGACTTACTGAGTGATTGCAAGAGCAAAAGAAGAATTGCAGATTTACTTGCATGTATTATTTGTATGAAATTATTTTTTTATTAATTTTGCATTTTATCCTTTACCCTCTTACTCGGTTTGAAATTTTATTTATTTACCTTTCTTCTTTTTCTCTCTATGATTTCCCTCTTCCTCTGTCTATTGTTTCTTAAAAAACATTTAATATTCTTTATATTTATTTACTTTTTGAAAATAAAATTAGTTGGTTTGATTTATATTTTATCTCAAAAATCTTAAGTACCACTGAAAAGTGAACCCTAAACAAGTAAATAAAAAAAAAATTAAAAAAAGGAAAGGAAAAATACAAAAAAAAAAAGAAACTAAAAGTCTCTCAATTCAGAGTGATATATTAAACACAGTCAATTTTTCTGTAGCATTTCACTATTTTCTTTACCATTTCTATATTCTTTCCTCTTGTGATTTCTCTCTCAGTTTTCTCATTTATTTTGTTTATTTGTTTTCCAAACTTTATTTTTACATATATCTTTGAAGTCTCTTTTGTTAATTGATTCTCGAACTTTTCTCTCTCCCTCTCATTGTCTCACACTCTCATTCCCCGCTATATTACCTTTCTCGTCATTTGTAAGTCCTGGGTATGACACTAAACTACATCTGGAAGCAAGGCCTCTGATCAGAGCTTTTGAGGAGTATGGAACCATCTCTAAATTGCTGTTGTTCCAGGTCCACCCCAACCCAGGGTGGTAGCAACTGTTAGGATCACAGCTAGAGGCAAATAGTAACCTCCCACTAAACAAAAATAAAGCACTATGAAGATATAAAAATACATTTTTATAGTAAAATGACCAACAATACATTTTTAAAAGAAAATGATCAGCAATACATTTTTTAGTAGAAATACCAACAATACATTTTATAGCAAAATGACCAACAATACATTTTATCTGTAGTTGAAGGCATACAATTGCATTCAAAATATATTTAGTTAAAGCCATAAAATTGTTCAAAATATTTAGATTTCAGCACTAAATAACCCATAGTGACTGATATACCACAAAATGAAATCAACCAACCAACATGAAAGAACATTCTTGACATTAATCCATATAATATCCTACAATTTCTTAAATCAAACTGTATTCCAAAATATAACTTTAACAAAACTACAACATAAAACACATATATCACCGCCTCTAGTAATTATGTCCACACAAACATATATATACACAAAAGCTGAGTATCAACTACCATGTATACAGTTGTGAAAGCAGAATAACATGTATCATATTTTTATTACTTCAAAACTCCCAAGAAAATTAAATTTTGGCATTAAATGACCCATAAGGAGTTGATGTGCCATTAAGCAAACAAATCAATCACTCAATCTTCACTGTATTCTCATAAGTATAAGTTTATTAGCAGGGGAGTCTTTTTCTGTCTACTTGTCTGTAAGCATTCATTCATACTTTCATGTTCCTTTTGTTTTACTTATTGTTTAATGGATGTCCTTTATTCCAAAACACTTCTTTTGGACTTAGTTAATTTTGAGTGAGAAATGAGTTTAAAAAGTTAACTTCTTGTTTTTAATTTTTTGTACCAATCTTTTTTATAAGATTTCTAATCGTGAGGTAAAAATATATTTAATTGTATAGTGTGCATTTACACATACATTCAGATAAATTGATCTGGAGATGAATAAACATGGGATGTGCCAGATATTTAAGAACACATCTTTAGTGCGCCATAAATGGAAGATATTACACAGCATGTGCCAAATTTTAGTATTCTCATTTCTCTTTCAGACTTATCACAAGCATTAACATGGTAACTTCCAATCTGACACTAGAAGTGAAAAGGCTGACTATGCTTTTGGTACTAGCTGCCTGCCCACCACAATGACTTAAAGATAGTGAGCTTGACAGTAACTGAGTTAACAGGAGGAATGATAAGTGGCACTGCACAGAAACCCTCAAGTTACTCACTGTGATGCACAACAAGTTCACATTGTTGTTGATGGTTCTGGGATCTGCAGGCAAAGAAGACCATTTTATTCTGCTCCATTTTTTTTTCCTACTGAATTGTCACCACCTACATTGAAGTATTGAACATGACAGTCAAGCCCTGGACCAAAGTTGGTTACTGTATGTGTTTCAGCAGGTTTCTTCTCTCTCCCACATGGCCCAAAAATTATCATGGTCAGTGTCACCTCCAACATGTGGCCTCTAAGATTTCCTGATTTAAATCCACATGTTAGAGGAGGCACTGACCAGGAAATCTGTGATGATGTTAAGAGGGAGACCAACTAGTGACCCCCTCGATACTAACCACTTATTGCAGACAGCCATTGTGAATGTAATAGCCAACATGAACAAGAACTGCTTAATCTAGACATGGAGTTCTTCCAAGACTCCATTGAGATTGTCTTTGAGGCAGAGGAGTGTTGTTTTGAATAACCTTTTTCTATCTTTCTAAGTTGAATTTTAATTTCTTTGAAAATACATTAATTTCTTCCTTTTTTTTAAATAATTTTTTCTCAATTACCTGATAAGTACATATATATGCCTAGGTGTTAACACCACCTTCTACTTTTACATGCATGCATGTATTTCAGTGTTTATTATGTGATTAGGTTCCAATTTGAAACTTAGTGATCATCTAATATTTTTGTTCATTCACATCATATAAAGTTTTCTCACCATGCCAACTAACTTCATATCAAAATTTGATTACCTCAATAAGATGTTTTGTCTATTGCTAATCATTTGAGTTTATTTATTTTCATACAAAAATGTGTGTGTGTAGAGCATTTGTTGTTGTAAAAGGCCCAATTCCAGCATGAATCTTTCTCTAGTAGAATCAGTATTTCTATCTTTTTTTTCTCCGTTTCTTTTCATTGCTAATTTAATTTTTCCTTCCTTACAACTGCCACCACATCCAGTTGGTTGGTTAGTTTTAGTTTGATGGGACACTCATACTAGAGTTCACATGTGCACATACACACACGCACACATTTGTGCCTGTCTGGGAGTGTCTGTTGTTGTTGTTGGAGAAGGAGGATGAGCAGCAGCAGCAGTGGTACACACGCAAATATACAGAATCTTTGGGAGTGCTGCAAAACAATTACACCCAACAACTCTTTTTCACATGGACACTCACACACGCACACACCAGCACAGCATAGTACAGTAGAGCAGATCACTTGGGCCTGCAACACACACAGCAGACTGCCTTATTCTTGTTCTTGCATTAACCTGGTCGACCACTCTGCTGTGCTGACTTCCAACACAGCTTCGTATTTTCTATCAGAGAAATTTGGATGGACGACTAACAACTGTTTTGGGGGCAAGTGAAAATTTGCATGGGTTTTGTGTGGTATTGTTTCAATTATTTCTCTTTTCTTGTATTAATCTTGTGCTTTTTTGTTATCTGCGCAGAGAAGAAATTTTTCAGTCTCTAATCATTATGATTTCACCCTCTTTGCTTTTAAAAAAAATACCGATGTATATATCCTAGTGTTTACTACTCTTGATGCTATGTATTCAACTTTCTAAGAGTTATTCATCTTGTTTGAATCCTCATTTGTAAAACTTTTGGCATTTATTTCATTATATCATTCATTATCACTACTTTTTCATATATCCTTATAGTTTTCAATATCTAAAATATATCACTTGTCTTTTTTATCTTAGTTCTTCCTTGATATCACTTTTTCTTTTGATTTATTTTATATATTTTCATTATTTTTTCTTTATGTAGTTTATTTATCAGTAATATTCAGTGATAGGCCAAAGATATAATAATATAAAATGCTTTTAACTTTTTCATATTTTGAAATTTAAAAATTTTTGAGTTTTTATTATCATTTTACTGATAAATTCATAAATATTTTGTATCATTTATCATTTTCCTACTTTAACTGTAGCACTTGTTTGTATTTTTCCCCAAAATTTATTTCCTTAACTTTGGTTGATATTTTGTTAACTTTGGTTGAATTCACGTATCGACTGCTATCATGAGACAGACATTGGATTCTCTCCCCTGAACATAACAAACCTTTTTTTTTTTCCCTCATGAAACCCAACAGAAATAACTAAAAACCAACTTGTTACTTCCCATCAAATTCAGCAGCATAAATAACCTACTAGGATTAGCTTTTAGTGAATGAAGATTGACTGGCTAAAAATCAGACTTCTTTCTTTAAGATTTTCCTTTGTCTATTTTTTACTTTTTATTTGCTAACTTCTGGGGTATCATGTGTTTGTCTGATCCTAATTCATATCTCAGACAGGGTTTGTATTTAAACTTTTCAAAGAGTTTTACATAAGTTTTATTCAAACCAAGTTCTTGAAGTAAAAATTTCAATTGTAATGCTTCCTCTATTTTTGTACTTTTTGATTGCTTTGTTCTTAAAAAAAGATTTTTTCCTCTATTTTCAATTGCAATATTTGTTAATTTTTTAAAAAATTCTTTTATTTATTTGCTTTCAAAACATTCAAGACATTCTCAAAAGTAATGTATTCCTGTTTACTGAAAACATTTGGCTCATCTCATTTGGTAATATTTTGTGCACTTTCAGAAAAAAGTAATAAATCCATTTTTCAATCTACCAACTTAGTGAGTTCAGATTCTTTTGGGGGACTACTATTGTAGTAATCAAGGCAATATGGAAAAATTCAGAAAAATTTTGCTGTCTGAATATTTAATGACAGACTTAATGCTTCTTTTGTAAAGATGTAGTTTGATAAAAAATAGTGGCTTTTTCTCCGATTAAATTTTTAGCATGGGAACTGAAGCATGCTTCTTTTGAATACACTGCCACTCTGTAGTAAAAAAATATCTTCTTTTTCATCATCATCATCATCATCATCATCATCATCATTTATGTTTTTATTGTATTTATTTATTTTACTTTTGAGGGTTTTGGTATTTTTTTATTTTTTTAGCATTCCAAGATAATCAATTATCTCTTGCTTCAAGATAAAAGGAGATCTCTGGAAATAGGAAAAAAAATGCAGAAAAAGTGAAAAAGTGAAAAAGTGAAGAGAAAAAAATATTTAAAATTGAAAAAAATATAAACTGGCAGCCATTTTGTTTTTCTACATTTTAAATTTTTCTTTCATGTTTTTTTTTTTCATTTTTCTCTCTTATTAAAAAGAAAATTAAACATAAAACATTCATCTTTCACTCATCTATTCCTATCCCTACTCTTTTCTCATGATAGCAAAGCTTACAACAGAAGAGGAATAAAAAAAATGACTGATAATGTTTTCCTCTTTATTTTTACACACACACACACACACACACAAATTTGTGTGTGTGTGTGTGTGTGTATATATATATATATATATATATATATATATATATATATATATATATATATGCACAAAGAAATTGTTTTATTTCTCTACCAACCCATGATTTTTTCTCCTATTCAAAAGAAAGACTATACTTCAAGAAGGAGAGTTAACTTAAAGTAGTAATGAGAAACAAACGAAGACTTTGAAGAAAAATAAATTGTGAAGAATTGTAAAGAGGTTGTGTGATAAGAGTTGGAGGGAGTGGGATGACTGAAGGAAAAGAGGATAGAGTCAGCCAAAGCAATTTTTTTTTCCATTTTCCACTTTCCACAATGCTATTTTCAATAGAGAATATGAAAAAGGTTGATGGTTGCAGGGATTTGACTAGGAAAGAAGAGAATACAGAAAAAACAAAAATAAGTCAAATACAGAAAAAAAAAAAAAGGAAAAACATGCTGGTAACAAGGAAAAAGTAATAATCTTTACTTTCCAAACATAAATGTCACGTGTATTTTGTAGTTGTAAAGAAGAAAGTAGTGCTGTTTTATGCATATGCAAAATTAAATATTGTTCTTGGAAACTACTATATATACTGTCAGGTGTTTGTTATACTCATAGGAGAGATGAGGGAATTTTCTATGTAGATAGGATAGAAGTTAAGTAACTACAATATTGTCTAAGATTATCTAGTTTGACTGTATTTTTGATAGTGATTGTCATCACAGTAATTTAAATAAATTAGCTCAGCATGTTTTTTACCTTCATTTTTGCAGAAGATGGTCAGTTTAGCAAATATATAATCTGCAAACTCTCATTATTCATCCTTATTTGTTAGCATTTAAAAAAAAAAAAAAAGAAATATAAAAGCAATGATTTTATTTAATATTTTACTTGAACAATTATCCTTATTGTAAACAGCAAAGTTGAACTAGAAATTGGCAGAACTTGTTGATATAAGTGCATTCACTAAGAAAGTGTAACAAGACAGATTAGACTCTGCTTTGTTTGCACCTTTCTGAAGTCAAAGAGAACTTTGTTTTCAAATCAAGAAAATTTCTTTGCTTTTACAGTGCTTATAGTTTCTGAACTATGCAGTATAAACTTCTGAATTTTGTATTTTTTTCTTTTATCCAGTTTTATTAAGATGTGCATTTTCTATCACTTTCTTCAACTTTTTATGTTTGTGACATCTTTATTATGAGCAGCATTTAAACAAGTTTTTATTCAGGCCAACTGTTCATGTTTGTCAGTCTGAAAAATAATTAGAAGACTATTAAGAGTTATAATAGAATTAATGATAACACAAAAATTCCTCGAATGGGTCCACTACTCCTCACATTTGAATGGCTAGTCATAGTGTCTGCTTCAGCTTTGAGCAAGGAGATAGCATTTTCTTTTTAGTTCTATTCACTGATTTTTCATTAACTTTAAATATTTTATATACTTCTTTTAACATCATATTTTATATGTTGCAGTAAACATAAGCTGTTAACAAATACCCCTAGCATTAATGTCTACAACTCTTTATTTTGTGTATTGTAATCACATTCTTTATATGCAGCAGACTTATTATTTCAAAGTTATTTATTTCAAGTTATTTTTTTTTTTTTCAAAATTATCAGCTGATATGGAGTTTAAAACAAAAATGTTCTTTTTTTTTTCAGATTATATCATATATCAATGCTTGATTAAAGCTACTATAATACAGTACTCTTATTCCAACAAAATACATTCATTGTTAATACACAGCAATTTTGTCAGCTTCCTTGATTTCATTATTTTTTGATCATTGTCTATCTTTTGTACTGATGCTCTTTATAAATTAAATTCTTTCTTATGGTGTTTATAGTTTCCAAGCCAGTACAATTCAGTATTGTATAAGTAGTTTATATGCACTTTTTAATAAATTGGTGAATAATTTTCTTATTCCAAAAGTCAATGACAGTTTTGTAATCTGTTTGTGTCATGAATCTGTTGAGAGCAAAGTTTGTGTGTCAATCTAGCTGGTGTTCTGCTGTTTATTCTTTATTATTTTTGTTAATTTCAGGGAATATCTGGATGCCATGACGTCATCACAACCTACAAATGCATCAGAATGGCAACTTTATCGAGTTCTTCAGCGTGCAAATCTATTGCAGTATTATGACACATTCATTGCTCAAGGTAAACAGATGTTGTTTTAGTGGAATTGGTTTCTCCTGTATACTTGTTTGCATGTGTGTGTATGTTTTGACTATTTTGAGGGCAAAGCGTATTTATTCATTTGGTTATCTATTCGATTACTCACTCATGGATGTTATATAGCTCATTGTTCACTACAAATGTCATTATAAACTTGAAATGCATGAATGCTTTTTCTATTTGCTCAATACATCAAAGTTATTCTGTAAGTCAGTATATAATCACTGCTGAGAAAATCACATTTTCTTTGTGTGTATTTATGACTATAAGAAGTGATGCAAAAATTTATTTGATGTACTTATCTCGATTATTTTGGTTATGATAAGTTAACTGATTGCTATCCAACCATTTGCCCTCTGTGGACATTTTTCAATTTTCTATGGAAGCATTAGATTACTTTCTAACAGATATTTCAAATGGCTAAAATGTGAACAAAAATCTATTGGTGCATTGCAGTAATAAATTGAGGTTCACACTTCAGTGTATAATATTTGATAATGTCCAAAGCTGGTGTAAATGTGGTGATGAAAAAAGAACAATGTGTAAACTAATTTAAAAATACTGACTTTTTTGTATTCTGTTCTAATGTAAACTTTTTAGATGATAGTAACTAATAAATTTAATGTTTTTGGTTTCAGATATTAAAATCATGGTATTTTATACTGTGCTCATGATGATATATATTCAGTGTGTATAAAAATGGTGTATGTTTGTTTGTTTGTGTGTGTGTATGTATGTATGTATGTATGTATGTATGTGTATATATATATATATATATATATATATATATATATATATGTGTGTGTGTGTGTGTGTGTGTATATATATATATATATATATATATATATATATATATATATATATATATATATATAATGTAATTTATCTGACCCTGACAAGCAGCTTTACTTACATGAAACTCTGGAGTCGCTCAATGAGAGGAAGCCCATTGAGCGTTTATTCATTTATTGAATATATGTGTCTAAATTGGCTATTTTGAATAGTTTGAAATTCAAATAAATCCATCAATTCTTAAAAATTTTAACATGCTGATTTAGAAACTACTGAACTATCATAATTTATAATATAATTGTAGCAATGTACTCTGTACAAAAAATAAATTATTCATATATATATATATATATATATATATATATATATATATTATTAATCTTTTCCCAATATGAAAAAATATTTTATTTAATTTTTGGTTGTATTTTTTTAATTTCATTCAGAACAAAGCAATATATTTTGAATTTCTTTTTAATTTATAATTCATTTTATTTGACTGATTTTCTTATTCAGATTACAACTGAAATACACCTTTGTAGCCTTAAAGTCTTTCTTAGCTTATACACTTATGTTTATGCTTATCTCTTGTGTTCACCTATAAATATATGTGTATTGATATATTTTATTTTTTACATATAGCCTGGAATTTTGTGTGTACATGCTTCTTATATTCATATAAGCTATGTAAATTTGTTCATGTATTTGTATATAAGACTTTGTATGCATATGTAAATTTTGCATGCAATCATAAGTATGATACATACACTAATATAGAATTATTGGATAGACATACACATTGATTATGTTGACTCCATGAATTGTATCTTAAATTTTGAAATATTTTATTTTTGTATATTTAGTTATTTAGAGAATTTCATTAGCAATTTATTACTTTATAACTGCCATATGTAAATATAAGAAAAAATTGATTAATAAATTTTATATTATATTATGTAGAAATTCTCTTTTGCATAATGTAAGTAAATGTATTTTTAACCTCCTTTTCTGCTATTTCATATTTACTTCAGGAAATAGTTTTATATAAATAAAATAAGAATATAATGTTAATATTTTGTGCTTTCATGCTTATAAAATATTATGCATATACTCAGTTTTGCACATACATTTATATACTGACTGACCCCCAAAACCAGAACTTAATTATTTCTTCAAAATTAAAAATCAGTTAGTAATTCTGTATATAATATGTAGATACATGTTTCTTTTGACATGATTTGATGCAAAGTGATTTATCAAAAGTTTATTGTAAAGTGGTTTCCATTGGTATAATGTGCTTAATTTCTCAATAATTTTGTATAGATAAATTTTGGCATGAATACTTATGTTATTTATTGGCATTTTAATATTTTCATCATATTATATTCATAATTCAGTATTTCTTAAATTATTGGTTAGGTTTCATTGTTCTTGAGGTTTATTATATAAAGAAATAATTTTAAGAATTTAAACAAAATAAAACTAAGTTAATTTTGTTTGAATGACATGACCTTTGTCACTAGTAAAATTACCTCATTAACACTAATTAAATAAAAACTGGAGTTCATTATTTAAAAATACTTTATTTGCATTTATACTGCCATTTGGAGCAAAGTATGTTGTAATTTTTTTCTAATATCAACATTTCCTTCAGTAGAATTAAATTCTGCGTACAATAATACCTAATATAGCAAAAAAAATATTTATAATCGTTAGGACATAAAATAATATTACAAGGTAACTCTTAGCACATGCTTAATTTAAACATACTTTTTCAGTATATGACTGTTTTAAGTTTTATAATTGAAGTTGATTAAAAATTTGAATTCAGTTTTAATTATTTAAAAATTTAAAGAATTTTCTTATATTCTGATTAATTTAACAAGTTTATTTTACTTTGTTATTATTTTGGATACAATAAATTGTCTTCAGATTATTTTTATTGTTTCATTATTGCCACACTATATCAGATTTTATTATGCAAGTTAATATTTTCACAATACAATTGGTCTCAATCAACAAATGTAAAATATTTATATAACTATATGAGCAACTTTCTGCTTATGACATCTATTCTTATTAAAAATGTTGATAATAATTTTTTTGTAGGAGTGTTAGATTTTTGGTTTTAATATTTATCCATTTTATATATATATATATATATAAAAATAATGTTTTCACTGTTGCATTGTTATAGTAGTGTTGCCTGATTGTGCTGATACATTTTTGGAAGAATATCAAAATTGCCATTTGGAAATGAATGACTATAAAAATGCTGACAGTGGGATGCCACCATTTTGGTTTCAGTTGGATACTCTGCAGTACAGACTAAGATAAACAACACCACTAATACACAATATAATAAAAATATGTCACAAAACAGATCATACTATATGCTACTATATGTCTAGACTGGTTTGGAAATGGTACTAAGTGCTAATTAGTTCATAACATTGATAGGAACTGAAATTTCACAGTGTCTTGAAAACATATATATATGTCAACAGCAGGCAATCTAAGTTTTGTAAAGATGAATAAATATATCCACAACAACAGAAATATTAATGATGGACCATAAGTTTTCTGTTGGATTAACGTCTGAAGTGGTCGGGTGCCATTAATTTGGTATCTCTGAAACATTTTTTGGCAATGTGAGCAATAGTCACCCTTGCAAAATGTGAAGGTACATTGATTTGTATGAATATGCTGTTTAGCTTAAAGTGTCCTGGGTGAAAACTGTACTGCTCAAATAATTCTCTGCATTTATCTTTAGCCACCACCAACTTTGAAGAGAATCTAATTTTATTGCCTACAATACGAGACTCAAATATTAGTCTGCCTCCCACTATTTTTTTCTAAGTGTATAGGTTACCATCAGGTAAATCCAATATAGCTCTAAATTCATCAAAATTACAGTTGAAAAATGCGTTTTCATTTACTTCTTTGCTTAACTTTCATGGTTCTCTTTTTGATGTTTACTTTAAGGTAGCAGTTTGATTGTTTTCATGTCTTTAACCAATATTCTTAATATTTTGAATGTTTTTCTGTTAACATTCACAATGCCAATCTTTTTCATATCTTTTACTAGTCAGTTCACTCTTGTTTATTATTTTAATTTTTATTATATGTCTTTTTGTGACATTCTTAAAGCCAGATTATTTTCATTGTTCTTATTTTACCAATGGTTTCAATTTCTGTTCAACTTTTTTCATAATTTTCAATGTTAAGTTCCCATAACTCAGTAACTGTACAATAGATTATTTCTCTTGAGTTTATATCTTATAACAAACATCAGTTTATCATATCTTAAAATAATAAATATCAGTAACTATATTATTATATATATGTAAAATGTGTATGTATATAAATATATATATATATATATATATGCAATTTTTTATATATATTATTTATATATTATATATGTGCGGTACTTATTAGAAAGTGCTCAATATCAGTGATAGAGCTAACATATTTAGTTGGATTGATGTGAGTTTGTGACCCTGGGTTTCATGCTATTTGCGACCGTCAGATTTATTTATTATATGATGAGCAATGATTGAGTTGCATAATAAAATTTCACAACAACAAATGTTATAAATGTTTTTGATAAAAACAGATATTTTAAGTTGAAATTCACAGGCTATATTTATCATTTAATTATAAGTATATACTGAAAATTTTACCAACATCTGTTGGCTAATATCAATTTTTTTATTGTGAAAATATTAACATGCATAATAAAATTTGACATGCTGTATTTATTTAAAATCCTCATTACATTACATATTTTTTTTAACTTTCAATATTATCATTCCTCACAAATAACAAATGATATTGATAGGCTCTTATATTGAATAATATAAAATGTTTATTCAAGTCTATCATAAATAATTCTTTATTTTCTTGGTAGCATTACTTTTGTTAGACATGTGAGTTTATTACAATATAAAGCAGTCTTTGGGATCTCTACTTAAGGATTTTGTTTAAATTTTTCATATATTCTGATCATTTTTATACTGCCTGATCAAAATAAAATTTTTTCCAGATTCTTGTTCAAATTTACTCTCTTTCTCATTCATTCATATATATATATATATATATATATATATATATATATATATATATATATATATATATATATGAATGAGAAAGAGAGTAAATTTGAACAAGAATCTGGAAAAATTTTTATTATATATATATATATATAAAAGCATGATAGAAATTGACAATTATATCATTCTAAGATGTATCATTTTATAAAATCAGTTATAGATTATTATATTTAGTAAGTTTGAATATTTTCAATACTGACCTAATCTTGGTGCCTTGGTTGTCAGTAAGAGAGATTATTTTGTCTATTATCTATCAGCTATAAAATTATGTGTTTTCAGTTCATTAGCTATTATACTTTATTATCCTTATAGTAAACTAATTCTAATTATTTACATTAAAGGATAAAATCACCTTCAATGTTCATATTTTCTATCTTGGTCAGCATTGCAAAATTCAGATGATTTAATTTTTTTCTGTGTCTTTTTAACTTGACACTTTTGATCTCTAATTTTCCTAATTAAAAATAGCATAATGAAAATTTCATAATCCACAGATTTTCACTTTTGCAGTTCAATCACTTTTTATACAAGATATGCATTTGTTGTTCTTGATAAACTCATATTTCCTTTTTTTACATTTGTCATCTTTTGTAATAGAATTTAGTCCTAATTATTTAAGTGTGTTGCATCCTATGAATTTGCTTGTCTCGATATATGATATTCTATAAATGTTTATTTTCTTTACACTAATACCAGCTGTATTCCTGTGCAGTAATTGTGTATGACAATGACTTTTACGTTTTAGTTAATTTCAAACACTGTTAAAAGGATCTAGATATTACTTTTTCAAATATAATTTTTAATTTGGTATTTGTCCAAAATTAAAATACCTGTCTTGAATAAGTGACTAACAGACATACAAAAATGGAAAAAGATAAAATACTGTAAAACTCTTACTAAATTAGGTTCTAGTAAATTACTACTGTATCTATGATCTTAATGTGTCTAGAAGTTCCTGCACTTAACCCTTTATTCATTTAAGTGCAGGAACTTCATGCTTGCTTCTGTCCCTTTAATTAGAGTGGTTCAAAATTCTTCTATGCTAAATATGAGAGTTGTAACAGTTGCATCATCTAATATTCTGATTTCTTTCAAATTTTCACTCTGAAACAATAAATGTAAACAGAGGCCATATTGGCACAAGAATTTCAAGTTTATGTTGTCAACAGAAACCCGTAAATATCCCATATTAAATGTTAGTTTTCCATATTGTGTTTCATACTACCTATATTTTATAATTTTGAATATAGAAGCGTTTTAAACTGATTAAACAGAAAATTTAATTTCTGGACAATTTTAATGAATTAATTCTTCATATAAAAAAAAATAAACGTACTATTTTTGCTAAAACAGGCTTACTTTTTTTTAATTCTCTAGTGATGTATTTTATAATCATTTTTTGACAACTCCATCATATCAATAATAACTTACACTAACAATTTATGACTTGTAATGTGATTTTCAACAGTTATATAATATAATTTGTTCAAGTGTATCTACCTTTAATAAAAAAAAGGAAAGAAAAAAAGAATATAATTCTTTAACTTGCTTGAATTATTGTTAAAAAAATGTGTATGCATGTACATAATTTAAACATTCTTATTTTGTATTTTTATTTTTCACTTTTACGAACAAGAAGTTTAAGTAATGTTCATCTTTATAATCGAACATACCTGTTTCCTAAAAAATTTCATAAAATAAAATTTTGTTAGGATGGTAGCTTGTTTTATTTTGATTTTACTTTACCTTATCAAATTTTTGGTAATTCTGAATATCATCACTGTCATCAACAATCATTTATTAGATATTATATCATAAAATTTTTTAAATATTGAAGATAACTACCCAACTCAGTATTGAATATGTTTTTGATAATTAACTTTATGTTGACATTATCCTAGTTCCTCTTTAGCATCTAGAAGGAAGAACATATGGCACTAAAATTATACTCTCTTAAATGTTCATCAGTATCTATGATAATGGTATGCAACCATGAAAATTCTGAAAATTTTCTTAGTTTAAAAACTGACGTGAATGCCAGTATGAACAAAAAAACAAATAGTTGATATTAAAGAAACAAGGCTGATTGACTGGTTAAATGATTAAAATTTAGGTTTTAACATCCATGGTTATACTGAAGGGAAGTATCTTTTAAATAAAGAGAAAGTTATCTGTAAAATGAAAACACAAAACACATCTGAATTAGATTTAGAATCTAATTATTTTGTCTGAAACCAGTTAATGCTAATTTGTCTAATTTCAGCTTAATTTTGTAAGTTCGTAAGTGATCCAAACACTTGGTGTCTACAAATAATAAATATTATTTTCCAAGTTTGCCACATACTTTTGCCACACTTGTAGATTCTTGTCTATTCAATTTACTGGCATTTTTCTAACAATACCTTATAAATCATAGTCCTTTTAATTAAATAAAAAAATATCTCTCTCACATATGCTCATTGTATATATGTTTGCATATTTGTGTGTGTGTGTGTATACATACACACACACATATACACACACACACACACACACACACATATATACACATACACACACACACACACACACACACATATATATATATGATAGAATGGTAAAAAATGTCTTGAACCAAATGATTATAATTTTGGGAGAAAGAGCTTCTTAGTCAGGTTGAGAACCTTTTAGTATGTACCTATGTTTGTGTGTGTATATAGTTATATTACTACAAAAAGACAATGATGTTACTATTATTGTGCTTGATATGATGAAAAAGTTGAGCTGAGTATTTCATTATTAACCTATAAGTCTTATTAAATCTTAGTTATTGTTCACAATGAAATGGAACTGATATTATGTTTGTATGTGTACATATGTATATAATTAAAATTGTCCAATTTTGATGTTTAAATATAGTAATGTATAATTTAATTTCTATGGCTAACCTCTTGTGATAGTCATAACTACTACTGACCTATAACTTTGATCATATGAGATTTTAAACTTATATTATTTACTTTAAACTCCTTATGCATAGTGTTTTTTGTTATTTTGCACTATTTTGTATCATTTATCATGACTGTTTGCATATGTAACATGCTTTTAATGCATATTTAAGCTCACATCTGTCATTAATAATGTATTTTAATTTTATCACATTTATGTTATTTAATCGAAGCTTTACTGTTTGGTTTGTTTACTTAATTTTTTTTTTCTCTTTATAGCAGAATAGTTTCGAAAATTAGTACTGGTCATCAGAATTTTGTTTTGAAAATCAATACTTATAAATTAACATTTAATTAACAAATCTTATTAAAATATTACTTTATCATCCAAATAAAACTTCTGTCCTTAAATTACAGTTAGAGAACTTGAAAGAGAAGGAGGAAAATAATGTTTCTTGTGATTAAAATTAAAACTTAAAAACAGCTATTTTGACTAATTAATTTTTCAAATAGTTTTTCTTTTTAATACTTAATCTTGATCAACTACTTATGAATACCCAATTGTAAATTTGTGAATCTTGAATTTCTTTTTTGATATTGAACATTTTAAATTATCAAAAAATGTCATTAACTTGTTTTTAGCTTTATTTGATTAAACATATAATTTCTGAAAGCTTTCCAATGTTTTTGTTTTAGTTAACAAAAGCATATCTTTTGTTTGTCATTTGCTAGTAAGAGTGTTAGCAAATGTCTAAAAAATTTTAAAATGTTATGTTTATATCTGAGGAGCCTGGTATATAATAACACTATTAGTAATTTAAATTTCATTATCTTGATGAAGTTATGCAGTTCATATAGATTTGTGTTCAATGTGTTCGTTTTTTTTTTCTTTTCTTTTTTTTTTTACAAAATGATTTCATCAGTATATTATTAGTTTGTGACATAATCTGACTTATAGATATTGAAAATTGAATAACAAAGTTGAGATAAATTAACAGAAAGGACTCTTGTATCAAACCTATGAAAATGTTAGCTTTATGAGTGCTAGGAGTCTGCTGTTTAAAAAACATGTATAATTACTCCAGCATGTTATCTGTGTGTGTGGAAGTTGTTAAATCTGAAGGTTATATTATTTAGGACCGTCAGTCATTCACAATATCTAATGTCAGCATTTAATATAAAGAAAAAATAATCTTTATTATGTTCAGTTTTGTATAAATAGTGTCTTTTCTTTTTAATGCAATGTCTCTTCACAATATAGACAATCACGGCTCTCCACAGATTCTGTTTCTTTATTTGTGATTTGCCATGACTTCCTTAAATTTAATGGATTGGTTCCCATTGCCTTCTTCATGGTTTTGAATTCAGAACTGTCCTTCTTCTAGACTGGCTGCCACCCAAGTCTCAAGAGCCCAGACAACTCTGCTATTTAACTCATAGCTGGGAAAGGGGAGAAGAGGTAGATTCCCGCTTTCCTCAAGGGCTTTCTGCACTGATGGCTGTTACACTATCTGCTACCCATAAATACTGTTACTGCAATAAAAATAAAATGTTTGTATTGACATCTATTATTATTATGATGATTATTATCATCATCATCATCATGCTATACATAGAAAAGAAATTATTAATTTACTGTTTTACAATACATTCTATTTTTTTCATAACTTTGCAAAAATCACAATGGTAGAATTTTAATAAACATTTCTTAAAGCTCCATATTTTACCTATATGAAGATCCTAATATTTTAATTTGAAACACATGTTGAATGTTTTATGTATCATTATATATTTTTTCTTTTCTGTTTTGTGTTATTTTTCTTTCTTGCATTATATGTACATTTCTCCCTAAAAGCAGTAGCCTTTTCATTTTTTTTTAATAATTGTCGTTACCAAACATTTTTTAACTCTCCTACTATTAATTATAAAATATTGTTCTTTAAGAGCATGAAGTACAACTCTGGTACTTGGAAAATAAATAAATTAGATATAACTCAACATATATTTGTCTTGTAAAATAGTTTCTTTTTACCATAAAAATTGTTTTTGTAATGGTATACATATACACACTGACAGAGTACTAAGAAATTTTATAAATTTTAACCTGTATATTGATTTAAAATATGAGTGAGTGAAATTATAAAATTTGAAAGCTCTCATATTTTGTGATACTGCAATATTGGAAAGAAAAACTAGTGGTTTGACTTGTATAAAACTTCTTGAACAATTGAATTAACTTGACATTTGCTTGCATTGTGCACTCTGACATAAAATATCATATATATTGTTACTGAATAATTATATTTATTGATGTGATCTGATCAAATAAAATTTGGCAAAAAATTTCCAAAGTTTATAACATCTTTTTTTTTATTTTCACAAAATATTTTCTTTATAATTATGATGATTTCTCTGCAATATTTACTCTTTTCCTGGCTAACCTGTGTCTTGATTCAGTTTGATTGTCTAATTTATTTTTCCCTTTAAGAACACTGCACTCATTGCTAAAGTGTCAGAATTTTGTGAAGTTTTCAAGTGTGTGTTGAAAAATTCCTGGTATGACTCACTTTCGAAAATTTGACCAAATGAACAGATTTCTTTTTTAGGGTTAAAGTTAATGAAACAGGCTGAGAACTTTTCAGCTCACCTTCATGAAATATGCTTTATAAAAGCATGTATCAATCTTATAAATGTTTAAATTCTTTTATTTTTTTATGAGTTTCCTGCTAAAATTAATGATTGGTTTCCAAAGTAATTAGCTATACAAAAAAAAAATTGTGGCCCAAATATATGTAAAGATAACCTATCAAAATAAATAAAATTACAAGAATAAAGCTCTCAAAATGGATATGTGAGAGTATTAGAGAGATTAAAAAAGAACAAAAAGTAGCTCATTTTTTGTAACTTCATATTTTCATTAAAATTCCTAAATGTGCATAATTTTCCTTTTCAGAAAAGAATTTCAACAATAAATGACATTTCAGCCTATTTCTCCATATCATCTCAAAGGCTCTATATGACATGCTGCATCTGATATTTCTTTTGACAGATTAGATCTCATCTACTTTGACATAGCACATCCCCTGCCAACAACTAACTTCCTTTCAGGATAAGATTTTATTATAGCTGTTATTTACTTCCTTTTATCTAATACTAGATTATGGTTAGGTAATACCCAATAGTTTAGGATGGTGATTCTCTTCTTTGGCATTTGATAAGTTGACAATGTTTTGAAATTAACCTTTTAGTTTTTGCCCCTGATGACAGGCAGCATGCATGCTTGTTGCATTTGTTGGGGTTTCTCTATTTTTTGTTTGTTTTTAATCTATTTTTAACTTTCTTCTTTGCTTAACAAAGATAAAGGTAAGCTTGATATCTGAGCAATCAGATGTTCCGATGTAACCTGTTTATTTATACTATTTTAGTTTATTCAAAAGAAGAAGAAAAGAAATTTTGTTATGTTACTGGATCTTAGCTTTACTCCATTCCCAATCCCTTGGATTTATTTGAGCTCTTTTTGTTAGCTCAAACTCTACTACATGTGCTTTCTTAATAATAAAAAGAGACACATTTTATGTGTTAGCTTGATCTCTAGCTATAAAATATCAGCATAAGTTTTATTATGTATTAGAGACAATCAGAAGCATTTGACAAGTGGAATCTTTACAAGGAGGACATCACAAAACAATATTAATTTGAACAAGTTAGTAAAGACTTTACAAACTTTGTTGTATTTATTTCCATAAATCGGGATTATTTAACATAGCATATTTTAATGAAATCAGTTTACATTATATGGAAGAATAATATTAAAAAAAAAAAATTTTTTTAAAATATCGGATTTTTGCTTTCATATCAGAAAAAAACATAGTGGTATTATGATAGGTTAGACAATAATATTTCTTTAATAATTAACAGTTTTTTAATATATTTCCGGGCTTGTTGTTTAGGAGATTTAATTATTTCATATTAAAAATATTAATGTCTTGAAAAATTGCAAGTAGTTTATGTGTTGTTCAGTTGAATGAATCACTGTTATTTATTTGTTAACAAGGTGGGAACAAAAATATTTAAAATTTTTAGTTTTTTCATTTTTAGATTAAATGGATTTTCACACATTTTAATCATGGATAATTTAAATGTCTTTTTTTAAAGATTCAACCAAATATTCATATTTACTAAGGCTTCTTTGTTGCTTTATATACAAAAAATTATCAAATTTCATTATTTTTTGAAAAGAAATATTTTGATCTGTTTTCACCCTTAAAATCAGTTTTGAGATGAAATCAAGTGAATTAGTTTTTAATTTTTTTTATTTTGTTTTCCTAACCTTTATTAATCTGTCCAATTTGAATGATAAGTCATGGTTTTTGTATCATTTTTATATTTGTTCATTTTGTGATATCCACAAGTCAATTGAGTTTATAGCAAAGTATGCTTTTTTTTTTTTGTGCATAAAATAATTCAGTAATTCTAGTTTCTGACATTAAAGACAAAATATCATATTTTATACACTATGACATTAAAGCTATATAAAAACTTTTAAACAAATTCTGCTTTTAATCTTTTAATTTTCTAAAATTCAGCATGTAAATAAGTATCTGCTTTATATATTTCTGATTTTATTTATATATGTTCCAATTTTTATGCAGTTCTGCTTTAATTGAATTATTTTGTTTTGTAGATAGATTGACAAGCCATGTTTTTTTAAGCAAAACAGTGATTTAAGTTTTAAATTTATGTTTTGAATAAAATTATTTCCTTCAGATGTTAACTGATTCCAGTTTGTAAATACTATTTACTTTTTAGTACTTTTTAAATAAAGATGACTAATATTTTCTGGTGTATAACTTGAAACTACTACTCATTGTGTAATAGCATTTAATATGTAGATTTAATGTTTTTTTGTTTAAGAAAGTTTTTCTCTTTTGAATTTTGCCTGTAAAAGCTCTAAGGATGGGAAATCCCATTTCCTTTTTAATTATTTGATATATATATATATATATATATATATATATATATATATATATATATATATATATACACACACACACACACAACAAATGAACTCCAGAATGTGTTGGTGGTTTTTGAAACTTTGAACTGACTAGTTGCTAGTTATATCATTGTTTGCAGAAAGACTAACACATATCTTTTGTACATGAGAAAATATTTATATGTTTATATATTTATTTACATCTTTATCTTCAAACATACATGCATTTATACAACAATATACATATTTATTCTCCTTATATTTAAATTTATTCATATATATGTTTTTATACATTTAGATGCATATTTGCACATACACATTCTTATACCTGATCATTTTCTGTATATAGAGATAGAAGTTGTTTCTGTGTTTCTCTATTGCATGTACATTTATGCAAATACATGTATACACACACATACACATATAAGGCACAGTACACAATGCACATAGTAATGCACACAAGTATACATTTATGCAAATTCATATATATATATATATTTATATATATATTCCACTTTATCAAATTGAAAAAAATATTAAAGAATTTGATCTAAGCTTTAAGAATAAAGGCTTCTGTGAGAAGATGAAGTGGGAACAGTACCTTATATTATTTATTTAGTAACAACCATTGCTAGCTAATGTATTTTGCTTTTGTTTGTGTTTTCTTTTTGTGTTTCTTTCTATTTTTTCCTTTTAATTTAGAGTTCTTTCCTCTTTTTTACCTCTAAGTTGTAGTGACTACCTACTCATGGCAACTAGTAGCTTTCTGCCATATTTAATCTACATAATCCTACCTCATACAACTACCAACCATTTTCTTAATTCTAGTTTTCTCTCTATCAATTTCTCATCTTTTAGGGTCCCTTCTTTTGATTCTAGCTTTATCTATTCCTTTTACTTTCACTTCAGTTTTGCTCCTTTTTTGTATTTTTCCTTGTGAATTTCCTTTGTCTTTTCAGTTCTCTCTTCATTCACATTTCACTTCCCTTTCTTCATTTTTTCTCCTGTTTGACCTATTCACTTTTCTTTTTCTTCCTTCTGGTTTTTCCTTTTTTTTCTTTTTCCTCTTTCTTTTTCCTCTTTCCACTGCTTGATCCTTCTCTCCCACAAAATCTCTCTCTCTAGATGGCCATCTTATTAATCTTTTGAATTATTCAGCGTCACTGACTTTGCATGCATTTCTTTACTTAAT
This sequence comes from Acanthosepion esculentum, assembly GCA_964036315.1. NCBI lineage: Eukaryota > Metazoa > Mollusca > Cephalopoda > Sepiida > Sepiidae > Acanthosepion > Acanthosepion esculentum. Next base: position 81,317,984 of record OZ038513.1, read on the forward strand.
CCTCTATTTGGTCATTGATGATGTAAAATATAATTTGAAATCTTGATGTAAAGATGCTTGAATTTATCATCAGAACAGACAAGAAGAAAATTAAACAGTAGCAATAAAAAATAAAAAATTTAAAAGTATAAAAATAATCAGGAACAAGAAAATTTAACTTAGAATCACAAGGTCTGACAGAGAAAGGGAAGAAAAAATGTATTTCTTGGCAAAGCTATAAAATTTCCGCACTAAAATAGAAAAAAATAAAATAAAAGGAAGCAAAAAAAAAAATTGTGAAAAAAGCACACTAAACAAAATAACAAAAAGTTTCATCCTTCAAAATTTTTTGTCTTCATTTTTCTTTCATTTTTCACTCCAGAGATTGAAATTCTGATGGCATAAGAAACTCCACTACAGAAACCAATGTTATGTAATTATTAGCCAGTTTTAAAGAGCAGAAAAAATAGAGAGAAATTAAAAAATACAGAAAGAAAGAAATAAGAAAATAACTAAAAGTAATTACATATTTCTGATTCAATTTTTGCTTCTGTAAGAGCCATGTTATTTTTTCAAATTGAATATAGTTCAAAAATTTAAAATTCATAAAGTCTTAGGAGACAACATCCTTGTGTCAGGCTGACCTTTTTGAATATTGATGATTATAGAATTCAAGGGTGGGGGTGAAAGAGAAAAAAGGCTGAATCTAATATGAAAAAAAAAATTTCAAGAAAAATACAAATTTTACTTTCTGTAAAAATACTGGATAGATGGAAAGGAGAAAAGATGTTGCAAGTATGGAGAAGTAAGAACAACATGTTACACACATCTATGCACACATGTACATGTATAATTTACATATTAGTCATACACAGAATCACTCATTAGTATATATACAGTTCGATAAATTGACTCAAACTCATTATCACAAGTCACACATGCATAAACACTTAAACGTTTTTACTAAAAAAAAAGATACACACTTATTCAACTAAAAGTAAGCATACAGTATTAATTGTGACTACATAGACACGTCAACTTTCTTTTTGTAGTTTTCTTAAATTTAAAGAATTTCATAACTCTTACAAGGAGAAATCCATTGGTTAAAAAAATTGGTTGTTCAAGTTTCATTTTTAAAACCTTTGATTTTTAAATTGATTTCAGAAAACAATACTAACGTCCTGATGGCTGGTTTTGAATGATCCTGGCATCATCTTGCTAGCATATGCAACTAAATACATATTGACAAACAGTTAGCTACTGCCTGATGAGTGAAAGTTTTAAATTTGCTCCAGAAGATAGTCATTTATTATTCATTTATTTATGTCAGTTTTGTAAAGTGTTATCACTTCTGTATACTTTGTTATTTTGGCCATCAATTTCCATATGTGTGCTTTCTTTGTATTTTCCTCTTTTGTCTTTCTCAATTTCTAGATTGCTATTATTTTTTAACATTATTAGTTTCATTATTACATTTTATCTATTTTTACAGCCTTTTTCTCTATCTCTTTTATACTTCACCACTGCCACCACTTATGAAAAGTAGATACATTGCTTGATTTTGCTCAAGACCACAATTATTTTTCATGAAAATTCTTGTTATGCATAGAAGAACCGATGTTTGAAGTTCTACTAGATACATTTTTTTAGTTTGTGTTCTTTTATTATGTTTAATACATTACAGCTTTGTCACATTCTTTGAATTGTTTTGTTGTCAAGTAGAACTAGGGAGTCAAATGTTTGGTATTGTTGCATTGTTTTATCTAGAATCTAATCAGGCTTCTTTATTTTTGCTTCATGCTCAATAAGTACTTATGCATTCTAAAGAATTATGTATTTTCCAGTATTGTCTTTTGTCTATGTTTGTACCAAGTCAGTATAAAGCTTAGATCTTTTTGTTTTGTAGATTTTCCTATAAAACCTTTTATCAAACTTGTCTCATCTTTTAAACCCCATAACTATTGGCTTATCTTAGATAACTTGTAACATAAAAACTCTTTCATTAACTAGAGGAAGCATTCTGTATTTTCTTTTACATTGAGTCTCAAGTTTTCTTTTATTATGATTAATTCTCAATGCTTACCGCTGCTGATTATTCCTATTACTGATACCTACTAAGCTTAGTTAAGTGTAGCACAAGGCTGAAACAGAACATAGAAAATAACAAGATTGTCCTCAGTATGCATTTCTTTCTTTCAGTTTATTCTGTCTCTTTTGAAAATTTGTTCTTTTTCTTTCTGTTTTGTCACCATCATCAAGCATCTTTTACTCCATTTTCTAATCTTCTACTTTTTCTTCTTCCTTTCATTTCTTTTTTTCAGGTTCTGTAAATATATCTATATACTTGCATTTGATTTGCTTAAACTTTCTTTGAAAAAAAAAAGGTTTAAATCATTCAGCTTCATTGGACTCATTCTTCTGTTTAAAAATTTTCCAAGTGTGAAATCAGTATTTCATTCTCATATTGTCTGTGTCTTTGACCTGAATGCCATTCCTGTTTTGTCCTTGCCCATACACAACTGTCACTTTCTTGTTAGCTTGACTTCTCTTATCTGACACAGCTATTCTTCCTTGTTAGATAAGAAACATTCAGTTCAAATCACTGTTTCTGGTCTCATACATTTTTACACTGACAATTAATCTAATGCCATTTTACTCTGAACAATACTCTGCTTGTTTGCTTGCTTCTTTCAGTATTAGTGTTATCAAGATATCAAAGCTCTGAGTCTCCCATGCTAGCTTTAAGATTTGAGGAAGGTGTTTGTTTTAAGTGTTGGATGTGTTAATGAATACAAATCTGGAATATTCTTTTCTCTTTTATTCCTGTAAATGTTGTGTAGACAACATTTACAGGAATAAAAGAGAAAATACTGCTTGGATATCAGAGTGTATGAATGCTTGGAATTTCTGAAAATGTAATGCCAATTTCTTATAAGTTTGTAAAAATGAATTTTCTGTGCTTTCAGTCAATTTCACTAAGGTTATTTTTTATCTTTTGAACAGAATAGCCCATGTGCATAAAGGCTGTTTTTGATGACATCTACTGAAAAATAAATTTAATGTCATTATCTTCTTAAGGAAACTCATACATAGTCTGTTTTGAATATTTTACTTGTGATTTAAGATTTTGTCAATGAATTTGTGAAACAAATATTCATATGAATCTTATTAACCAATTTAATTTACTTCAATAATTTTCAACCTTGATTATTTTAAATTAATGTTGTCAGTGTTTTAGGATCATCAAATTGAAGAGTTTCAAATTGTCAAAAATATTTTGAAATATTTTAAAGTAATATTTATTTCTAATAGGGACAGATACAGTTGAAATCTTGAAATTTTCCAAATATAATTTTTGTACCTAGTCAGTAACTGTTTTACCCCTAATTGATATGGTGCATGTGATCCCTTTATACATGAAAACTCTGTTATGATTTTGAGAGTATTTTCATTAATTTATTGATATTTTTCTTTTTGTTAGTTTAAATAGTGAGAATATTTCTGTTTTCATAATCTTTTCCAGGATAATGCTGACCAATTCTGCACACACATAGAGTATCCCACCTGGCAGCTATGAGTGTTGCTATTTAGCTTACCTGTAACATGTTATCATAAAGAATTTTAAAAAATGATAGATATTACTTAAGAATTATAAAGAAAAAAGTTACTTGAAAAAAATACACTGTTTAGAAAAATACAAAAGTAATCTAGCAATTACAATTTTAAAACATTATGAAAATGTAAATGGAGAATACTTTTCAAATCATTGACTTTAAAGCCTACTTTTCATAAAGGTTACTGATAATGATGAGATAAGCTGTAAAAACAAAATTATGGCCACCTAAACTAATGCATGTTTTGTTTATTTATCTAACTATGAGGAGATGTTGAAAAGTTCATAGACCCATTCATTTCCCCAAATCTGACCAAATATCAGAAATCCGTTAAGACCTTATTTTTCTTTTAGACCGAGCACTTCTTAGCACCTATCATTTGAAAAAGTTGGAAATCTAAGCATTGGTTGATTTTTGAAAAGTCTAAAAATAACTCATGTTCCTATTTACCCACTTTCCTACCCATAAATAGACAAACAATACCAATATTTCTGATTATGAATGTGAACAAAAATGATTATGGCTTGTCTATTGATATGAAGAAAAAGTACATAAGATGTAAAGTCTTCAAATGAGCTAACCAGAAATGTAATTTTTAACTATATGTATATATATTTCTCTGATTAAGTAATTGATTATATTATTGGTTATTTCGTTATGATAGCTTTGACCTCAAGCTTGAATGCACCTTCTTCAGTTTCACAGTAATCTATAATTTGATATAACTATTGAACTTTGGAATGTATCTCAAGTGTTTAATTAATGCCTATGTAGCACATCACAGTTTTTAAGTGTTTTGCTAAGTATTATGTCGTAAGGTGTATGTTTTTGTCAATAAAGAATAGGTTAAATGAAAGTAACAAGTAAAAACTGTCAGCTCTCTTAACAGAGTATTATAATGTCATTGTCATGTTGAGAAACAATTTTTTCTTCAGTTTTATAATAAATTTTATAACATGTATATGTTTTTATTGTAGTCATAATTTAAATAGTAAAAAATGGTGAATTTATAATTGTTATAAGGAAAATGTTAGAAACATATCGGTCATCACAAAATGATGTTTAGTGATATGCAAAAGCTATCCTTATCAAGTGAGACTTGCAGGTGTATATTAGAGTCAGTTAAGAAGATATAATTGTAAGTTCAAACTTTGTCAACATCTTGCTTATAACTTACTTTCAATGGATTATATTAGCGAAAAATTCTATAGTAAGAAATGTGAATCAGTAGTTAATATAGTTTACATGTATAAAAGTATTGCATGTATAAAAGTAAAAAATGTTTGTTTTTTTATTATTAAATAACAATTAAGAATCATAGCTCAAAAAAATCAACCTGTTTAACTATTTGTTGATCATAGTCTGCAACTTTTTCTCATTTTTTGACAAGCATTTTCTTTAGAGCTCACTATAAACCTTCTTAGTTTGGACACAATGAGCCAACATTTCATTAAGATTTGCTGGAGAAAAGAATATTTCCTTCCTTAGGTTGGCTTCAATTGTTTTCATATTTCTTTTTCTATTGCCAGTGGATATTTTGTATTTGCAAGATTTTTTTTACTTATTTTTTTTCTTTTAGTTATAAATCTTCCACATTTGTACAATTTTCATTTTAATAATTGATAGATGTATTTTCTCCTTTACCCGCTTTTCCTCTTGCCTTCCCTTCCTTCCCTCTCTTGATTGGTTTTTGTTTTCTCCATGTGTAATTGATGGAGAACCACCTTATCTGCTTTCTTTCCATTTCCCCTTCTTTCCTTCATTTTTCTAACTTGACATATTTCAGCTGCTTCTGCACACAAGTAGGCATTGAATGGCTCCAGTGGATCAATATATTTAAATTTATTCTGATTATACATTAAAACTTATTTGTGTCAGCTGCCACAGAATAGCAAAGGCAGCAGAAAATTTTCCCTCACTTGGTGCTGATGAAAATTTAGGTAAATGTTAGATGGTTGCAAAGTTGAGAAATGCTCATTTTTTTTTGTTCCAGCCACCTTCTTGTTCCTTTATTCCCTTTTCATTTTTACTGACCTGACATTTTTTGTGGAAGAAAAAAGTTCAGTCTAAGAATCTTTTTAGTGTCATTTAACAAGGCACACAGTTTCTACTAAAGTATTTTTTCTGCTATTTGCATTTTTATTTTTCTATGACTTTTTTTTTTTTGCTTTGCAGTTGAATGGAGTTTTGTCAAAGGCATCATTGTGTTATGCTATTTCACATTTAATGTTTATTCAAAAATAATTATGTGTTTATCAAATGTTTATAAAACTGAGGATTGGAACTTGTAAATTTTATGGTTCAGCCTCTATCACCTATAATAAATTTCTGCAGTAGTAAACACCTAATTCCATTGCCTTTTATATTTTATTTTTATTTTTTTCAATTACAAATGCATTCTACTTAAAGTTATAGCAGTGACACATGTCTTAAAAGATAATCAATTCATAATTATCACATTTAATAATCTCATTTTTACCAGAGTTTATAGATTCACTGCTAAAGCCCTCATATGAGTATTATAGGTTTTACTGGCATTAAACTGGTTATTAGGAAAAGTTTGATATTTTATTTATTTGCATTGGCTTGAAATTTGACAATTTTGTATAAACAGTTATCATTAGTTTGTCCCACTTACATGAGTGAGATATAAATGTGAATATTATGATTATTGCATTGTGAAGCCATTAGTTTCAATAACTTTTTCTATTTTTGTCCTGTTTACTTTTCTTATTGTTTTCTTTTCTATAGTTTCCCTGTGTTGAGTCAAACAACTGGTCATAAATTTTATATCTCATTGTAAATTACAGTCTACTTGAAATTTTTATCAATTATTCTTATTGTCACTAAAGAAAGATCACTTCACAAATATTGAACTTTAATTTTTCTTTTACAGGCAATGATTAAAATTGTATTCTGCCCAAATATAGATAATTCACTTCTATTTCTATTAGGGTGTGACAGAAATAGCTCTCACAGGTACCTCCCACGCAATGGTAAGACATTAATGGCAATGGTGTCTTCATCCAGCTAATGTCTTATCATTATCCGAGTGGTATATCTGCCACACTCTGTATGTTCCTTTTGTGTATTTAATGGAGATAAATTAATTTTGTACCTTGAAATTAGATTATTCTTAACTTGTATTCCATATTTTATAAGGCTGACATCATATTTTAAACTAAAATTGTGTCATTTTTGTCCTGCCAATATTTGATTACAGGATTTTGTTTCATTGTGTTCTTACTGAAACGATTTATTCATTTCAAAAACCTACTAATAATGGTAATGGTATTATTAGCTGTTCCCTTATAAGGAAACATTTGATATTCATTGACTGAGAAGCCAGTGCTACTTTAAGTTTAAATTTATAAAATCTTTCTCTTAAAATAATTTTTCAGGAAAATAGGTTTCTCAAGTTCACTGTTATCACTCTTTCTAGTATTCCAGTATTGATGGGACCTTCTTTCCTAACCTTTTGTTTGAAGTAGTGTCAAACGTCAACATATAGATTATGTCATTTTTTTTTTATGTATATGTGCTATCCATTTTAGTTGTTGAATAAAATGTTTCAAAAATAAAATGTAAGAAAAACTAGTTAAAAAATGATGATACTGCTTCAGCTAAGAAATTCATAAAAAGACTCTGATGCTTAATACTATATACAAATAAGCAACATGATGTTGACTAAAATTAGATAAGAAAGAATTGTCATCATGTGACTAAATTTGAATGGTAGCTGCTGATTAATTTTCATAATCTAATCAGTAAAGCATTTTTTTTGTCAAATAAGCTCCCAAGGATGAGAGATTTGAGTTCAAATCTTCTTAAGGCCTTCTTTATTTCTAATCAATGTTGTTAATATAATGGTTGTAGAATGTAAAATTAACCTGTTGCAATAAAAAAAAAAATAGAATAAAAAATCAATAATGATATCAGTGCTTCCTTAAAGAAATTTAGACAAGATTATTACCTTCCTTCCTTTTGTATTCCATTGGTAAGGAAGAAGTTCCATGCAAATAGCTTCTTCCCAAGAACTGTTACTTTCTGGAACAGATCCCTCAGCATATACTTCCCTACTCATTGCAATATTAACCTCTATGTCCAGGAAGTCTAATATCAACAATTATCTGTCCTAGATATTCTCATAATATTCACTTCTTACTTCCTTCTTTTATGCTCTTACAACCTCATTCAGTAACTCTCTATCTAGAGTGGCTCTTAGGTTTTGTATTGATTGAACAATAGTATAGGTTGAGTGTCCTTAATCCGAAAGTTTCAGGTGCTGACATGACTTGCTACAAATGGAAAGTTTCAGAAACCACTGGGAAGGTTCCTAGGTGATGTGCAAATGTTGTAATTGACCTCATCTGCCCTGTGTGATGGTTCCCCAGACCAGCTATATAGCCTTCATTGGCACTAGTTTCTTGTTAGTGATCATTTCTTCAACACCTTCCTTTGTTGATTACTTACCAGGTGTTCCATGTTCAGTAAAGATATTCAAAATGTCAAAAAGTGCTGCGTTTATATATTTTTTATAGTGATCATGTCTTTTTGTACCCGTACAGAAAGTACGAAACATTATTTTTACGTGAAATCTTAATTATACAGGTAAAAAATCAATGTAAGCATTACATGAATAGCATCATTACCTGCATCTGTATATGCACAAAATTTATTAAATTTTATATAAAATTACTTTCAGGTAGATGCTATTTATATAAAACTACCTTCAGGGTATATGCATAAACTGTGTTATGAAATGTAAAGGGATATCATTTTTATAGTTGGGTTCAATTCCCAAGCTGCCCCATTTTATAGATGCTATCAACAATTAAATAACATGTATTCTAAAAAATCTGAAAACCGAAATACTTCTGGTCCCAAGAATTTTGGATAAAGGATTCTCAACTTGTATAAAAAACTTGTTTAAACAATGAGAAAATTTAATCTATTTTTTAAGTATTTCTTTTATTTAAATATTTCTATGTTTTCATAAATATTTATTCTTAATCATTATTTTTCCTTTGAAGAACTTTTCCTCTTACAGAAAAGTAGCGGATTGATTCATCCCAACATTTTTGTATTTATGATTGTTCTGAAATTTTCAGTTTCAGTAAATACTGATTAGGGGAGAGATAGCATCCTAATTATATGCAAATTAAGGATAAGAATTTAAAAATTAAAGAAGCCTACACCAGTGCCAAAAATATTATATGAAAAATTCCACAGCAACATAAAGTAAGTACTAGTGTCAACAGCAAAATAATTCCTTCTTAAAGAAGAAAATATATGGTAAAATGAAGTTAATGACGAGAGAGAGAGAGAGAGAGAGAGAGCAGGTAATGTCAAGAAACAGTACAGAATATATATATATATAAAAGACTAAACAAGACCATCGGAGATAAGTGCAAGCAGGCTAAGCAAGAATGGATAAATAAGAAATAGATAAAGATAAAAAAGCTGCAGGACACAGATGCAATGGGTATGCACAAAAAGATCATGTAAATAACAGGACAGATAAAAATATAGTTTTGTATAAGGTAGTGGAACAAAAAATTCTATATTCATAGTCAGAATGCTGTTAGAGCAAGCAAAAGAAATACAAAAAAAGCTGTACCTGTATTTGCAAAAGCATTTAATTAACTATGAAATGAATACCTAGCAATGTTAAAAAATCTTGATATACATAGAAAGTATATACAAATCCTATTAAGAATAACTGCCTTGTATGCAAACAGATGACAAATTGAGTACACCAAAATAGAAAGTGGAGTGCAACAAAAATGTGTCCTTAACATGTACTAAAAGATGATTAGAGGACCTACCAAGATTTATCATTGGCAATATAACAATATATGCTTCGCACATGACAGTTGATGGCAGATTCAGAAGGAAATCTGAAAGAAATATAAGAAGATAATTGAGGAAAACAAGAAGGACTGACTATTAATTGTATGAAGATGGAATTCATGGAGGCAAAAGGGAAAGCCCAAGAGATGTCAAATTTAAACAGTGTAATAATTGAAATATTATTACACTTTAAATTTGACATTTGATATGTAAATGACACTGAAATTCAAAAGCTCAAAGGAAGAGTGAAAAACACTTTTCAGAAAATGAGCAATGTATTAATGGATTAAAAATAACATAAGAATAAAATGTGCTGAACTAACATATGATATCTACTGTCCTATATGGCAGTGAAATCTGAGCAATTTTGTCACATGAAAAAGATGAGATTTGGTCTTACTGTGAACAGTACATGTGACAAATGAAGTTCTTAGGAAAATCAGAACTATAAAAGAACTGCTAATGATAATCAGAAAGAGACAGCTGTAATTTTAAGGACACATAATGAGGAAAGAAGGTTTAGAGAATTTAACAGGATATATTGAAAGCAAGATAAGCCAAGGAAAACAGCAAGAAAACTTACTTGAAAAGAAGTATATTTAAATGAATGAAGAGACATTGACCACAAAAAAGAAAAGTAAGGTCACACAGGATAAAGTATTGTCGGTGATAGCCAACAAAATCAATACACTGATTACACAGGTCCTTAAGAGACACAGCCCACAGAGAAATATAGATAGATTTATATAGAGACTTATTTTGTAGATAAATTATTCTTATTTTCTTTGAACAGAATGACATATTTGATACTTTTGTAGTAGATGAATTTGAAATGATTTAGTTGCAAATGTTATTAATTTGACCACTGTCTTGGAGTTATTGATATTTCTTCAAAGCAAAACTGTTTTCATTTAAAGTTCATTTCAAATGGAAGCAATATCAGCTACTGATTGGCCTGATATTTATAAAGAATGCTCAAACATCCCAAGCAATTGATGGAAATAATGGTCAAAGAACAGATACATAAACTCTTGTTTGAAAGTGACTTCAAGAAAGTTAATATGTATATTGTTAAATTGTTGGTTCAAAAACTTCTTGAATATAATCATGACAGACTTTTTTCACTATTATTCTTATTGATCTGCTGAATTAACTTTTCTTGTTCATCTACATTTGCTGTACAATTGTTTAGCTTCCTAAGTTTTGTCTACTATGATGAAAATCTGAGTTTATTTTGAAAGTAATTTTCACATTCATCCCACTTTGACATTTGGCATGTTGTTTTATTTTAAGATAGTCAATAACTACTGGCCTGTCTTAACTGCCTGTTCCATGTCCATTGTAAAATAAATTTTTATTGTCTGACACTGACACACACACACACACACTTCCATTCATATCCTCATATCTACTTCAGTTAGAGATGGAATGAGCAGGTGGAGAGCTGAACAGGACTAGCAAATTGGATTGGACTTAAAAAATGGCATCTAAACAGTATACCAAAAATCAAAGTAAACATCATTTATTAAGACATTAAGTGTGCCCCCCCACACACACATTTATTTCTCCTGTTGTCTTCACTGACGAATCTATTTAGTCTTTCCAGGAGTCTAAATCTTATTTTTCTTTTTATCTTGTTCTAATTGTTTCTCTTTTCATCTATATGAATCTGTTTTTTTTTTACAAATTATAACTACAGCTTGTCTTCCTACTTTGAGATTTTCACACACACACACACACATACATATTCACGTTTAAGCACTCCTTTATATTCCTTTCCTTGACTTAGATATGCACAAAATTCCACTGTCTCCTATATAAATCTTAAATATACTTTCAAACTTTTATTAAAAGAAAATAATTTTTATGTCTATTCTTTTTTTAATTTCATTTAGTTAAAGAAACAGTTTCTTGATGCTGAATATTAGTCAATAAAAAAAATTCATATACATAAAAATACAAATCCTGTGTAGATATTGTGTGTGTGTGTGTGTGTGTGTGTGTGTAATGTGTGTAATGTGTGTATGTTGATTCATAAACACACACACTTTATTCTTATGCTTTTCTCTTGCTTTCCTTTATTTTCATTTCTCTGTTTAAAAAATAGAGACTCTTTAAGAAAAAAATGTGAAAGCTCTATCAATCATTCCATTTTTGCAACTGTCGTTTTGTACCTTTCATGTTCTTTTCAAATATTGGTGCTTCAAGTATGAACGGTTTGAAATCTTTTTAACTGCTCATTATCTCAGGGTTTGGTGATACTTCTACTTACAATGTTCTCACCCGAAGGCAAATATTTTGAATTAAAATTCACTGCTTTTTGCCTTTCCACTCTCTGCAGTGCTCAGTTGTATCAAATAATGCTTCCATTGATGCAACTGAAGAAAAAAATGGCAGCAGGGGGTGGAGAAAGAAAGAAAGGGCTTTTTTTTTTAAACTTTTTTTTTTATCATTGACATCTTTTATGTTTCTTTTGAAATAGAATGAAGAAATCCACACTTACAAAGATGAAGGTGCTGTCTATGTGAGTGGATGGTGGGTTGTTTAGAAAAGTAGAGAGAAAATTAGGTCTTTAAAAAAATAAATTTTAGGGTTGGAGAGGTGTGTGTGTCAGAAGTGTTGAAAGAAAAAGATATTCATGAAAATAAATATGAAATAGAAGTAAAATCAAACTCTTTCTACTTCTTTATCATGATCACTCCATCTACTATTTAATAAAAAATGAACAAGAAATTCTCTTCCTTTTTTCATTTTTTTCCTGAATGATTCATTAATTGTTATTTTTGTATGCAAAACTAGAACTAAAATATTTCCCATAATTTTTCTTTCCAATATTCTGTACTAATTTTCACATTCTGTTTTATATCAGTCAAAAGTCCTGTTTTTTTCAAATTGTTTTTATTTCTATTGATGTTATCAAGTCGGTCTTCCAAGGAGGCAATGATCTGAAAATATTCATATCAATTTTGTTCCCTCTCAAATTTGCTTGTAATTTCTTTTTAAACCTTACTAATTGCTTCTAGCTTTTTCCATTCATCTGTGTAAAAAGTGTCTTGAACAGACTTAGTTAGAAATTATATAAAAAATATATCATTAAATCATCTTTGCAAAACACCTCAAAAATATATTTTAGCATTCTAAAGAAGGTTGGAAATATAGATTTTTGAGGTATTTCACAAATGAAAATTTCTGCACTGATCATTTCATTATTAGATTTGTTTCTCTTTTTTCTCAGTCCTGTTTAGATATATATATATTTTTAATCATATCTGCTTTTGAGAGAGAGAGGGTTTTTTTTTACTATAAAAATAACAAACCTTATAACTAAACAGAATTGTTGGTTAAGTGGATTCACTTTACATTACATGAAGTTCTTTTCTCACACTCCTTAGCTGATATAATTGCTTGTTTATATTTACTAAATAAATTCAAATGGATAGAAGTTGGTATAGTTTATTCACCAATCTTCCAAGTAGGCAGGCAGTGAAAAATCAGTATTAGAAATCCTGGTTTTTACATGACCTAGAATATTGACCAGTGGCATTGGTGGGAAAAATGCACATCCAATCCTCTAAGAAAGCTCAATTTATGTGATTGTATATCACTTGTAGCCACAGCTTTTGTAATACAAAAATTTTAGAGTTTTTTCTCTGCTTATGTCAGAAGTAGAAAAACTGGATTATTTTCCTTTACAAAACAATAAATAAAAGGAAAGAAAAAACTTTTCTCTTTTCCTAATTTTCTGTTGCTTGCTTTAATAATCATAATTTTATTTTAAAAACTTTCATCCTTTGTTTTTCATTCATTTAAATATACAATTTCTTTTGCTTTTTAACAAAAAATGCCATTGTTATCCCTCATTTTACTTTTTTCGTATTTTTATGGCTTAAACAAATAGTTTTTCTTTTTCATTTTATGCTCTTTAGTAAAGCATTATTGAATTCTCAACTTGGCAACTCAAGTACTTGAAAATACTTATAGATATTATTTTGCCTTATTGTTCCTTGTAGCTGATCACCTATGTATCACATGGAAAATAATAAAATTTTTTAAAAATTGCCAAGTTATTAAAAACTTTTCTATTTTGCTGCATTTATCAGGTGGAGATGATGTTCAGCAACTCTGTGAGGCTGGAGAAGAAGAGTTTCTGGAAATTATGGCATTAGTAGGCATGGCCAGCAAACCACTTCATGTTAGGCGACTACAAAAAGCACTCCAAGAGTGGGTAGCCAATCCAGGTAGGTGCTTCATATTTTGATTGTTTCCTCCTTCCGTGAATTTGAATGAGCTTATTTTTTCACAATCTCTCTCTGTATGTAACCAAAGTATGTTATATGGGAGAGGGGCTAATAAAATGCAGATGTTCCTGTTATTTAAAATAAATTTAAATTTTTGTATGCAAGCATAACTATATTCACTCACTTATGTGTATAAAAAATGAGCCCAAATTAAAGTGTTTGATGAGGGTTAGGGTCATTGCAATATAAAGTTAAATCTTATAGATCTTAGATATATAAATGCTATTAAATCGTATTTATTTCCCCTTCTCCACCTGCACACATCATATACTGAATTATAGTTTGTAGCTGGTACTATATTGTGTGCTTAAGGTCTGTAGGTGACAACAACTTTTTCTAGATTTTCCAAAAAAATTGATTTTGTAAATAATTTTTCCCCCTTTTCAAATTATCAACTTTTCATTAAGATGTCTTTATTAATATTTGCAAATTTTGCACCACATTAAGAATGTATTGGTCAACAATGCCAATAATACTTTTCCTATTTATTTTAAGTTAAATTTGTTTTTATGTCACACATACTCCTTTAATAACATTTTAAGGTTTTTGATGTATGTAAGAAATCCTTACACAAATACTAAGATTAAATTTAACATACTTCAAAATACATAATTGTTTTTGTTGATGTTAAAGGTGATAGAAGCTGTTTTTTTTTAAACTTCTTTTCTGTCATGTTATTAAAATGCTTTTTTAAAAAACTGGTTCTTTTCTGTCTAAAATGATGGCATTAAATTCAGTTCTCATACATATGCTCTCTTCATATTTGCACTCATTTGCTTATGAAATTTTTTAATGAGCTTCTGTTTTCAAGAATTAAAAAAGTTCAATGTTGTATGCAGAATAGATATTTGGTTTTGATTTGAGTCACTATTCAAGAAATAGTGATGGAGAAGAAATTCCAGAGACATATATTGTGGCAACACCTATGTAATAAAGCCAGGTTAAATTTGTTGAACTAAAATTCCTGGCAGTATAACATCATAAATCATCATTATCGTATAATAATAATATTAGTGTTACTGTAAAAATAGTTTTTCAAGTTATTAAACTATTATCAGCTAATTGTCTTTGATCTGATTGACTTCAAGCTTAAATGAAATAAAGAACTATTATATTTCCTAAACATTGAACCTCATCTGATTTAGATCAAAGTTTAGTCTGTTTTACTCAATAAAATATAGATGGGACACATGTTTATTTTAATACATTTTAATGCATCTATTTTATTTAAAAACTTAAAATATTCAAATAAACATTTTCCAACATCACTTCCTAATAAAGCATAGTGTAAATGATGATGATCATCATCATCATTGAAAGAATAGAAAATTATTTAACATTAACATTTTTTAAAATTTTATTTAGCATGTAGATATTTTTTGCCTTATTGAAAAAGATGTATCTAACTCTTCTACATAACGTTTTTTAACTAGTGTTGCTTCCCTTTCCTTGGTTAAGATATTTTTAAATGATAAAAAAATCGTCTTTATTACCTGACATTTTGAACTGCTAAGTTTTATCAGTTAGCCATTTTCTTGAGAAATCTAACTTTTGAATTTCCTTGTGTTTATTTTCTCATATTCACATATATTTATGCAAACAGACAAACTAATGTGGATCAAGTGGAAAGTGAATTTGACAAACCATCAATAAAACAAGAATCTTTTTCTCTTTAAATAGCAGTTCAAAATGTCTTATTTGTTCATTTATACCTATCACTTGCAATTTTCCATGTTTCTAGGATTTAATCTGAAATCAAGACATGGGCAAAAATATCATCTATAAACTATAAAGAATTATTTATAAATTATTAGACCATTTTATCTGTAGCTTGTTAAATTTTACTTTATACTTTAAATGACCTAAGAAAATCAAAATTTAATATTTGTTAAATATAACGTTGATTGTTATATTAGAAAATATATATCATGCCTGACCTATAATAGTTTTTTAGATTTTGTGCATGAAATTAGTATGCAAATGTAACTGCTAAATGGAAACCTTGAAATTTTCAGTTGTGAATTCTTTGAGAACTTTCATTTTACAATATTTGCTCAAGCTTTGTTTTAGTATAGAACAGAGGTAGTATTAATTTTGAGTGATTTTTAAACTAGATTACATTTATATATTTCCATTGTTTAAGTTTAAACGTCACGCTGTATTGATTCTTTCTTTTTTATATTTTATTGCAGTATAAACCCGATTTTTACAATAAACCAAATAGTGCACAACTTTGTAATATACATAATTTTATATTTGAGAAATATTCTCAGAAAAAATAGTCATGATGATACAATGGGTATTTTTCAGACTTAAAATTAATAAGAAATTCATGAAAAATGAAATAAAGGAATTTTGAAGAAGAAAATTCTTTAGTTAAGCTTTTAATAATAAAATTTTGACTACATATATGAAAATCGCTTGTATTTGGTATCTGATTTGGAAATCAACAAACAAATCTTTTTTTCTATTGAAGTAAAAAAGTGAAAACAATGTTTTGGTACAGTATTAATGCAAACCTTCTATACAAATGTAGTTATTCGCTCAATAAACCTCTTTATCCTACTTTTATATTTCCTAAACTTGTTTTGCTACTTTAAATAAAGGGAAGTAATTGCATACTGAAATTGAGAAAAATATTCAACATGTGGGTTAAGACTCAAAATTTATTCATTTTGAAAATTCATTGACATGTATTAAATGATTGCAGAAATTTAATTTGTTTTATACTAAAGTTTTCTTAAGATGAATTTAACTTGAGATTTATTGCACATTATCTTTTTTATTTTAATTTTAACAATCTTCCCATATTTTGTAGTTGTTAATTTGGACTTAATTGTTGTCTGTAAAATTTTCATGCCACTCAGTTGAGTTTATTTTTACAAAGGAAAACACATTTTGAAGTTTTTACTTTCTGTTTCTCAATTCTGACTTAGTTCAAATTAAATGTTACTTTAGGCTTGCATGAGTATTTATTTAATCTCTAATATTGTTTCTGTATAAAACAGGAATATTTAACATTGTTTCAAAAAAACAAAAATCTGTAAAAGTGATATTTTGATATTTATGATTTTATCAAAAGATGTTATCTTGTCCTGTTAGCCTAAAAAGACTGGTTTTATTGTTATTTTATTTTCAGTTCATTACATTGAGACTAGTTAAGTATTCAGGAATTTTATCTAAATTTAGGCATATGTATTTGTAAATATGTACTCTCCATGTGCATGTATAATTCATAATTATCTAGATACTGATAATATGTATAGATATGTGTGAACATTATTATATGCATATATAGTTTTTTGAATGTTTTTTGCATGTATACATGTTTAAACATGTATGTGCACATATATTTTAGCCAGCAAAATATATCCTGCATATTACACATATTTTATGAAATGATTACAATTATCTGCAATTCACCTTGCCAGCATTAACAGCTTTCATTTTTTCCTGCATTCTAGCAGTTAAAATCAAATGAAAAAAGTCATAAGTTAAAACTTTTCAGTATTAACCAGCATTGCTATTGCAACAAATTCAGTTTAAATTACTTTCCTATTGAATACTATAATTCGGTTATCCCTCTCTTTTTCTTTCTAGAATGTGAAAACTTTCAAAATCCTTAAGATATATAATTAAACCAGACATATATGTCAGCTTCATAAAGAAAGTTTCAAACAGATCTTTTATGATTTGTGTCCTACCTATATTTACATTTTCCCCCTTCCTTTATTTATACTTGTCCCCTGCAGTAGCAATAGCATGCCACTTGCCACTTTATAACGGAAATATTTTTAGGCTTCCATGTTTTCTTTTTCTAACCAATCTTTAATAAAGGTCATTAAAAACTGTTGAATAACTGTAGGTTTAAAGATGTCCATTCAACTTCTGCTATTTCATATAGGTTTTCTAACTGTTCTTACTTAGTTTTAGTCAAGGTTTAATTTCCTTTGATGCAAAAAAACAAGATCAAAATATTTAATTATTTATTATATTATTTTTTTGGCTGTCTTGTTTGATATTTCTTATGTTTTTGTTTTTCATAGTGTTTCTCTTTTTTTTTTTTCTCTCTAAGCTGGGCATTTGCCAATCTTTTACTATTAACTAAAACTGTAAAGAATTTTGCATGATTAATTTTCTTCTTTTTTAATATTTTTTTTCTCTTTATACCATTTATTCTTGTCTCCTTTTATATCAGTTTATTTAAATAAATTTGTTTTTTAATATTTCTTTTAAGCAAGCCCTCATGATTATTTAGCTATGTTGGACAGTTGAAAGAAATGTGTTAGAAATGACAAATTTCTTGCCTGTTGTTTAGCAAAGTATTTTATCTTACAATGAATAATCAGCATTTATCTTGATAAATTTTTAAATTAGTCTTCTTATATTTTTGATGAGTAAAAATGGAGTATTACTGTAATATCTGCGTTGAAGATGCCCAATTCTCACTTTCCAGCCTTGATAGAGTTCAAAAGCATTTATGCAGCCTTGTGGGTGATTAATTATTTTCCACCCTACAACCCCTTTCCCACATTCAAAATATTACTATCTCTCACTACTAAATCACTACTTTCATGACAAAAGTTGAGATAAACTAAGTTTTTAATTCCACCAGTTTCAACCTTCACAGCTAAGATTGCCATACTGTATACACAGAGTTGACTCAACCTTATTTCCTTTGTATTCCATTAGTAAATGGAAAGTTTTACTCAGACAGCTTCTTTCCAAGAACTGTTACTTTGTATAACAAATTTCTGAGAGAATGCTTTCCCGATAACTATGAATTTAACCGCTTCAAGTTTAGTCATATCCTACATATCCTCATAGTATGCATTTTTACTTCCTCTTCTTATGCCTTTACAGCAACCTCATTCAGTAACCCTATATACCTTGTCTTACTCTTGGGCCTTGTATTTGGTGAAAAATAGTATTTAAAAAATGTAAGTTGAAAATGGTGCAATAAACATAGAAGAACTTAAAAGTAAAAAGAAAAAATTAACTAGAAAAATATTAGCATCATTGAGTTTAGGCAAATATTTATCATTTCTTCATGTTTTTTTTTGGGGGGAATAAATTTATTTTTTATATTTGTGAGGGGTGGGAGGACTTGAAAAGATTTCCTGGTCTGACCCACTTTTCAAAATCTGACTAAATAATCAAACATCAAAATTTGGGGCATCTTGGTCAATGTTCCCTCATAATTGCAATTGTAATGAACTTCAGTTTTTTTATGTATTCTCTGTTGAGTTTTGAGTTAGCTAGTGTTTGGGACACAGTTTCCTAATGCTTAATTTTTCTTTCAAACATGAAAGATATGCATGTGTGTAAATTTATTGAGATTTCTCTTTTATCTCAGTTTTTTAATTCATATATCAATCATATCTTGAATAAATATAAATTGTATGCATATACAACTAATATATATATATATATATATATATATATATATATAATCACTATATATATATATATATGTATATATATAATCACTATGTATATATATAATCACTATGTATATATATAATCACTATGTATATATATAATCACTATATATATATATAATCACTATATATATATAATCACTATATATATATATATATATATGTATATATATAATCACTATATATATATATAATCACTATATATATATATATATATATATATATATATATATATAATCACTATATATATAATCACTATATATATATATATATATATATATATATATAATCACTATATATATATATATATATATATAATCACTATATATATATATATAATCACTATATATATATATATATATATATATAATCACTATATATATATATATATATAATCACTATATATATATATATATATATATATAATCACTATATATATATATATATAATCACTATATATATATATATATATAATCACTATATATATATATATATATATAATCACTATATATATATATATATATATATATAATCACTATATATATATATAATCACTATATATATATATATATATATATATATATATATATATATATTCACTATTTATCTGTGATTCCCATCCTTGTGTTCAGAATTAGAAAATATTTGGTAAACTATAGTGATATTTCAGTTCTATATGAAATAAACATCACATGAAAATCTCACAAGTTTTGTTTCATATTTTTGTGTAATAGTTTAAAAATATTACAGAGTTAATGTTCAGAATATCTATCTTTTCTTCTTCCCTATTTGCATAGCTTTAACTATCTTCTAAAATAGTCATTATTCTTTAAATATTGATGTTAATATTGTTACTGTCAAAGAAGCATAAACTAAAACATTAATAAGTGATGCAGCAAAAAAAAAGAAGGAAAAAAAGAATCTTGTAGTCATGATAGCACATGCAAAATATCTTTCTGGTCACTTTTAGGGACATTATTTTTGCTTAATGCATAAGAGGTGTATCTATTTGAAATTCTATATATAGTTTCAGTGACAATTTCATAAGTTATAAAATAAAACTAATGAACTATATTTTTAAGCTTTTACTTAGTTTATATATATAACATTTGATGGAAAATGATCTTGTAAGGTTATAAGTATACAGAGAGATGTAAAAATATATTCATGAGTATATACACATATAAAAATATTCTGATTTAAAATGTTTTTATTTTTACTTTAACTTTATCCTCAAACTGAATAGTTTAATTTAAAATTTGAGTTTTATACTTTCAGTATAACCTTTGTCAATAAATTTAGAAGCAATTAGATAATCAGTTTTTGATAAACTCATTCAAATTCATTTCCTCTATTTTCTTACTAAGTTCTCTGAAAATATTTCTGCTTAACTTTTGTCATTTTGTTTCATTGGTCAGCTGCATTCCAAGGTCCAGTAGTGGGCTCGTCCAGTCCAGCTCCCGGCAGTATCAGTGCATCCGTACGTGGCGACCAAAGTGCTGTCAACACATACCCCAGTTTGCATTCTACCCCTCCCATAGTGAATGCTCCCACATGGAACCCAGCCACACATCCTCCTCCACGCAATATCAGCCCAGCAAATACAGGCAGTTCATCTGGGGCATCACCCCAGGCTGACATCAAAGTTGAGGTAGGATGAAATTTTAAAAATAAAACCCTTATTGTTATTTATTAAGAGAAGAGAAAGAAAAAAAAGGAATGCATGCACATAACAAAAGTAAAACATTTATGCTACAATAATTAGCACATTTATGTACACTTTGGTAAAAATGGATTCTTTTTCTATTATTATAGTAGCAATAGTGATATTACGAGCACAACAAATGGATCCCTTTCATGGTTTCCTTAATCTGGACAAAAATACACACACACACACACACACGCGCGTGCGCGCGTGAACTGCTCCAAAACTAATGCCTCCTATTTTATTATGTTGGACTATAATTTCAGAGGCAGGAGTTTGTAGTATGATACCTTCCCGCCAGTAACCAATAATATCTTTTGCCTGGTTACAGATAGTAATCTTGCAAAATTGCATATGACATGAAATTTCATAGGAAACAGGTGTGTCATTGAATTCTTCTTGCAAAAACAAAGTTTTATCAATTGACATTTATTGGAATCTACTAAACATTTATGGAGACCAAACAGTGGATATGACCATAGTTAAGGGTGTATGTAATGTTTTTCAGCAATGGTAACAGTGATGTAGACCTATTCTCAGCAACTCTACAACCTACAAAATAATAATGGCTCAAATTGAGAAATTGGTAGGCCAAGTTTGAATTCATGATCAGTTCATTACATTCACTCACACACAAGTACCCATAGGAAAGGTATGAATCTATCTCTTTCCCACAGCTTTAGGTTAAATGCTAGGACTTGTATATGGAAAAACCATTGTTATTCTAAAAAAATTGTTAATGCAATATTTACTTGCAAAAAATGATTATTTTTACAATCCAAAATATGTTTTGGCTTCAAAAAACTCGCAAATAGTTGATAAGCCATAAAAAAAACAAAAAAGCAAATCAATCAATTAAAAAACCTCATAATAAACAGCACCTTGAAAATGCATAGCCAAAAGTGGTGTTTATGTGGAAAAATAGTGCTTTCCTCCCTGGAAACTTGGTCATGTGTGTGCGTGCGTGCGTGCGTGCGCGCATGCTCACATGCGTATATATATATATATATATATATATATATATATATGATACAAGTAAAAGGTTTGTCATTTAACAAAAATCATCAGAGACACCACACACAGAGAGAAGTTATTTATTACATGTTATGCTACATTTATGTAACAATTACTGCAAATGATGCTGAACATTGCCACATCCATACAAGATAATGTATGACCCCGACAGGACTAAATAGCCATTTCCCAGCTGCCCATATTTGAGGATAGAGCAGACAATGTTATTGCTTGAAATCTCATATTCATCATATACATACATACATACATACATACATACATACATACATACATGCATATATTACTTCAAACTTTATTATCAGTGGATACTTGTATCTGAAATAGACATGGCATTTTGTATTAGAGGGTCGGGAGACAGTTTATAGATGTAACACACTTTAAAATAAAAATAATGATGGGGCATCTATTTCAAATACTAGTTTCCACTATAATGCTTGAAGTAATAAAAAAAACTTTGATTTAAAATTTAGTTCTTTTCATATACATATTTGTCGCTGCTGGGTGTTGACTTCAATGTTTTGCCTCTCTCTATGATAGATGCTTTTAACAGATTTGTTTTTATCTGCTATAAGTGAGGTATAAAAAATCATCATTATTCTTTTTACACCAATGGATAATATCGGTAGGTTTGTAGTCAACTATTATTGTTTTTTTATTACAATAATTATTATTGTTTATTCTTATATATATGGTGCAATTAGTTATGTAAGTATGTTTAAGATGCATTATATTTCATACAATTTAGAATTAGACATTGTTAATATAATAAAAATAAATTTTATATTTTAACTAATACAATGATTTGTTTAATTTCATAAAAAATTGATTTGGTTTTCAAATCATTTTTTGTTTCTTATTATCATTGTAACTTTATAGCATTTGCTGTGGAATCTGTTTTATTGGGCTCCTGTTCATTATCATATTTTTATATTGACAATTAATATTATACTTGATATTTGTTGGTTACAATTTACTATCTTAAAGAATTTACATTGCACAAAAAAACTTGTCTTTTTCACAGATTTGTCATATTGCTACTTGCACTTATTGCATGGAATTACTTTCATTACATTTTTTATAGCTATATCAATAGCAAATATTCTGTTTTGCTTCCTCATAACCAATTTGTAATTTGTTCATGATTTTCTCTGAGTGTGCAATGACATATTTTTATTCTATTAGCAATCTATGAAAACATTTAAAAGTAATTCTTAAGATATATAAACCTTACTTGGTAGGAATATATGTTTTTTTATATGCTTGTGTTTGATACATCTCTTAGCAGCTTTGTCATCTATAGTTGTTCTTGTTCATGATTTAAGATTTCCATTTGTCTTTTTTTATGTTGAGTAAAAAAATCAGTATGATTATTTTATATTTTTATTTTTAGTGTACAAGTTATTTTAGTTATGTAAATTCTTGCTACGTATATGAATTGCTGGTAAAATTTCAATCAAGTGATAAAAAATAATCATTATAATTTACCCAGATAATTTGTAATATAAATTTTCAGCATGATTTGGTTTATATCTTTGTTATAATAGTGGATGATTTGTTCTTTGGCCTGCATATAAATGTCATTAGGTGCTAATTTATTTTACATATTTAAAGCTAATTTTTTAAATAAATTATTTTTTAATGAGATTATATTGTGGAATTTGAGGTATATGTTTCTTGTTGTCTTCTAAATGTGTGAATACTGAATAGTAAATTTTGTAGCATGTATGCTTTTCCAGTTTGGCTTTTATTTTCAGCTTGCTATAAAATATGGAAATGTAAATTATTTCATTTTATTTATTAATTGTTTCAATGAAGAGAAAAACATTTGTCCAAAAAACTCTGGTGAAAATAGCTACTGACCTGTTGTTGATTGTGGGTTCTTTTCCATGACCATATGTTAGGTAGGCTTTATATTTTTTTGTTAAATATTTTCTAGTCAGTTTTAATCTTTATAACAAGTACAATCATTTTTGCATTCTATATTTTTCATGGGTATAAATTAGACTGTGGATAAAATTACATTTAATATAGAATAAAAAATATTGCTATCAAAAAATTGAAATCCTAGTTGATGGCAGAAGTACTTATTAATTTATAAAACCTCATAAAAATTAAAATACAGTATAATAAATAATTTGCCAGTTATGTGGAGCATAACACTTAAACAAAAAATTCCAAGTGTGCAGCTTCTCATGTTGAGTGATAGAAATAATAGAAATTAATCTTAAATAATTTAAAGTTGAATAAATGATGTGTTTTCTTCTTTTCTGTTTAATCAGATAGAAATATAAATCCTTTTATATATATGGAACAACATATTCTAAATTTTTCAATTTCTGTGATAATTTTCTCAACCTTTGTAATATGCCACTAAAATGAATATCTTAAGGTAGTTACATTATTCCTTGACAAATGTACAACTTTTCTAGTTTCTTCTAATCAGTCACTTTATGATTGAATTATGCATGTTGGCATCTTCAGTATTAAATAATAACCCTTCCTATCTCTGGTCATAGAGAAGTTGTTGCCATGGTTTTCACTTTAAGAAGTATTTTTCTTTTTTTAACCTAATATGATCAGTTTTTTTTCTTACTGACAGATATATTAAATAATTTTATATAATTGATTTTACTTCATGAAATATATAAACTAGTGTGAAATAAAGGCTGGAACTTATAACTGTAATTAACAAGGTTTTTGAAATATTTCTGTAGTATGTATTTGTTTATTAAAAAACTGATACATATTTTGGTGAATGAAAGAAGAGCTCATTCATTTGTCATTTATATGCATAATGCACAGTTGTGCATAAAATCAAATTTTTAAAATACATTTAAATTCCTGAATGGCATATATATTGAAAATGGTTCTTAAAAATTTTAAAGTTTATGCTATCAAAAAGTACAATTATCATTTTAGTCTGAATAGCATAGATTTTGATAATTAAATATATCCTAAGATTAAAGATAATTGTAATTTTAAGTAAAGACAGATGTTCTTTTAAAAGGATATTTCATTACTTACATTCATTTTAAGTGCTCTGCCCTATAAAATTTAATTGAAGCCACTCATGAGAGACTCATAATCAGTACAATTTGTTTTAACAATAAAAATCTAAGATGAAAATCCCTTAAAAATGACTATCGTTTAGACTTTGGGTGAGAAACTGAAGCTATCAAATATAGATTCATGGAAGTCCCAGTAAGAAATATGTATAAAAAAATGTTGGATTAAAAATAAATTCATTAATTCTTTATATATGTACATATGTAAAATGTATGTATGAGAGGGTGCTGAAAATTTCTCAGCTCAACCTAGAAACACTTCTGTACAAAGAACTAACATTGAATGTTGTAAGTATGTTGGGTTGAGAACTTTTCAGTATTCCATTAACTCTGTGTGTGTGTGTGTGTGTATATATATATATATATATATATATATATATGTGTGTGTGAGTGTGTGTGGCCAGAACATTTGCTTTCCACCCACAAGACCTGGGTTGGAATCTCATCATGGTTGATTTGTCAGATGTCGGGTGGCAATTAAAAGCCTGCAGCACCTTTAGAAAGTGTCTGAAAACAAAAAACCATAGGTTGACCCAAGCTTTGTAAGTGGAATTGGGAAGAGAGAACTGTTTCAAAACCATTGATGGTTGTGCTAGCACAAATTCATGTCTTGTGACCAAAGGTTTGAGTATATTGGTGTTGTTCAGATTGCTGATTATGACAGGTTATGTATTCTCTCACAGAAACTGTAACTAAAATCCACTCAGCATAGTTGCAGTATAAACCATAGATGGACTCTGAAGGTATAGACAAACACAAATCTGCCTGTGAAGGTGTCTGTGACATGGATTGGCTAACCAACTTAATAGATAAATGTGCTTGGAAAACAAGAGTAGCCAGGCATTTATATATGTATATAAATATGGTGATCTATTTACATCTTTTGCAAAACTGGATGAATGTCTATGGTTTGAGCATGGAATTTTGATTGAGGCAAAGTTTACAATACTTTGTCTTCATTGTTATATACATATGACACCAGAGATACAGGGAAAGTCGGGAGCAATTTCACCAACAGTGTTTCTGCTATATATTGGGTATCCACTGGCATATACATATATATGATATTGTTATTCTTGAATGCAATCAGTCTACCACTATAGAGTCTCTGATACTTCAGTGTCTGTTGTGATAGAGTAGTCATGTGGTCAGGATGCAGAGTGGTAAGATTGACTGAAAAAAAAAACAGTGTACAAACTGAAATTGAGGTATGAAAGCATCAAGAACACACTGAAGAAGGGCAACATCATGCAAAATAACTGGGAAAACCTAGCTTGAGATTGTTCATCATGGAGGAAAACAGTGCACAATAGTAATAGAGATTTGAACAGAATTGCGTTGATCATGAAAAACTTGAGAGCTGTTTGTAAGGGTTTTGATGTCAATTTTCCTGGTAATATTGTAACAGAAATTCATCTAATGTGTAATGAATGTGTCTGCATCTGTTTAAGTAGAGCAGGCTTCAAAAACCATCAAATATGTCACACACAGAGAAGTCATTCATTCCACATTATGTGGCATTTATGTAACAACTACTGCAAAAGATACTCAATGTAAGACCTTAGCAGCTATACCCTTGGAGCCCATATTTGGGGATGGATCAAGTGATGACATTTTTCAAAATTGAGTCACAGCCATCATACCTTGTGTGTGTGAGGGTATGAATATATATATATATATATATATATATATATATATATATATATATATATATATATATGCTTGTTTCCTAGCATTGAGGATGATGTTAGTAGTGAAAAAGTCTAAACATGTTTTCTATGTATTTCTCTTAACTTCATCTAGGTGTTCTGGGTTGCATATTCTAAGGGTTGTGGGGTGAAAACCTATAAGTCCTGATTTTTTTCCCCACTATAGCCAAAAAGTAAAATCAGGACTTATAGATTTTAGATTTACTTCAGAACTTTTAGAATATGCAATGTAGAACAAACTCTGTGTAACTATTTGTGTGTCTCTGTGTAAGTGTTTGTGTGTCTCTGTGTTTCTGTATTCTATGTGTGTGTCACCATATGTGTGTGTGAGTATTTAGAATATTCATGTACTGACCATGAAATCTGGGTTCAAGGAGTGACTTCTTTATGTTCTCCCAATGTATATCACCATTAGGAAGTACCTGAATACTATGCCATGGGTTGACTCTGGTTAGACAAACCTGTTCAGAAACCATTGATGGCTGTACTAGCACAAAATCACAAATCATTGTGACCATGGGTTTGGGCATACTGGCCTTGTTCAAACTGTTGATCATGCTAGACTATGCATTCTCCCACATAAACTGTAACTAAGGTGTAACCAGCATAGTTGCAGTATAAAGCACAAGTTGGGTCTGGGTGATGAAGAAGCATTAATGTGCCTGAGTGGTGTCTACAACAAGGATTAGCTGAACAATTTTAATACACACACACACACACACACACACACACACACACTATTGAAGATACATTAATTAGTCCCAAACCAAGCACTGGTCAATTTTTATGTAAAATTTTAACTGCATAATCAATCTCTGTAATGAATTATCACTACTTAAATTTTGTGCATTTGTAAGGAAAAATATGTTGAAAATAAATCTTGTGTTTGTATATATGTATACATATATGTATTATCCCTCACCGATAACACATATACATATTATCCGACACTGATAACACAACTTGGTGTTTCATACACTACGCAATCTTCAGGTGATGAGTATAGACTGACTGTTAAATAATTTAAATTTTAATAAAAATAACTGGTTATCGCAAAGTTGCTGGAGTTATATATTATACTGGGGATACAGTTGTTTAATTTTAAATAATATATTTGGCATTTAAAATAAATGGGATTTGTATTAATTTTTTAAATTAAGCATAAAGGGAGATTACTTTTTCTTAAAAAAATGTAATTTACATAAAAAATTAATTTGGATCAATGTATCTTTTATGTTACTGATTAGAAGTCTTAATAATATGCAAAATTCATCCCAATAGACTGTCCAATGTTTTACAGAAAAAACTAGAAACATATACATGCATATATGCTGACATATAAACTATCACTACTACTAATGGGAGAAGTTTAATTTTGAATTTAATATTTCATCACTGAGAACATATTTATGCATTTCTGACTGAAGAAGGCTAATAGTTTACTTTCAAGTTTATATCTAAATACATTGTCTGAAATTTCTTGTTTTATGTCATTAATTACCTTAAATGAGTTTTCAAATGCTTTTAGATCTTGATTGATAAGCAAGTGAGATGATTGTTTTTATTGGTTGGTCCTTCACACCCGTGTGTGTGTGCGTGTAAATAAATAAATGCTTGAATAACTTCATTCAAACATAATTAGTTGAATAATCTGGACATATGTCTATCTATTTTTATTTTAATCCTGTCAAATTCTCTGATCAACTTCTTAACAAACGAAATGTCATAAACACACACACACACACACACACACACACACACACACACACACACACACATTGGCTCTTCCACCAGCAACTCTTTTGAACCATAGCAGCACTACCTCCTCAAGGGCATTTGATGTAGACCTCCCTGAACATTGAAGTCAACATTCAGAGGCAACAGGCTGCTTCATGCTAGACACAATCGTCAGGCTTGATGATTGCGCCTATCATTAAACAGCCTGTCGCCTCTGAGTGTGTGTGTGTATATATAGTGGCTGTTGACTCACAAAGTAAGTATGACCATCGCTGACATGTCCAGTCCATCACTTAAACTCCCCCCCACCCACATACACACCACTGTATTCATTTATGGTGTGAACGACATTGGCTCATAAAGCCAGCCATTGATCTGCATTTCTTGTTACATATATGGCGTGACAAATCAGCTCCGGGTAGTGTTGGTGTGATTTCTTGTGAATGACCAGACCTGCCTTGGACATACATATCCGATTACACTGGGCACATGGCCAGGTTGGCACTTCATGGCAATTCAGGGATCTCTTCCGAACTCCTCTCTTCAGTTCTGCATATTTTTGTGATACCTTATAGAAGATCTTGACACCATTAGCAATACCAACTCTGAAACCTGGTCTTCAGCTAGCGTCTCCCAGTTATCCAGACCAATATTGCACTTGTATAGTGACTCTTCAAAGCAAAGTTAAAGTTTTGGGTTGTTCTGTGATCATTTTCCCATTTCCAATTCTCCATACATTAATTGTTTTGGCATTCTGTCATCTCCCATACGATTAACATGGCCTGTCCATTGCAATCTGTATTTGTGTATAATTGCTTCCACAGAAAGTGAATTGGCCCTTTGTAGAACAACAGCATCAGGGGTGTGAGACATCCAGTGGATTTCAAGCATAGACCAAAGACATAGTTGATGAAAACTCTATTTTGTCGGTATGCTTATAGGGCTCATCAATGTTGAAAATGGAGTCAAGCAGGGAGATCTTCTGGCTCCTACACTGTTTTCTGTCTACTTTTCAATTGCACTGCTTTATGCATTTGGGAACTGCTATGATGATATTATAATAAGATACAGGTCAACTCGCAAGCTTTTCAACATACGTCTGTTTGCAGCAAAGTATTTTTTAGTTTAGTGCACAAGCTTCTCTATGCCAATGACTGTTACCTGGTTGTATACACAATTCAGCATGTACAAATATTGATAAAATTTACTTTCATCTGACCAAATGACAGTCTGCCAAAATTAATAATCTTTGCTCTCGAATTCTCTTGCCAAGTCCATACGTCTGTTCCTGTTAACCTCTGAAATCAAGGGCTTCTTTCTTGTAACTCTTTTTTGATAGCCTAGCTCCCGCAGAGTCTTTCTCACTGCATATGGCGACATTTCCATGCTGTTGGCACGGTCCTTGATGCTCTGACAATGGTTTCTGATGACTTCCCTCTTCAGTGCCCTTTTCTTTTGCTCAGACATGATGATTGGTCTTCCTGAATGTTGTTGCACATGGCAATAGCCT
>OZ038513.1:81355429-81497929 GCA_964036315.1 Acanthosepion esculentum
AAGAAATGATTGTCCCACAGAAGAGGAAATATTTAATAATATTAGTTTTTATTTTCAAGAATGTGAACATTTTTGGAAGAAATAGATTGTGGTAATTTAAATATTCGACTGGATACCACAGGGATACCAGGTATTATTTTATTTTCAATTTTCCCTCTTTTTACATATGTGTAACTGGTTAACTCCCCAAATTATACTCTTAATTAATTTTGTGTTCTTGTTAATGTAAATTGATTTTTATTCTTAAAACTGTGTCTGCTGGTAATATCTGTTATTGTATCGTAGCAAAATAAATATTTTAATTGTACATGTAAAAAAAATCACAAATTTTGTAAAGAGTATTGTTTCTGTGAAATTCACATCTTTTGTAAAGTATTTTCAGACTTTGTTGATACACAATTTTGTATAATGCTGAAATTGCTTTCGGATTGTATTATATAATTATCTATACTGTAATAAATTAGCATAAACAAATTAACTCATTATTTTTGCAATATGATCATAAAATTTCTACTTCAAGGTGAATACAGTGATTTTTACACATTTAGTTATTTTATGGTATTTTTGTTCTTTGTACATTTGCATTTATGGAAAAAAATCAATAATTGTAAGATACTGATATTATATATAGTTGTTAATTAATCCTAAGCAATCGTTAGTTAGTAGTAATTTTGGCTTCCACATGCCTGGACCATGTAGCAAGGTTGCAAGGCCTGGTATAAGGATCACCTGTGTGTGTGTGTGTGTGTGTGTGTGTGTGTGTGTGTGTGTGTGTGTGTGTGTGTGTGTGTGTGTGTATTTATGTGAGTATGTGTGTGTCATATATATATATATGTCAATATATGTGTATCTATATATATATATATGTGTGTGTGTATACGTGTGTGTATGTGTATGTGTGTTTCAGTATATGTATGTGTATATATTTATATAATATATATATATATATATATATATATATATATATGTGTGTGTGTGTGTGTGTATCAGTCAGTTATGTACCATGCGTGATGCATGGCTAAGGGATCACATATTTTTTGATACATGACTGATGAGGCAGATTTTTTCATGTAGTAGTATATGTGTATTGTGTGTGTGTGTATATATATATATATATATATATATATATATATATATATACACTGCGTGCCAAATTATTATCGAGATAACTTTTTTTCTAATATTCCAAAAACTGTCCAATCAATTCACACAAAATTTTCACACAATGTTGGGAACACTGACCTGCGCAATCACTAAAATGTTCGTACTGATCTGTGCAATGTAAACAAACTGGCGCCATATTTGTTATCAGCATGGTGATTTGAGCGTGCCAAATTATTAAAAAAGTGTAAGAATTTAGTGAAAAGATGGGCCGTAAAAGCAGTTTAAGTGATGCTGAAAAGAAAACTATCACCTCAGAACTCTCAAAAGGTAAATCTACCCTAGAAATTTCTAAAATGATAAATTTACCGCCGACCATACACAAGTACGCAAAAGGGCAGATAAAGGCAAGCCGAGGGTTATTTCACGTCGTATCATGTCACGACTTAAATGAGAGGCCACGAAGAATCCTGGATTTACCAGTCAAGAGCTTTTCAGTTGCATTGGGGATCCTACTGTGTCTAAAAGTACTCAGTGTCGGTATCTGAGGGAAATAGAAACAACAGTCAAACCTGTATCGAAGCCTCCGTTGATGAGAAATCACATTCAAAATCGATTGAAATGGGCCAAGGACAATATGATGATTGACTTCTCTAAAGTTTTGTTCATAGACAAAACTCGAGCAACACTTGATGGGCCAGATAGATGGTGCAAAGGCTGGGTAATGAACGAACAGAATTGCCATCAGCGTTTGAGACGCCAACAAGGCTGTGGAGGCATAATGATCTGGGATGGTATTATTGGAAAAACATTAGTGGGCCCATGGAGAGTACCAGATGGCGTCAAAATGACTGCTGATGCATACATAGCATTTATGAAGGAGCATCTTGAACCGTGGATGAAAAGGCAAAGAGTTGCCTTCAGAAGGGCCATTGTTTTTATGCAAGATAATGCTCCCTCACATGCTTCTCACAAGACTACTGAATATTTGAAACAGTTAGGCTTCGATGGACCTCGAAAAATGAAGTGGCCAGCAAATTCTCCGGATTTGAACCCAATCGAAAACCTTTGGAGCATCATGAAGCAAAGACTGTACACCAACGGACAACAATTCAGGAGCAATGCTAAGTTGTGGGAAGCAATTCTTGACATATCTCGCGGCATTACAGCAGATGAC
This sequence comes from Acanthosepion esculentum, assembly GCA_964036315.1. Classification (NCBI taxonomy): domain Eukaryota; kingdom Metazoa; phylum Mollusca; class Cephalopoda; order Sepiida; family Sepiidae; genus Acanthosepion; species Acanthosepion esculentum. Next base: position 81,357,708 of record OZ038513.1, read on the forward strand.
ATCCTACAATTAACAAATTCTATGGATCGTCGACTTCTTCAAGTAATTTCAAAACAGGAAAAGCACATTCCCTATTAATTTGCTTAAAACTGTGCCTTTGTTTGTATCTGTTATTATTTGTTTGATTATCTTATTTATTAGCTTCTTTTGATCATAAACATTCACGTGCAACATTAATAAACGTTTTGTTTGCTCACTTCTGGGAATTTTACTAAACCTTTCTAATAATTTGGCATGCTCAAATCACCGTGCTGATAACAAATATGGTGCCAGTTTGTTTACATTGCGCAGATCAGTATGAAAATTTTAGTGAAACTTTGTGTGAATTGATTGGACGGTTTTTAAAATATTAGAAAAAAAGTAATCTCGATAATAATTTGGCATGCTGTGTATATATATATATATATATATATATATATATATATATATCAACTGACAAAATAAAAAACAAAGCATATGCATGAAATTAAAAATATAAAATGCTTGAAGGAATCTGCAACATATACTTTCATAAAAATAAGCCCACACTTTTGAATAAATTAAGACTAGTGTAAATTAAATGTATTGAAGAAGCAATGAAAATGGAAAATTTGGAAATAAATTGTATATGTTTGTACATAAATAATAAAATGCTAATCTGATTTCATAATTATTTCTTATTTAATTTTTTGTTAAAATTTGTAAAATCTATTGGACTAAGAGTATTTTGATTGGTGAAATGTGTGTTGACTTTTAGGAAAATCTATATTCTTATTGATGAATTCTTCATTCTTTTCATGAGCATCAGAAGAGAAAAATAATCGTCTTCGGACAAATTTTTCTTGAAAGTGTATAAATGTTCATTTATGTTCATCATTCTTTGAACAGCTAGCAAAGAAAAAGTTACATATTAATAATTTTCCTTTAGTACAGTCGGACAAAGCAGTGAATTCAATGCCCTCATGAAATGTAGATAATGCAAATAGTTTCTGAAAGGAAGTGATATGTATATAATTTGTTTGTACCATTGTCATATTTATAACAATAATCATATCTAATTCGCACTGTGTTTGTGCACTAATACGCACATATATATCTGTTATGTTGCTCTCAATTTCTAAATAATTCCTTGAGACAGAAAATATTTTCTTTTTTTTTTCTTTTTACAAGAAAATTGATAGTATTAATGTCTGATATAGCATGCAGACTACTTGTGTTGAATCATTGAGATAGTGAGATTTTAACTGCAATTTAAACCACCAGTCCTGAACTTTATACTTTCAAAAAGTATTTCAATTCCTTTTCATCTTTTGAAGAAATATATAAATGTATAAGCACAGGAAAAATTTAAGTTCTTAATGAAATAATTATTAATAATTTTATAACACTGTTTGTCACTCATCTTCAGACTGGATATTTTTTTGTTAATAATGTAACTTAGTCTCTTGCTACTCTTAACTCTCTTAGACACCTCAAACTGGCTACTGTTAGCAGTGATGAATATTTTACAACAAAGACCAATAAGCTGAACCTAAAGCATTTATCTGCAGTCTAATATCAGCATAGATTCATAAACCATTGGCATTTCTAATGATGTTTATGTTTATGTAATGACACTTTTTGAAGATTTTTATAGAGATTTGACACTTCTGCTTTCCTGTTTTCTGATAAAAGCCTTATATAGGAAATATTATAGCAGGCAAATGTAATTTAGTGATTTCTATTCATTATATATTTTATTTATCTTGTACTTCTTATTCAATTCTTTTCTCTTTTTCTTCTGGTTTTTGACATGTGAACAATTGGCTCTTCATTAAGTGGATATAGAAATATGGATTTATGAAAATGCCTGCATTATTTAAATTCTCTTGTTTTTCTCTTTCTCTTCCATCCATTCTATCCACAATTTTTCTTTTATCTTCCACATTTATATTTCTTGTATTGCTTTCCTTTTTCAAGAAATTTTATAAACATAACTTGGAAGATAGGCAAAGCATTTTAAATTTATTCTTTTGATCAATGAGTATTTAGACAAGTAAACTTGAACAATTCTAGAATAACAAAATTTCTCAGTGTTTGCTTCATTTTTTTTCTTCACTCTATTATGTTTATTTATTCTAAAAAATATTTTTTTTATCTCTGTGTTTCTGTCAGTTTTATTGGACATTTGGAATGCTAGACAATGCTACATATAAAGAGTGCTTTCTTTTTGCAAGTTGGCAGTTTCTAATGGACAGCATGATACAAAAAAATCACCACAATGTATCAGTATGTGAATTTAAAATAGTTTTTAATCTAATTAAAGGTCAGCTTTCTATTACTGAAAAAATGCAGTTCTTAGTGACTTCCATTCTATGAAAAAATACATCCCTGACTCTTAGTTATTTCACTGATATGATCTTAATGGGGGCAGGAGGATTCTCATCTGCTAAAACCCAACAGCGTTATCATTTAATAAATTTTTCCTTTTTGCCATTGTCAAATTTTATTTAAGAAATAATGAAAATAAAGAATTTTGCATTACTTTAGATTCCCAGAAAATTACATGTAACTCAAAGTAAGTATAAAAAGTGGGTTGACAAAAAGGAAATATTTGAAGTGTATTTGAAACAATTGTCACTAAGAATAGCTTTTGATTCTGAGCAGTTCCTCTTTGATTGACTTTCTTTGGATGCTGAAGCTACAGTATTGTTTTGCTCTTTCACATATTGCACATATTGCTATGATGATGCATACTAATAGATAAATAGATAGCACACAAATGTATGTATATGATGGAGTACTGAAAAGTTCTTAGTCCAACTTACTTGCCAAAATTTCATCAAATGATCAAACATATTCTATTTTATTTGTTTTTAGAAGAGCTTCTTGGCCAGGCTGAGAACTTTTCAACACCTCCACATATTGGAAGATTTAGCATCATAAATGGCATTTTTAATTATTGTAGAATTTTTGTTAATTCCACTTGCTTTTCTAATTAGGCTGCAACATAATTTCTTTGCAAGCTTAATTTTAACTTCATTTTTAGAAAATTTATATGATTTTGAAGATTTTACTTAGCAATTTAAAAAAATTTTAATCTATAAATATGAAAAGAAGCAACATTTAATGAAACATGTCTCATTTGACAGAGTATGCTCTGGGACTATGTATAGGAATTGTCTCTTATTAAATCTTTGGAGAGTGCTTTGCTTTGATCTGGCTTTATTTAAGCTGAAAGGAACTTTGGCACCTTGCTGTATTATCTTTTACTTCATTGTAAGGTTAGTCTCTTGGAAACATCTCTCTTTTTTTAAAAAAAATATTGTTTTTTTTTTTAAAATCCTGTACACTCTTTAACAAAGTCTTTCTTTGAGAGTATCATTACTGTTAATTTATTATTACAATTTGAGCCACAAAAACACTTACTTACTCACCCATTCTTCATTCTGAATAATAGCTATCACTTTTAAAGCTGTCAACACGTTAATTTTATGAAATATTTGTAACAAATTTGTTATCTGGAAGATTCCAGAAAGATTGCACAAATAAATAAAAAATATTCCATTTTTTTTATTTTATCTTTATCAGGTCAGCTAACAATATATTCCTGGAAATATTCTTTATTATTTTAAAACTTTTAGAAATTCAATCATGCTATTTATTTGTTTTCTGTATGCTTTTCCTTGCTTAAATCACAAGAATGCAGTTATGGTTCATAGAAAGTTGACTATGTCATTGCCCAAATTAGTCCTTGATTATTACAAAGCCATTAGCAATGTGGCAGAATCAAGATAGTTTTTTTTATTTCCAGCAGAATATCTACTTGTTGCATTTTGTATCATGATGGATGGTACTTTTTGTCACTTTAAAAAAATTTTTTTTAAATTATTTAATCTGTCCAGTTTTTTATACTGTCCTAAAAGATATTTTCTCAGTAATATTAAATGCTTTGTTGATAGTAAAGTCATTTGGATCTGATTAGATGTATTATATTTTTAATATTTTCCTCTTAGCTTTCATCTATTTCTCTGATCAGCTATGTCATGAAATGAGCTAGTTGCAAGTAAGTGAAAGTAAGCGATGTGCATAATATTCTCTCATGCTTATTGATAAATTTAATAATTCAAACAATTTTCATCTCATAACATGTTTAAAATATAGTTATCAGTTTATGATATTAATGCCTTCATGAGCCTTTAAGTTATTCAGGTTAAGAGATGTTATGATAACTTGTCTTTTAGGACATTTGTTAAGCAATTTATTATAGATTGGCTATAAATTTGTTAATTGGTTTCCCTTGGAAACAATTTTATTTTATTTTTTTGCAAGTCAAAGCAGTATTCTAGTCATGGGTAACTGCAAGTCATTGTTACATTTTCAAGAATATATTGTATCCTAAAAGGTTTAGTAGAAATCATTGTCCTCACACAATGTTTATTTTCATATTCTGAGTAAGTCCTTATATTATAATGGTTACTTCTAATAAATTTTAATCAACATTTTGTGTCTATGTAGGCCTTCTTGAAACAGACATTTTTTGTATATATGTCATTCTTCTGTATGTTACATAATATTTTTTATCAGTGACATTATCCTACTATATTATGTTACAATCAATATTGGGTACCTAATGTTTGTTAGATTCAATTATGATAAAGTAATTTAGTAACTAGCATTATTCTTCACTTATATTTCTTGAAGTAATCCAGTTTGTTACACAAGAACATGTTTAACATCTAAACTAATATTAAATTGAAAGACAAAAGCTTTGATAACTAGCAATTGCAGTCCATTTATTTCTGAAAGTTTGATTCACTTTTACTGTTTAAGAAACTTTGTTTACTGCAACCTAGTAATTGAACTATTGGCTTTATGGCTTCCAATCTTCTTAAACTCAATACTACAATCCAGCAACTTATTTAAAATATCTACTTAATACATTACATAACATGAAACAGCCCAGGTGTGAGTTTTATGTTACTTTCAATTTCCTATACAATTTTGATTCCAGTTTTATCTTCTACTTATCCTCCTCTCTTACACTTTTTAAAATTAATCTTTCTCTGTTTCTTTCCAAATCTTTCACTTTTGCACAAAATGAATGCTTTCCATCATCAAGTTTTAAAATGGAATTATTAACTAGAATATAAATACTTTTTAATTTAAGATCTCTTATGAGTTTGACTTATAAAGCAAATTTCCTACTTAATGCGGTTTAGCTGAAAACAAAACCCTGAAATTTCATATTTTTAATTTAATTATATATATTTTGATTAATTTGCAACTTGTATTTCCCAGATCCTTAATTTGACACAATTTATTTCATGTTTTTCTTGATTCACTTTTACTTTGTAAGCAAGCAAGTAATGCTGAAGTTGAAAAAAATTTCATACACTTGATTAAATTCTATTTGAGACTAATAAAAAGTTGTAAACAACTCATTTGAAATGCAATAATGGAGACATTACTTTTTTACATTTTCTTTTTTTTCTATTTTGCCTTTCAGTTTTCATTTAAAATTCTTATTTCATTTTAGAATTTCTTCAAATAAAACAGTAAAAAATACTTTTTATTCTCTTTTCTTTCATTAATTTTTTTGTCTTCTTGAAATGGACAAGTGAAGTTCCTAATTAATTTTGTTGACAGTTCACAATATCAACCCAACAAGCTTTACTTTTGTTTGAATAGTATTAAATTAAGAGTAGGTTAGAAAAGTAAATATGCTTTTCAAAATTCAGGTGATCTACTATTTCAAAATTCTACTCAATTTTCTCAATATTTTTTTTACTTTTTGCTTAACTCTTCATATATTAATAACTGCTGTCATAAATGAAAAAAATATTAGAACAAGCAATGTGAACGGCTATTAAATTATTTTAAATTAATCTTGATGTATCAAATAATCTTGTGTTTATCTATATTTTTTATTTGAAACTCTTTCTTCTTACTCTGCTATCTAATTTTAATTCCACTTACATTTTACCAGCTATTAGTAAATTTTAACTTTTGTGTTCTCTCTCTCTCCTTTTCTAAGGGAACACATACATGTTTGATAAAGAAACATGTAAAATGATGACAATCAACTTCATTTTATTTTATTCTAAATTTCTCTCTTTACATTTTTATATTCACTTAAATTATAAGATATTATTATCTTCATGGAACTTCATTAATAATTTGGTTATCTTTGAGAGCTGAATTTCTTTTAAGCATTTTCATTTGAGCACTAAATAAATATTTAAAAAGAATACTGTCATTAATGATTTGAATATCATTTGGTTATTATGTTGTAATAAATGTTTGTATTTGGCCCTATAATTTATATAATATTTGTACCTGAAATATTAGAAAAATCATTGTAAGACTGCTATTAAAGTAATTTATCAAAGTAATGTTCTGTTTGTCTTCCATCTTTTATCTGTTTTTTTTTTCTTACTGAATCCTTCATTTTTTTCTCTACTGCTACTAGTACAACCATTGTTATTAGTTTTGTAACTTTATGCTTATAGTTTATAAGTTTTCAAAACTTCATTTTATAAGAACAAGGAAAAAACACGTTTTTTTTTTTAATTTGCTCTACTTAATATCTGACGAATCTTCTCAAATTTGGTACTACAGACCTTGTGGCTTGCAGTAGGATATCAGTATTAAATGCTGTTCAAAGAGATTTGGAATTGACACTGAGATTTATTTGGTGAAAACTTAGCTGACTCAAGAAGATTTCAGTCATAAATCTAATCTCTAGGATGAACCAGCCAGTTTCTCAAATGCCATGTACTGGAGTTTTATATACTTGTAAAATCTATAATTGCCCATGTCATAAATATCAATTATCTTTCGCTTCTCTTTTTGTATGAAAGTTAATTAGAAGCAAGGATCTCATTTCTGTTCTTCTAATTAAGAAGGAACCTCTATTTGTTTTGTTTGTTTTTATTCATATTTTAATTCATTTTTTACAAGTGTTTTTTTTTTTGTCCATTTGTTCTTTTCAGAATTTGTTACAATAAGCAAAAAAATCTGCTTTTTTTCTTCCCTAATTTCTTTCTTTCTTTTTTTTCTGGTAAATTTAATTAAACAACTATTGTAAAGAAAACCAGATCAGCCTGAAGAACAATTAAATAATAATAATTAAAAATAAATAAAACCAATAAAATCCTCTAAAGTTTATATAAAAAGGCAAATTAAAATAAAAATCTCTACTCATTTTATTTTTAAGGTATATTGTTTTGTGTGTGCCTGTATGGTACACACATTTATCAGGAAATACATTCAGTTTTGAAGTCTGATTTTTTTGGTAGCTGACTTATAAAACTGCCTTTTCAAATTACCCCCTTCTAGTATCTAATCAAACTTGTGAAAATTCAGTTATCCTTCAGAAGCTTGAAAGTTGTTTGAACTTTCTACAGTTTAAGAGAAATTTATCATCATTAACATTACTATTTTTTATTACCTATTAATTTTTTCACTTCTCCAACCTACTGGAACATATTTATTGTCTAAACCCAATCTTAAATTGAAACACCAAAGGGTTAAACTATAGCTAGTTTTCGTTCTACTTTCAGGCCTTGGAAAAATAACATACCCATGTTATGGATTGATATATACTCAGACCACTTTATTTGAAATCAACTAAAAGTAAGCTCTGAGCATGTTTTTGCCTAGTACTGGTGTGCGCCAATGCTTTAGTGACAGGTTCCCAGCCCCTTTCTATAGGGCCACAGCAGACAACAGCAGCAGCAGCAGCAGCAGACCCGTGCATGAATGCTAGCAACTACCATTTCTACTACTACTATTGCTACTACTACTACTACTACTACTACTACTACTACCACCACTACTTTTTGGGACACTTATTATTTACCATATGATCTGTGTTTAATTTTACTTCCATTTCTACTATTGGAATTACAACTCCTACTACTACTACTACCACCTCCAAAATTACAGCTTACAACCCTTGTAGCTTATTTCTATTTTATGCTAATCTTCTCTAAATTAAGTTTAAAAATATCTTTATTCCTGTGTTGTATTTACTCTTTATCCTAATGTATGTATATGTAGAATCAATAAGATTTTAAAAAATACTCTTAGTGTTTCTTTGAATTTTTAAATTTTAAAAGTATTTATAAATAATCATTTTTAATATGTTGTTTTGTTATAGTTAAAATAAATTTCATATCTCTAAATTTGAAAAATAAAATTAATTCAAGTTTAGAGAGAGAGAGAGAGAGAGAGATTTTTAGAAATATATTTATTTTAAAATTATTCTTCTCAAATTAAGTTTCACTTATTTTTTCTTTTTAAAGCTCATTAAATTAATTAAAATATTTTATATAAAGTATTATTATTAGTATTAATAATAATAATAATAATGATGATAATATTTTTATTAAATTTTTTTATATATTTTTTATTTTACTTTTCTTTTTCATGCATCTCCTTAAAAAAATAAGTCTCATGATTTTGTGTTAATTTTCACAAACTAGACAATTTATTCTCTTCTTTTTTTTATCCTGCATAAATTCTCAACTTTTTGTTGATATCTTTCCAATTAAATTCTTAGTTGAAGTTACTTTAATCCATGACATTTTTGTATCCTACAGAAGAAAAAATATCTTAATAACAAAACAAATTACATAGTAAAAAAAGTTTAAAGAGTAGAAATTTATTTGAGTCAAAAAGGATAAAACTTAATCTACCACCTAATCAAAATCAGTCAAAACAAATTTTCAAAATTAAAATAACCAAATCATTGTGTTTTAAAATATAATCAATAAAGGAAGATTTTCTTTGCCACAAATAGAATTCAATAATAGAACCACTCCATTAATAAATTAAATCATAGCAACATTTAGTTATAATTTGATTGTAACAACAAGAGTGGATATTTGAAGAAAGAATTGGTATGTCTGATTTAGATTTTTAATAAATTTTTCATTCAATCTGGAATCATGTGAAGTCAATAGATATATGGATATGATTTAAACTTAAGGGCTGAATCTTTTTAGAAGCTTTTCATGACAAATTGTTATAGGGCAGTTACAAGTCTTTTTCTTTTATTTTCATTTAACTTCTAAAAAGCAACAATTTCTCATTGCCAAATGATCAATTGCAGCATTCTCCCTAAAATGTTTTGCATAATTGGAATGTTTTTTGATTTTCAGTTTTTATAAAAATATAATTTCATCTTGTATGTGGTTGAAATGGTGTTATGGTTTGTGCCAATTTCAGTGCAAATACTAAATAAATAGTTAAGTCATTCTCGCTTATTACTTACTATGATCATTTTTCTGCATGTAAACTCTGCAATATCTAAATGACTGAAAATATCAATAAATGTGCAATCTCTTAGTTGGAGGGAAGAGCAAACTGACAATATTATAGGGAATGAGTTATAACTCATTCTTTATATGAAAGGTGCCAGTACATTAATATTTATATGGTATCTGGTTAAAATATTTACAGTATTGTAATGACTGATAAACTCACCATGTATAACTTACTTTCCTTTTTAGTTTTTGGCCTTTATGCTGTGAAATAGTAGAGAACAGTTAGAATGTACATGCAGATGAAAGTTAAAATTTTTCTAATCTTTCAGCCTCGCGAGAAGAGTTAGAAAATTATCCATTAAACATTCTTCTGAATTAAAAACTTATTTTTTAATAAAAGCCCATACTGAATAAATGCCTTTCTGCAATATTTTATTATATAATATTTATGTTTATGCACTAAAACAGAAAAAAATGCCAAAGTAATTATTCATTATTTTTGTTATTCTATAACATTTTCTAATTTTGCCTTTATTGTTCAGGATAAGGAATGGGTGTAGGTTTTGGTATTAAGTGTGTATTTTATATGCATTTTATTTATTAGTGTATATATGTATATGTATGTTTGTGTAAATGTGTATTGATGAGTGTGTGTTAAACGTATGCAAAAATTTTAAAGAATTTGACCTGGAATTCTTTTTTTTTCTTTCTTTTTTTTTTTTTTTTTTTTTTTTCATTACAGAACAAGAAATTTTCAAAGAGCACTTAGGTTTTGTCTACATTTGTCAAAGAAATCATTTCAAGTCCTAGATTTGTCATGCGAAAACCTATTTCATCCAATGGACATGTTGATATACCGTTGGTTATGAACTCTAGAACATGCAATGACTCATCTTCAGGTAGTAGCTTAAATATTGGCTATTAGCAACAACTAATAACTAACACTTAACATAGCTTAGTGAAGGCAACATCGTACATCCCTTGCTCAAATTTCCAATTGTCTCCATTGCATCTTTCTGCACTTTAACCCTTCATTTTAGAAAATATAAATGAGCCTTTTTCTGAAATTAAATATCTTTTAGCCAAAATGATGTTTGATTTTTAAAATTCTAGTTTGTTTATCATTCCAAATATCTGTTTACTTAAATTTTTAATCAGTAGAAAAATCATGCAGTTAGTTTTGATGATGTTGCATTGTTTATTGAAATGATTACCTCCCAAATATTTACAAACTTTTTAATGCAACATTTGTTAAATTTTTATGCAAACCTTACTTTTAGTGTGTGTGTGTGTGGGTGGGTGGGTTGTTTGTTTGTGTGTGTTTATGGGGTACTGTTAAATATATTAAAGAAATAGGAGTACAAGGAGGTATTGAACATTTTTTGATACTACCCACTTCTCAAAATCAATATTCTGATGTTTGGTCATTGAATTATTGATTTTTGAGAAGTGTGTCGAATTGACAATTTTCAGCTCCCCCTATGTAATTATAAATTCTCAGGATGCAAATAGATTTTTTTGTTACCATGTTAAGTACAACTGATTTATTTACTATGTTGGCCAAAGAATTTTTTATTTGAGTGTTCAGTATTTGATACTTCTGTTAGTAACAGTTAACTACTTAATTATAAATATTTTAAGATGATGGTGCTTGTTTTTTATTTATACTTACTGTGGCTATCCAGTAGCATATTTATTGCATATTGTTTGATCAAGTTGTTTTTTAGTCCTTTTCTATTATATCCACTTTTGTGACTGAGTCAACTACAAGAGCATTTCTTATTTCAGTTGATCAGTTTCAAAGATCTTCTTGGCTTTTATTAGAAATTCTTTTTTATTCAAAGAAAAGATGCAGTCAGTTTGCCTGGCTATTGCTTTATCTTCTATTGTATATACTGTTTGTTACCTGATGCAATGCCAGGTTGCACTCAACTGCATAAATGCACATGGATGCACACACACACACACACACACACACACACACACACACGCATTTTACTTCAGATACTCTTTGAAATGCCAAGATAAAATCTAAAATTTATATGAGAAAACAATGTTGCAGAATTAATTTTCAAGAGTGAGTCTTGGAAGCAAATCAAGAAAAGTTTTTAGTATGTAACATCTATTTCTGTCATTCTAATTTTTATTGAGTAGAATTATATTCAGCCAGCTCCATTTCCTTCACCTAAATTTAATAGTTTTGTAATCAAGTGACTTCGATCAACAAAAATTAAATTCCTGAATATTAATTACATAATTTTACACATGCATACACATACAATCAAAATATTTTTTATTTATATACTGCATTTTTCAATGTTTTTTTTTATCTTTTCTTGTGATGATTTTATTTTTTGAAATGATATAGTTTGCAATATTTCAAAATATTTCAAAATATTTAATTTTCCCTAATTTTCCCAAATAGGGAACATTATCCTCAGGGGACTGCAATGTTGTCTCTTGCTTTGTTCTATGGCATGAGTAGATAGTATATTAATCAAGCTTAGCATTTCATCAAATTTGTTGAAAGAATTCTATGCATCTGAATACTTGCATGGTAGTCTCATTATGTATTCAGTATTTTCATTTCTTTTCATTTTTCTTCTGGAATTTTCTGCTCATAGCTTTTGTGTATATATGCAGCCACTTTGCTTTTGTGAGACACTGCCTATTCCCAGCATGGTTCCTTTAGTGACATTTTTTTATCATTTATATGTTACAGGCTCAGCCAGTTGGCTATACTAATCATTAACATGATATTTAGATTGCTTTGAACATACACTTTGTTGTTGCTATTACTTTTTGTTATGATGTTGTGACTTTTTTATGTGAGATTGTATATAACCGTATTTGTGTGAATCCCTCAAAAGAATCATTGGCTTGGTTAATTTTATTTTTTGGTAGTATTTAAATGTGCCATTTTTCTGTATTTGTTTCTCTAAAAAGAAAAAGAAACAGAAAAAAATCACATTACAGCCAATATCCATTGCAGTCCCAGTTTAGTAGCAAATACAGAAATCAACATAATAATATCTAAATACATTCCTTTGTTTTTGAATTCATTTCTCTATAAGTCATTGAAATAATGATGATATTCTTTTCTGTCACTGGCATGTTTCAAAAAACAGCAACTCAATGTACTTTGCAATAAAGGTAATTCAAACATGAACATTATTTGCATTACATGGCCCATATACATAATATTGTGCCAAATGACTTCCTTTTTTTATTCATTTCTCAGTATGACCATAGCATTCTGCTTACAAAAAATGTCAAAGTTGGTAAAATATGAGTGACAAAAATACTTACTACTAAAATGAATTATGGTGGGGACTTATAGGTTGAATTTGAATTACATTTTTGTAAATATGACAATTGTAAAGTGAGGGTCCTGTCCATTTGCAGCTTGAAGTTACTTACTAAATTATGAAAAAGTAAAAATGCTTTAAGATTAATTATGTGATTATGAAACCATAGCCAAATAACTGCTTTTGTACAGAGATATCTTGATTCCTCCAGGAGTATTTGTTCACAATTTTACTCTTCTTTATTTGATTATAGTTTGATAGTAATAGATGAGACCGAGAAAATAAACTACTAACATTCTTTCTGAATTTTCTGTCAGTGATAATTATAAGAAATATCAGAAACGGATTTAAATAACAAATCTCTAATTTTCATATACACTTAACTATTTTGAATCAGTAAAATCTGGCTACATTATTACGTTAGTGCATGTATCTATTTATTTTATTGTAGATATTCTTTTGTAAAGAATATAATATTTTCACTGTTAAATCCTCCTTTTATGCATGGGACTTAGAATATATAAAATCTTTAAACCAGTTTCCTTGCAATATTCTAAGTAATGAGCTCCTTTTTGAAAAAATGCAAAGAATCTCACTGGGTTACTTTGCCTATGGTTATTTCTTTCAGTAAAGGCTTTAAAGTTATCAAATATACTTCTGGTATATGGTGGCAAGCTTAGGAGGCTTATATATATATATATATATATATATATATATATATATATATATATATATATATATATAGATTATATTAGTCTGAGGTGGCATTTCATTAATTCAATTTTATTCTTATCGTTTTTAAAAAATATTTTATGAGTCATCCAACAACAATGATTGTCTTTAATTTTCTTAAGTAGAAACAAAAAATATACAGATTGTGTGGGGATGAGTGTTTTGGCTACAGTTCTTCAACTTGATTTTTCTTTTTCTCATTTGACCTGAATCTACATGCCAGTTAGTGTTGCTATAGTTCTTTAATAACTTTTGTCTTTGTCTCCATATCTTATGATCTATTAATTTAAAAAATATTTTTAATAATAAAAAAGTGAAAAATAAAACTTAGAACAAGTTATAACTTTTATTTTGATTCAAATTAAACCATCATTATCATCATACATGCATGCATGCATTTGTATATTCACACAAGATGTTTGGGACTTTTTGCTGGTGCTGAGTGATGGCAAATCTCCAGTACTCTTGATATTATCACAAGTTCCAGTACTTTTGCTGTCTGGACATTTCCAATTCTTTTTCAAATCTGCAATTCCTTCTTATTTGCCTATAGTATTTTTACATGCTTCCATGAGCATCAATTATTATGGAAACAGTCTTGACCTTCCTGTTTTTCACTTCCAAAACTGTGGCCTTTGTATCTTTGTTTCTTTCTACTGAATCATTTTCCATTTTCTTTTTTAAATTTGTAACTAATTATCATAAATTCTTGAGCATTTTAATGCTTTGTGACCTAAATTTAGCTCCTTGTGTTTTTTTAGTCTGTATCCATGCTTATGTTTAAAAAAGTATAAGGTGAATTCTTTCATAACCTGTATGGTTCAAGTTAACACCCATTTGGTTGTGGGTTTGGATCAAGTACTAGTGTAAAGAGCTGGGAAATATTATTCAACATGATCAGATAGTTTAGTTTATATCTACAGACACATCTAAGTAAGAAAAAATTTGCCTTTAAATCTAGGTGAAAAAAGAAAACTTTCTTTGTATTGTTAGTCTACAGTGATTTGGATACCTGTCTTTTCCTTTATTAATTTTCCACTTAAACCTGTTGGAATACTTGCATAACATTTTACCTCAAATGCATACACATTAACCTATTAATTGCCTATGGTTATTTCATAGATAATATATGCACTTAGTCATTTTATCTCTTCAGTCCATCAAGTCACACTATTTTGTTTGATAATTTAAAATGACCTATCTTGAAATAGTTTGCTATTACTACTGATGTTTCCTGGATAAGCATGTTTTTTTTTGTGAATGTTTCTAGGATAATCATGGTTTTAAAACCTACCACTTATGTATATACAGATACCACATGTGAAGACAGCTGGACATTTGGCTTCAGATTTTTAATATTAAAAATCTGGTGTGAAGACAAGGTGACAGATGTACAAAGGGACTGAATATGCATCAACAATTGAGTACTCAAGATCAAGATGAAACTTTATGTCTATATTAGAATTTTTAGTTAATGCTATAAATGCTAGACATCTATAATAAGATCTTCTTTCTTTACATTACTTCTGTTACTATGTCTCTTGAATGATCTCACTTGTTTACTCTACAGATATTATTCTATAGCTATGATACCTTACAGCCTAACAATTAGGCATTAATAGAACTTTTCTATAGAACTTCCTTTCTGTCTAGCAAATGATAACTGTATATTTTTGTTTCTCTATGTCAGAGATAGATATAACTAGCCTACTCCTGTTCTATTAAGTGAGCTTGCCTCCTCCTACCATTGTTAGCTATCTGTAGACTGATTTCTCTGCTATGTTGAACTGCTACTGCACATCTATAGAGACAAAGCTCTCTCTACTGTCTATGACTCAATTGCTTCTCTTCCACACTACACTACTACTGTGCATATATAGAAGCAGACAGAGTACTTTAACTATTGTTTCAACTATTGACCAATGTTTTTCTTATCATGCGCCAAACACAAGTTTTCCTTTTTAAACATTTTATCAAAAGAGAATTAATAAAAAATTAAATCAGATTAATCTTTTTTTATTGAAAAATTTTTAAATGAGAATTTACCTCCTTTATCAATTTTTTAATAGGTCATAGCTGTTTAATGTTGCAGGCTGTTTTTGCACTTTCATGTTTTTAGATTCTGCAGTTGCTCTGTAATCAGAACATTTCCCCAGTAGTTTTATTTACTTTTCATTTTCATATATTTTTTCTCTGTTTATTACTTTATTTGATAGTACTTTTTGTATATTACACACAAGGTAACTTTTACTGTGATGAAATTGCTTTGAACAAAACCTCTTCAAAATAACTTTTCTTCAATTACATATTCTCTTATCTGATGTGCCTACATATATATGTACCATGTTGAAAATTCCACATAGCATTGATTGCTTTTGCATTATGACACTTAAGTTTATATACTATTAAAATTGTTCTTAGAAGAGTGGTAGTTTCAGTAATTACTTGAAAATTGATTTAAAGTCAAAAATAAAAAGTATGCCTTATTTTAAATTACGAACTAAGTGCTTGAGGTGCCCGTTTTGCATTTGCGTGAATTTATATATAAATTGTAGCATTCTTTACTAAAGACCAGGTTATAGTGCAACTCTTGCTCAGAACTGGAGACCTATCTAAAATCTTATTCTGCTGAGATTAAAAGATTTTTAGTTTTGGGATGGGTTTGTAGTAGTTCACTTCTGTAGCTGACTTAAGAAATTTCTTTTTACATTTGGAATAACTTCAGCTTATTTAATTGAAGTAAGTATAAGATTTAATTATTTTATATCCTTTGGACTTGCTATATAATTCTGTGTTTTCATTGGGGAAAAAAAACTTTTTGTATGAAATTCACTAAAAAATGTAACTTAAGAAACTTGGTTTTGTTACTTGAAAGTTATTCTTATCTATGAAATTTTTATTCATGAAAGCAAATACACAAATAATCAATATTATTTATTTTTGTGTTCTCTGTATTTCTGTTTCTAACAAATGAAAAAGGATGTTGAATTTTTACCACACTTCATATACCAAAATGTAACATTTTAATTTTAATTTTGATTTTAAAAAAATAATTTATTAATCTTTATTTTTTTCACTCTTTCTTATTACAAATGTTAGAAAGTCTTTCCCAAGAAAGTTAATTTTAATGTTTTGCTATGTTTCATTTTTAACAGACTTTTCTTCCAAAGACATTTTCATCAGTTCTGTTTTTACACTGCAAAATTTATTTAAAACTGTTTTCTCTATGATGTTGTTATTTATAACAACAAATATATTGATGAAGTTTGATTTTTTTATGAGTAATTTGTGTTTTTCATTTTAAAAGGTAGTTTGAAAAAAATATGTTGAATTTTAGTTTGCCATTAAAATAAAAACATAAAATAGGATCAAACATATTTTATAGTACAAAATTAATGAAAAAATATTTATTAAGTATGTTATGTAAAGTTAATGTCATAATTAAATTCAATAAATTTAATCCAATATTTTTAGATATTGTAAACGTGGTGTACGAAATGTTAACTCTAATCCACCTTTTAAATCATGTATTTTTAATTTCTGATTTTCTACTTCTATAATCATAAAAAGTATATTTATGACAAAATAAGTCAGCATAACAACAGTTGCTTTCTAAACAATAAAATAAATAAAATAAAATGTTACTTTTATGTTTATTTTTTCATGTCATATTTTTGTTCTAGAATTCATAGTTCCAATATGTTTTTTTTATTTCTTAAAGCTGTTTTAATGTGTATAATTAAATCAAAGCTTAAAATGCATATAACATTTCATATACCTTTGTTAATGAGATGGGGAGTAATGGATCTAAAACTCCCCCAAATTATATATTAATTTTAATAAAACCTTAGTAAAGAAAAAAAATATACCAAAATAAAGAGGATTAACATTTCAGTCCAGACTAATTATGTTCTTAATCTCTATGTTTTTCTTTCAATTTCTTAAGCTAACTATGGTAACAAACTACCATAAACCCAAACTGAAGTTAAAAATATTTGCTTCCAGTGGAATGAGATTTGAGATAGGTTTTCAGTTCTGGGTGTGAGTTGCACTATGACTTGGCTTTTAGTAAAGAACATTTTGGTATAAATGCAAAATAGGGAAACATTTACTTTTTTTTCATTTTCAAGTTAAAATGATTTTCTGTGATTAAGTAAAAAGAAAAAGTTTTATCTTTTTCTGATACCTTATGATGGGTAATTATAAAAAATATCAAGAGAACAACACTTTTAAGGTATGCTCAACCATGCATATAAATGTTATATTACATTTTAAAATCTTATTTCTTTATATATATCTTTGATGTTTGCCTTCATTCTTTAGGAATAAATGTTATGAAAAATAATTTTCAAAATCAAATATTTATTTTATAATAAAAAAGAAAAAATCTATTCTCTGAGTATCTTTGTCATTCTATGGCATTAATAGTATTTTTACTTTTCTTCAGCAACAACTCAAATGATGTGATACCATGTACATGATAGTTAAGTTTCTTTCATAAATTTTGAAATAGTGCAAATATTAAGTGTTGAGGGTTTTTTTTGTATAGTAAAGCAATTTTTTATAAGATTATAGATTTCAAAACAATGCACTGTTATATTTTAGTTTTAAAAGTTTGAAACTAGCAAAATAGGGTTTAGCATTCCATTTACATATTTAGGTGAGTAGGGGATGATTA
Organism: Acanthosepion esculentum; assembly: GCA_964036315.1. Lineage (NCBI taxonomy): Eukaryota > Metazoa > Mollusca > Cephalopoda > Sepiida > Sepiidae > Acanthosepion > Acanthosepion esculentum. Next base: position 81,375,656 of record OZ038513.1, read on the forward strand.
CTCTCCTCTACTTATACTTTAAGGGGTAGTTTTGAATGGAGACATTTTTTCTACTCTTATTGTTCTTTGTTTTTTAAATGCTTCTTGAAATGCATTACATAATTAGTTGGATATTTTGAATCTTGCAATCAGATGTCTTCACAGTAATGATTATTATCTTGCATTTGTTATTTTATCACACTTTTTGATCAATACAGTGGTTTCTATGATGATACTGTTACAATCAATTTTTATTTGATATCATATACATTTGTTTTCTTCATAGAATCAAATTATTGCATATTATTTCACCTATTTCTGTCATTTTTTATTAGTTCATTTATTGTTTATTATTTATCTGCTTAACAGTTTTACTAGTTAATATTAATGTTTTTACACCTATTAGCTGTATTAGTTGTATTTTTTATTTTATAATTTTTATAATAAATTTTGAATGAATTGATGAGTGAAAATAGAAATATTTTGTAATGATTTGATTGCTTCCAAGAAATTTATCTATACATATGTAGAGTAGGTAACTTAGCACCAATTAAGTATCCAGGGATACAATTGAAGCCTTCACTCTTTTCCAGCCCATCAATTAAAATGGTGATAATCTAATTTGAGAAACTTATTACTGACTTAGTTTTAATTTTGATAGAAGATTTAGATAACCCTCTTGGATTTGTGCACTAATTTGCTAACCATATTAGGAATATCTTATTTGATAAAAGGAAAATATAAATAAATAATATTAGATTTTGTAATTATTATGGAGTTTTGATCAAATAGTAGTAGATAGGCTAGATTTGTAGGTTTAAGTAGTGACTGAAAAGTTTCTTTGTAATAAATAATTTATGGAATAATTAAGATTTTAGAGTTGTCTGGAAAAGAGAAATATAAATAATGAAAAATATTTCACAAATTTCAAATTTTTAAAACAGAATCTTTTATTTTAAATGCAAATATATAGTGTCAAGGGAAAGAAAATTATGAGAAGAGATTAAAATCAATTCTGTTGAGTGATGTTTTAAATATTACAGAACCTTTTGGGCCATCCATCAGTATGGCTGATGCTAACCTCCAGGAGAGCAACATACTGTGTCTTCATGGTCTCATGTTTTCCACTGACATGAAGTGAAATGATTATATTGAATTGATTCTAAGTTTGCTGCTTAGAAAATCAGTTCACTGTGACAATTTTTCTTGCCAGAAGCTATATTACACATTTATAAGTTAGCCATTCGTCCATGCATAGAATATCACTGTCACAGCTGGTTAGGTGTTTTTGCTACATATTTAAAGATTCTTGACAAAATCCAAAATATTTAAAGATTTTTGACAAATCTTCAACATTATCTGTCCTGATCTGACATTTTGGTTTCGGCCACTTTCCTACTGCCTTAACGTGGCTTCCCTGTGCCTTTTCTATAAATATTTTTGCAGTAATTGTTCTGATTCGTTTCCTCTTTGGTACCTCAACTTCCCAAATTTAATTGTAGCATCTCATAATTTCACTGTGGAAATTGTTAGATGTAACCATAAGTTCTATGCTAATAGTTTCTGCACTTCTTGCTTGCAGAATTCTCTTTCAACTTTCTGCTTTCTTGTCAGCTACAATGCAATGTTAATTGTCATTTTCTGTCTCCTTGAATCCTGTTCTTTTATTTTCTTCTCTTTTTCTTTCACTCTCAGTAACCCCATGGCTTTTATTGCTTTGCTTGAGATGAAATGATTGAAAAGTTTTTCATTTAGATGCAGCCTGTTATTTGAATATAACACTCATATACTAAGTGATGGCAACTTGGTATATAGACGGAAATTAACTTTATACTGATATTTTCTGTAGGAAACGAGGTTATCAATAACTGTTATTTTGGTCTTTTCTGTAAACAATGAAACTTTTTACCTTCCTTGAGCATAATTGGAATGGTGTGAGAATGGATATTGTTAAGAATGCTTGCTATAAAATAAATTCAAATGTTATTGAGCAATTTTGTGAAAAAGAAATATTGCTTCTAGATATTTTTACTTGAAACTATTTTGTAACTGAAAATGAGAAGGTCAGTGTGTGGTGTTAAGTAACTAAGACCCCCTCCTCACTGTAATAATCTCATGTTTATACATAGTTATGGCTTTGATCAATTACGATATTAGTAACAAAGTTAATCTTCTGCAGCAGAAATAAGGATGCCTTCTGAAATGATTACCTTTCTATGCTTCTTAAGTCTTGGTAAAAAAAGTAAAAATAAAGAAAATATGTTAGACATGGAAGTTTAACACAATCTTGCAGAGAGGATTTTTTTAAAGATTTTAGTTAAAAATAGAATGGGCTGAAGGAAAGCCGAACCAACATTGGTAGTCAAGAAACGAGTGCAACATCAAACTTGATTATTTTGTTATTAGAACGGTGTGTGTCTCAGAATAAAGTTTATCTTTTTTTTTTCCTTTAAGTGATTTTATTTAGCTTTTTTTTCTAGTTCTTTAACAAAAAAACCTCTATTCCCAAAATCACTTCTCCACAGATTGCGCTGAAAGTTTGTCAAAATAAAATATAGATAATTGTGACCAAATATATACAGTAAACAGTATAATATGGTTTACTTATTCAATAATATTTATGCAAGTATTAATTGAAAATCAAGACTTGTTCTTTGTTCCTTAAACATCTATTTTTTGAAAATATTTTTTAAATTAAATCAGCTTTTTTTTTTCCTTTCTGTTCACAATGCTGTTCCCTGATTGTTATTGCAGTTCACTGACCAGTCATCTTGTCTGATGTCATTCCAGCCAGTTGACATTAATATGAAACAACATTCCTCCTCATCACCATTACCCACACCAGTTCTGGTTGAAAGTCAAATAATAGCCATTGCTGAAGCTGCTGCCAGGGTTGCCAAAGAGTCTCCTGGATTTGAACCAAAAGAATTAAATCTTAAAAAACAAATTAACAGAGAAATACAGGTTTGTCTCATTTTTTCCCTTAATTTATTTTCTTTTATTTGTTTTATATATATATATATATATATATATATATATATATATATACCCTTAATTTGCCTTTTCAATGACTACACTTCTGTTTCTTCATTCATTTTCCTTCCATTGCTAAAGACACTTATGTAGAACTGTTTAATGCTGTTTATGATGCTTTTATTTTAATGTTGATATAAGTCATAAGGGATTTTTTTCTTTTGTTTACCTTTTGTAAGGATGTTTATTAGATATTTGTAGTTAATTTTTGATAATTCCTGAAAAATCAAAAATCAAATGCAGTTAACATTTCTATACATTTCTATATTTGGGAAGAAGTCTTTGTTCATGATTTCAAAACAAGCAACTTTGCCAATTCCAATTATGCCTACTCAATTATTTTGTCTTAGAATGAAGTTACTATGGTCAGAAATGTTTAACTTTTTTACAACACAAAAGTGATATCTATAACAATTAGTGTACTTCATTTTTTTTAATTCCTGCTTTTTTCTTGTTAAAAGAATTTGTGTGGCTTTTTAACCACTTCAAGAACTTATGACTAGCAACATTTCTTATTGGAAAAGAAAATTACCTTCATTTCCTGCCATTTTTATGTTATAAATCTTTTTGTCATGGAATGTTCAGGACCTGGAGGAATGTTTTTATGATAAAATTCAGTTCTTATATGATCTTATATATTATTTGTGTGTGTGTGTGTGTGTGTGAGTGAGTGTACATGCACAATCTTGTGCATCAGTTGTTTCAACGTTTCATTTAGTTGCTTGAGAGATGAAAACACAAGTGGAAGAATTTATTAACTCTAAGTATTGAATGTATTTTTACTTGGTAAGATGTTTTCCTTGCAAAAAGTCTGTGACTAAATAAATTTGTGGAGAAAGAGAAGAATAGAAATTATATGGACACAATAAATAAAAGTAGCAAAGGAACTAGGCAATATAGGAAGGCAAAATAATTCAAATGTTAAAAGTAAGTTACGGTTTGACTCTATAGCTATATTATCAATTTCTACTTGTTAACTTATCAGAAAAGAAAATGCCCAGCTTATTGATATCTTGGTTTCTTTTTGTAATTGCTATATTGTTCTTACTTGCTTTGTATAAGATTTATGTTTTTTTTTTAATTCCTAGAGCACTTCTGTTAACTTATCACCCATTATGCATTAATAATAAATATATGATCATAAATTACTTACCTGTCTTAAACTAATATTCCATTTTAGAATATCAATCCTTTTGTATTTATTTAAAAATCCTTTTTTTTTAATTGAACATTTCTAGCTACTTATCAGGTATCATGACAGAGTTATTTTGAAAACTAATACTGGGAAGAATGAATATTCATAGAAATCTGTATAGGAGTTTATAATCCTTAAATATTTATTTTTTACTTTTCAAGTATTTGTATTTTAAATAAGGTTTTAAAATTATATTATAGACATTAACATTAGTATAAAGGTATCAAGAATATGCTGAGTTATTTGATATATTTTATATTTTGCATTTCCAAAGCTAGTTTAAAATTTTAAATATAAATTTAAAACTTCCACACTCGCTGAAATAAACTTAATAAATGGTAATGCCAATTTAAAGATGTCATGTAAACTATAGTAGCAGTAAAATTTGTATTATATATTTAAATACAAAAGGTATGACTGCTTGAATTTTGGTTTTATACATTAGAATGCTTTGGTGCTTTTTTGTTTTATATTTGTCTTTGGTCAAGTAGTTGACTAACTTCTCGTAAACTTTCTAAAATTTGGTTGAATAGGACATTACTGGTTACATGTTAGGAATAAAAATTTCTGCCATGATACCTGAAGATAACTTATCAATCTTTTTAAAGAGAAACATTAAAAAAATCATTAAAATGAGAATGCTAGTAAAAGAAAAACATCAGCCCTTTATTGCAGTTGTCTCTTTGAAATGTTCTCTAGATTTTGACTGTTTTAGTTCTCTTCATTTGTTTTTTGTTTTTTTTGACAGTAATTAACAAACTGTTAATTTTTTTTAAGAATTTGCATGAAACTGTTTTTGAATGAGAGATTGGTAAATGAGAGAAGAAACTGAAGTTAGCATTCTCAATTTTAAGCTGCAGAGTTCAATATTATCACATATGTGGTTCTTTGCTTGGACCTTTTCAGGCCAAACATATCTTGGAGGGGCTGCACTAGTTACTCTTAATTATGTTGCTAGCTTAGTATAAGAAAGGAAGATTTAACTAATTAAATATTTTAACTGTTGTATAGATTCTATTTGTTGTTTTAAGTAAGTGGAAATAAAGCTAAGTGCTGGGCAAATACATCTTGAGTAATATTCCATTTCTGACTGGGCATCTGCCTTTAAACTGTTTACCTTCAGCTTCCTTCGCTAACTCCCCTGCTAACAGGCCAACTGATTGGAGTCAATGTTACCTTTGTCAACAGGACCAGAAGATCTCCAGTCAGCACCAAGTCCAGAGCAAGATGGCTTCACCCAGGCGTCAACAAATGTTCCTCTATTCTTCCAAGCCATCACTTCTCTACCAATCATGCTGTATCAAACCCAACTAACAGGATCGGTCACCTCTCTAGGTGGAACAAAAACCAATATACCTTCGTCAAAGCTGTAAAGTGATGATGATGATGACCTTACAACACAAGCAACAAGAATGCTGGAGATGAAAAGAAAAAAAATAACACTGAGAAGGATGCAGTTACCTGATCTTTTGTGTGTATATTAAAAAAAAAAGAAAGAAAAAAGACTTCACTAATCAATGAATTGGTAGATTTGAAACAAATTTGTTTCTATGAAAAAGAACTGACCATCAAAATCTAAAGGAAAACAGCACTGTGACTGCATCTGACTCTGCTGGTAGACCCATTCAACTAAGCATGTTGCTTAAACAGCACGGACCAAATCCTGTCAGGTCACAACGTTCTGAATTTAAAATGTGGCATTAACTAGACTTACTAAGGTCATCAGTTGAATGTAGCCAAAGGGCTCTCATGTGACTGAAAGAGTGAGATCTATGTGTGCCTCTGTCTCTTCTTTCTCTGAATGCTTCCAGATCTAAGAGTTTACATGATTCTAATAAAGCATTGCTACATTTGCTTGTAGTTATGCTGACCCAAAACAAATGTTAACTGAAAGAGTTCTGGACAATGGCTCCAGTGAAGATTTGGCCAATCTAGATGACAGCTTGCATTTTTTTGGCTTATGAACAGAAGAATTTGTATGTACATACAACCCTTGGATTTCAAGTATTTGCAATAACATCACTTACCCAAATTTCTTAATGCTGTGCCCATTTCCAAGACACATACCTGGTCCTTTTTGAAAGATGCTTCTTTCCTATAACATTTATCTGATAAAATCACCATCAGAGCAGGAATGAGGATTTAGTTTCAGTATGATGAATGCTTGCATACCTGCTCAAGGTATCAATCAATTATAATCAGAAAGAATGAAATAAAAAAAGAAATAAAAGAGAAAAAGTCTCTGCTAATGAATTATTATAATGGCAAAAATATGTATATCCTCAAGATGATCTCCTCTAACTTGGGACTTATATTAGCTTTGGACATCTTTATAAAAAATGAATATCAAAATAACTACAAAAAAACAAAATTTTAAACAAACTATTTTTAAGCCATGCCTACAATACAGCCTATTTTATGCTAAGCTAGGTGGTCTGTTATTTTAAATATATTCTTTTCTAATATTTTTTTTATATAAAATGTTACTTAATTTTGGCACAATTACAGGTTGATATTGCAGTGAGTTAAAATATATCTATTAATTCCTACTCCTCAAAATATGTAGCCTTAATAATTAATGGTTACTAATAATTTGTCTGAATTGCTACTCCTCTTACTAAATACTGATTCATAACACAAGGAAAATGTACATAAAAAATATGCTTATATCTTTACTGAGATGAGTATTTTACTGCTACATAGCCTCCCTTGTTAATAAATATTAATTAGTTCTGTACCTCTTCTTTCTTTTTTATTCCTGAGAATTATCTAATAATCAAAGATGAAGAAAATATTTTCCATATAATTTCTGTATTCAGTTTCAGATCTGTCTCTCCTATTCTTTATTTTCAATTGTTCTTTTAGCTGTTTTCTTTGTATAAGATAATCAAGAAATTCTATGAACATTTCTTCTTAAAGTACATCTGTAATTTTTTGCAATTAAACAGTTCCACTCTCCAATAAAAATAATAATTCTTTCAGGCAAGAATATCTCTATCTTCCATCTGTAGAGTATACCTCTGACAGGATGAAAAAAAAAGGGTTGCCAGCCAAATTTCTAAAATGAAAACAACAAAATTTTCCTTGTTATGTCTTTGGATTAAACCTAAAAAATGGAAAAAGTATGAAGAACTAGATATGTCCTTTGATTTATTCATTTCAACCTTTAATGCATTCTTTATAGTTACTTTTGATATTTTATTTAAGTTTCCATTTTTAGAATCTACCAATTAATTAACCAAATAAAATTTCAGTTTTAGGTTATATTTAATCAACTGGATATGTTACTGGGATGATCATACTTTTGCTAATTAAATTTTGGCAAGTGTAAATTTACATTTAAATTTTTTAGTTTAACAGTTAATGTTTCTTGTAAAACAATCTATATATTATTTAACAGCAATCAATCAATCAATAACATTTTATAAGAATATTTGAAAATAAGTAGATAATCTGCTATTTCATATTACGACGTGTAATATTTTGTACATGTGAATTTCAAATTTCCCAAACATTTGTCTTAATTTCAGAAATTCAAAGCAAGACAAACCCAGATTGTAAACATTAACTGTATGTCATTTACTTTTAAACACTCCTAATGACTGTTCATTTTGATAGACTACTGTCTTGTGAAGTTTTTCTATCCTTTTCCTAGATTTCATGATTTTATTTTGATTTCTTATCTGAATATCAGTTGGAACTTTTTTGTCCTTCCCAAACACCCATTGCTTCTCTCTTAGTGGATTAAAACTTGAATTACAATATTTTTTCTCAAGTAAAATGATTTCCATTTGATTTACACTTTCTCTCTTTTTTCACCTAAAAGGCTCATTTCAGATAATTGTAATATTTTGAGTTAATCACAGTTTAACTGAGAAGTTTTTCTGGCTAAACCTAAATCTCATATGATATCTATATATGGTATGAGGTATCACTACTGTTCATTCAATCATATCTTTATTGGTTATTTGTTTTTTCATGTTTTTATACAAATTTTTACTAGCCAAATGGTGTGATAGATTACCTATTTTTACAGTCACTATGTTTCTAGAGATTTTCTCTGAATTTAACTACACAATGAGTAAATAGGTGACCATGTTTAGAGAACATACTAATTGAAATATGGTAAAAATAAAATCTTGGATAAATCTGCATCAGAATGAACTTCTGAAAATCTATATTTCATTTAGCAAGCTTTGATTATTTTCAGGGAGCATTATATGGTGTTAAGATTATTTGCCTTTTTACAAGCTTTAATTGCAACTGAGTTCCATATCCTGTTATTTGGTGAGATTCAAAGAATAAAGAAGTCCAAATTGTATATTTAAAAAAACCAAGTATATTTGGAGGGCATTACTCAGCTAAATATTCTAATTTTATTGTCTTTTTCAATTTATTTTCAATAGTATATTTTCTTGATATATTGAGAAGGCATGCTAAAAATTTTTCAGTGATCATTTATTCATTTAGCATTTATGGTAAGTTTAGGCTAAAATATCATTGGAAACTGCTTGTCAAATACGATTTGTAAAACAGCAAAGATGAGGATTCAAAACAATTACAAAAGTTGCAAGAAAATTATTCTTTAATAAAGTGTTAGTATGCAAAACATGGTTTGAATTGGCAATAAATTTACAGCATTAACTCGAGACTGCTTTTTTTATAGTTAAATTTTTTATCCTTTTATGTTATCACACACATCTTTATTTGTCAGCATATTTTTATCTTTTGTATACATTGTGTAATTGATTTAAAATACATTAGCATTCAGCTCCTTTCTATTTTTTTCTGTACTGTTTAGTTGTTAGGAAGAAATATGCATAAATTTATTGAGAATTTCCTGAATTTTACAATGATCATCAAATTTCCTTGGAGTTTGTGAAGTCCTGGCCATGTAAAATATTTTTTTCATTTTACTTTATATAATTTATTCTTCTTAAACTAATAGTTATTAGATGTAACTCACTTGCTAACTAGTTGCTTTTTGTTTTTTAATTTAACTTTACAGATTAATTTAGGAAAAGAATAGACTTATAAATATTACAAAAGAAAAGTAAAATATTCTCAAATAGTTTTTATTTTCTATCTAATGATTTTAATGATGATCTTCCAAGTTTTTCCTTTGTACTGACCAAACCTTTAACAGCTATTAGAAAATCAATAATTTAATTACACACCCTTCTCTTCTACTTACTTGTCTCTCTCCTTTTTACATAACACCTGTGCAATTCATTCTAGATCCAAGTTTTTAAAAAATGTAACATTTCCACTTTGGAGAGTGGGTCAGATTTTCTTTCCTGTTTCCAATCAAATCTGGCTGATTTGAACAGTATATAAATAATTTGATATATGAAGAACTTTCTTTCTCCATGACTCTGAACACATTAAAACAAGAAAATTCCCACCTTCTATTAATCATCATTTTGGACTTTGAATTTCAAAGAAAAAAATACTTCATTTGACTCTAAATAATAAAGTTTATTTAAAACTTTTATCTTGTCTTTGTATTTATCTCTTTTTCTTTTCAATTTTTTATACTGTTTTTCTCTTTATAAATGAAATGAGAATCAAGTTTATGTTATTGCCCCTCTCTGTTTATGATTTGTTTTTATCAGTTGACTTGTTGGATTAATTTTTTATCCTTTTTCAAGCCTAAAAAAAAAAAGATCACTTTTTGGCAATCTTCTGGTTAGTTTTTTAGTTTATTAATTCTAACAAAGTGATATCTTGATGAAATTCCTGATTTTTCTTTCATTCATAATGTTAGTTGTGCTCTAATGGAAAGTTGAATGATAAAATTTTGATTTTATTTAAAAGGTACAATATATTCTTTCACACACAAAAGGAAAATGTATTTTAAGAAAGGAATGAAAAAAAAACAAATATTGTATTCATTTTCATACTATTCGAAACATAGTTTGATAAATCTTCTGTTCTTTACCTACTCTCTAAGATGTTATATTTGATTATTTTATGTAACTCTCCTAGAATAAAATGTTGAAGTATATGAGCATAAATGTGTTTTAATATAATAATTCTCATACACACGCACATACACACACCAGTATTGAACACCCTTACAAGTCACAGGGATAAAATACAAGTGGACATCAGTATAGAGGATTTCCTGATATATGGCACCAATTTAAAAATATATCACCTTTGTTTTATTTTTCTCTCAATTTAAAAAAAATCTAATTTTAAAAATCACTTCAAAATGATATAGCTTTTATCTCCTTAATAGAAATCCTCTGTAACTACTTTGTGCAGCATTTTCCTTTTATTGTTGTATTAATTGTACTTGTAATAAAGGTGACTCATGAGAGACATATCACCAACTTGAACTTGATTTAATTCTGATTCTGTTTATAACAGTGTATAAACATATATTATTAGTTTTTTTAAATCATAGCAAAAAATCATCTTATACTCTATTTCAAATATTTTTGCAAGTTGACATATTCAATTCACTTGAAAAAAGCCCTTTATTTGGAGAAAACAATAAAAGATTTCACTTAATTCATTTTTGTGATTTTGTGAAAGAAAAATTAGAAATGACCTATAAAAAGCAGAATTTGGCTGAAATTTATATTTCAAAATCAAAATTGCAGTCAAAATGACAGTTTTCACTGGTTTCTTTGTTTTGCATGTGTTGACATTAACCTATCATATCTGCCATTTTTCCTGTAGTCCTGTAATTTTTTATACTTTTAATTAAGAGTATGTACTCCCAAATTGTTTCTCTTGTTTATTTATTGGTTAATGTTTATTACATTAATTGCCTTACAATTTTCTACACTCTCAACTTCATAAATTATTGTATATACAAGATTTTAATCTGTAATAAGGATATAGATTGAATATATGATTTGTGTCATAAAATACACTTGTTAATCTATTTCAGAATCAGTTCTATCACTTACCTAGTGAGTGTAATCTCAGGGAATTTTCTTCAGCACAAAATGTCCTGAATTATCAAAGAAGTATTATATTGAAGGGTAAAAAAGAATCAGTAATTCAGAATATAAATTAGAAAGAGAATTAATTTTTCACTTCTATTATATATACATCTTGTAAAAGTTTTACACATTAAAGTTGGTAAATATTTTTTTTATATAGCATGTAATAACACATGTAATGTAACATGAAATCTATACCATTTTAGCATTTGTTATTAATACTACTTCTACAGCAAGGAGAACATTGCATGGAGAACTATATTAAAAACAGAATAACTAAAAACTGCTTCAGCAAAACTAAAAGTATACTTTATGTTTTTGAATAGAACCTGTTTTACTGGTTGTACCAATCCTACCTGTGCTGTTCAGCTGTCAAGAGGTATACCAGCATTGTAATTGTTATTTATGGGATGCATTATAATTTTTATCAAAATGTCTTGCTCCCTTAAATTATAAGAATTAGATGTTATGTTTGAACTCTTTGAATATAGGATTTTGTTAAAATAGTAAATAAGCTAGTTTGATGCTGTTTAATAGTAAGCAAGTACTTCTGTATCAGCAAAGTTCCAAATAAATACTATAAAGTACATTTAAAATTAGTTATTGTAAACCTTTAGGAAACATATATAGTGGAAGTTATTTGAAGACTTCAATAGAAATCAAATCTACACTGAAGCTTTACATACTTAAAAGTAAATTAAATTTTCTTGGTATTGCTTAAATATTTTTCAGTGGATGTTAAAACATCTGTTAAATGATGTAGCAACAATAAATGCATAGCTTACAATTATGTAATGCATTCATAAACTCTTTTGGTAGTTTTGACTTTGTAAAATGTTCAATATTAAAGTTACTTTCATACAAAGTTATAACTAATCTTAAGATACATTTGTTTACTAAATTATGGACAATACACTTACTGCTTACTCTCTCTTGAGGGTTCAAGTCTTTATTCTTCACACTCTGAAGTTAATGGTGAAATTTGTAACTAACTTTTTCTATTGGTGGTATTAGAATATTTAAACCCTTCTAAATTACTGGTAGTTTGTTTCTGTTTGTTTATTCGTCTATTTCTTTCCTTAAAAACATTAAAGTAAAAGAATAAGAGAAGAGTTTACAAAGTTTATTAATGTATACAATATTTGATGGAACTTTTTTTTTTCATTTTATTCCCTATTGTCTTTCTGTTATTCTTTCTGGACACTTCTTTGTGAGTGTGGGTTGCTTTGATGTATGTATGTGTAGGTGTATCTGTGAGCATGTGGAATAGTGTGTCTGAATATCTGTATAAGTGTTGTTCTTTCACTTGCTCTATTTTCGTGTAATCTGCATGGTGCAATTAGCTATTTGTCCTTTCCCTCCAGATGATAATGAACATGTCACCTGATGATCCCAATAGGATGGAGGAGTTGAGAAAGTATGCAGCCATCTATGGGCGGTTTGATTCAAAAAGGAAAAATGATAAACCAATGTCACTACATGAGGTGAGTAAAAAAAAATCCACATAAATGAAAATAACAATAAAATCATACACACACCTAATTAACAAAAAAGTTAAAAGAAATGAAAAAAAAAAGAAAATTCAACAGTTCATTTACACTGGAAATGAAAAAAGGATGAAAATAATAAAGGTAGGGGCTAGAAGTATTGGATTTAATATTAATTTAAAATAAATGTGTCACCTGTGGAGTGCTCACTTCTTTAATTTTTATCTCCTTTCCTAAACTTTGTGACTTTGATATATGATTTGCCAGAGGTGGCAGCACTAGCAACATCTTGTGGTTTAGGTTGTCAGCCTACTCATTACCCTCTCTTGTTATGCTAGATTAGATTTTGGCATTGAAATGCTTTTAAGTTTGGAATCTAAAGTAGGGGCACTTCCATTTTCTTATTTCATGTTTAAAACAGCTTTGATTAACATCTTTGTTTCTTTTTTTTATTTCTTCTTGCCATTAATTTAATGTTTTTTCCTTTTATATTGAACAAAGCTCCTAATTTCTTGTCCTTTGACATCATACATCTATGTCTCCTTTTGAGAAAAAATGAGAGATGCTTATTCAGAATTAATTGTCACCTTTTCCTTTTGTGCAATCATAGTAGATAAGAATATTAGCATTTTGAGGGTTTGTTTTCTCAGCACAAGAATAAGGAATAAGTAGAAGAGTGAACTGGTGGTGAATGGGTAGCTAGGTAAATAGTGAAAAGTCAAGTAGGCATAATTTAAGTGTGAAAATGGGCAAAGTCATTATGTTAGGTTTAACCTGAAGATAACTAGCTAGTGTTTATGTAGAAGATAGATTCCACTACCTAACAATCTATAATGAAAACCATTTTGAAATTTAAAACATTGCAATGATCTGACCAACAGCTATCATACAAAGTAAACATTCTTATTTGATTTCAGCTGTCAACAGATACTCAAACAGAAATATATTTTCCTTTATGTTTGTTTTTTAATCATTTCACCCTAAGCAATGTGATAAAGCCACTAAGATGCAAGAGAGTGAAAGAAACTGGGAAAAACATTATTAAGGAAAGAGGACGATAAAAGAACAGGGAATAAGGTGACAGAAGATGACGATTGACATTGCATTTACATTTTTGAAGACCAAAGTTGACTGGAAAGCAAGAGACCAGACTAGAGTTCCACAAGCAAGAAGTGAGAGTGAAGAAACTGTCTGCATGCAACTTATGCTAACATCTAGCCATTTCAACTGTAAAATGAAGAGACCTAGCTGTCAATCTAGTACTATACCTAAATTCACAAAGTAAATTATGTGCCATGTCCCTTTATAATGGGGAAATCATGGCTCTCCACAACTTCCTATCCATTGTAGTTCTAAGCAATAATTACCTCATTACTATTCCACCAAGACCCTGTTCTGATGTCCATTTACAATGGCTTGTTAAGTAGGTTACTCAGTGTTTCCTTCTGCTTACCTTACAATCAGTATATCCTGTGAGTGTCAAATTCTCAAAGCCCTCTTTCCTCATTTTGTGTCTCTTTCTTTGTGATTCTTATTACCAGTGTCTTTTTTGTTCTGATTTTCCTTATTGTTTTCATTGTTCATATGTTCAATTTATAGTATTCTCAGCATCTTTCTGGAGAAGAACAACTCTGTTGCCTCAAGTTTCTTTTTTTATCTGTGAGAAAATTATCTAGCTTTCACTGTCATATAAGAGGATTGATCTTACATGGCAATTCAGCACTCTTCTTGGTTTCTAATGAAATTTCCATTTCTTAATATTTTGTTAGCTTTTGGAAAGCATCTTTTGCTATTCCAATGGGCCTTTACATTTCGGTGTCACATTTACTGCATATACAGAATAAACATGAAGCAGGTTTGATTCACAAGGATATGAGGAAGAAAAATAAATAAGATATTTTTGCATTAGGGTACTTGTTTAAATTAAATATTTTAGGTTAAATTTGTAGTTATTGATAGGAGTATTTAAGAAACAATAGATTGTTAGAAAAGTTAAGTTGTTTCATCTGAATGTATTCACATCATCAAAGTATTTGTTTTTGTACAATGGAGAAGGCTTTTTGGAGAAATTATTTTGATTCAAATATTGTACAAGCTTAAGTTTCAAGTTAATCAGCAACTGGGTATTTTGAATAAATAAAATTTATATTTTAAGATACATCGCATTTAATGCAGGCATATAAAATAATTTAAACTGAAAGGTAAGTTTTTCGCAAATAATTTTAGACAAAACTTATGACCCTAAAGCTTTTGATCCTTATATTAAGCAGAATAATTAGTGGTAACAACCTTCATCATTTTGATACTTGGATAGATTACAATCTTATAATCCTTAAACTGTATATGCATAAAATAAATGTTAAATGACTGGTAGGACTTCAAAGAATAAAGCAGGAAATTTTTAACAATGGAGCTGTATTTCAGCATAGCCTGAAAATGCAACAAAAGTATACATTATTAATCAGAAGCCTAAATTTTAGAACTTCCCCACTTCTGTTTGGTTGTATTTTTTATATCTTATTTTATTGAATACCTTTTCTTACATTGACTTGTTTCTATTTTTGTTATAATTATCACATGTCTTATAAAATCTGCATTGAAACTTGCTAGAAGGTCTAAACTTCTGTTGTATAATAGTAATTATAATTATTAAAGTTTTTATACCTGTTGTTTTCAGCAGTGGTGTTGTCAAAATTGTTTTGATTCTTACTCTGGTTTCCACTTCTTAGGGTCATTGGGGTTCCAAGCCCTTCAACTATATTTGGCACATCTGTCACATTCATGTTTTCGTCTGGCTTTTCACTTTCTTTCAATTTGTATCTACAGTCTGTTGGAATAACAAATTTTACTATTTACAGATTTTCATCTCCTTTACCATGACCAGATTTGATCTTTTAGCTTAAATGAAATATGTTTCAATATTTTCATTTTATGCTTTTTGTTATAAAAACAGATTATGCTCTTTGTGTGTATCCCATTAGTTTGTGTGATAAATTAAAATCAATCATTTGCACCCTTACCAAGCAATCATGCTTATATTGGTACTCTTTTTGAGCCAATTTGAAAAATTCACTTATTATATAATGAGTAAGGAAACAAGGATACCTATCATTGCCTGGGATAAAAAAATAACTCTGAATATAGCAACACAGAAAAATGTTCTTTAATTTATTTCTTCTTTCATAATATAACAAATGAAACAAAAAGTTATTTACATTATTTATGTATAAAAATGTAACTGTTACTAAAAAATATTCTAATGCCCAAAACAAATTATATAGTCCCTTAGTTTGACATGGATTCTGGGTATACAACATTTATACTTCTCACTGTCAAGTTATTTGGGGATCCAATCTTAGAACAACTAACATAGAGAAGTCAGGTTGAGGTCAGTGATCTTGAGAGATTGTCCTACTTGATAATCATGGTAAAGCAGAGCTTCAAGGAAATTGAAATGTTGGAATTATGGGGATCCTCTGAACAAACACATTCTCCATTCTGCCTACCCCTGTTAGGATAGTTGTCTCATTGACACATGAGAAAAGCTGCTTGACAGATGAGTTCCACAGCATAATTTTGTAGGTTTGAGACTTTTAAGAAGCATAAACACCAGGACAGAACACAAGACAGCACAAGAGAGTTGAAGAGCAGTTTCAGAAGTGTCCAGAATTATATGATTTCGACAGTTGAATCTCCTCAGGAATCTGTTGCAACTTCTTTGAGATTATTTCTTTGACTGCATCATTCTTTTTAGCAAGAATGCCTTTGCTCACAGAGCCACTTGTGATTTCTTCAAGTTTAAACTTAATGGAAATATCCGGCTTAACTCAGGGCATGCATAACTTGCTCTTAAGTAAATATATGATTTGATTTCTGGTTTTATGTTTAAAACTCAAATTTTGAAATCCAGTTATTTGGTGACAATCTGATTAGTTTAATATATATATATATATATATATATATATATATATATATATATATATATATATTAAATATGAAGTAGCTGTTGTTAAACCATGCAAAGAATTTAGATCCATTAGCAGGATTCATTGCTTTATTCAGACTTATTATACATGCTAGATAAAAATGGAATACAAAACTTAATACATGAAAGTAATTCTAAATAACATGCTTGTTCTTTTACTAACAAAAAAGAAATGCTGTTAGCTTTTTAAATATTTCCATGTTTATTTATATGATCACATGAATGTTAAATATTGACAAAAATTTACCTTGTTTGTTAATAAAAACTGAGAATTGTCATACCTGATTATTATTTTTATATATATTTTATTTTACTTGCTTAGAACTTGTATTATGATGATTACAATACTTGGGATTGCATTGGCATCTTCAGTAATCTGGCCCGTTATTAAGCTACGTACACAAATTCAAATTCAGTCTGAGTTTATCGTGTTCATTTCCTATTAATGTCCTTTGAATGTCCTACAGGGCAGAATGGGCTCCCTATCTTTGGGTGGTAACCACTTTAGGAAATGGAAAACCTTGAATTTAAACTGCATGGGTATACATGTGCCTTGAAGCATGAGAAGGACATTCCTTGTATTAAAACTGGTTGTGGTCATTCTTTGTACCTGATTTTTTACTCTTGATTCTGGATTCCATCATCAAGCCTTAGAATAGATATCATTAATTTGATAACTTATCAGTTACTTATAAGGAGTTGTTATATTATTATGTAGAAAAAAAGGTTTCTAACTGGGTAAACAGATAAATCTTTAAAAAAAAAGCTACTACTACACAAGTGTTTGAAGATTAATTAATGTGTTTAAGTGTAAGTACTTTTTATTTACCAAATTGGTAATGGATTAACTAGGGATATATGTATTTACTAAGTTATAACTAGAATCACATATTCCAAAAGGAGTGGGCATATATATTCTAAAAAATCATCATTCAAAATGCTTATAACTTTTGCTACCAATCAGGTCCTACAATATGTCTACTGTACCTATTCAAGACTTTATTGGTTATAATTATAATTACACTATATTTGCAAAGCTTACAAAATCACATAGTTTGAGCAAAAATTGATAACTGTGTCATTGCAATGATAACAATTTATAAAGACAACATTAATATGAATTGTATATGCCATGTTCTGATACTGTTTTAGAAATCGTTTATCTACTGGTTTTGTGGGCTCTTGCTTTTATATGAAACAAACTGCAAAGCAACCAAAATATGGTTTCAAAGTTCATCTTGATATATTGCAGTCCACCAATGTAAATCTTTCTCTATAGAATGTTCAACAAGTCTTCATTCAATTTAATGTCAGACAAACCAACCACTTAATCAAACATATGTTTTTGAAACCCATTTAGTTTTCTTCACTGAAATTTCAGTGATTTCTGTGATTAGGTACATGAAAAATCCTCTTTCTGAAAGCATTTGGTTTCTTGAACTACAGCTCCACATGTACCTTAAAAAAATCAGTATATATCTAAGCACTCATCTTAATAACCATCTGAAACACTACCCTAAGCTCACCACATCACCAGCTATATTCCCACCCCAAAACATCGAGATAACTTTGCTTTATTGACATCTCATCTTGTAATGTTTGTTTCTGCCAGTATGCACCCAGTCTTTGCGCCATCTGTACAACCCATCATGGAGTAGTGAAAGGAATGGTGGAAAAATAAGTCTTCATGTATTTTGTTGCCCATTTCATCCAATCTTCCTTATGAATGTCTTTTAAAGGATATGATCAGTTTCACATGTTTTGTCACTTAATTTAGGACCCAACATCTTGTGCTTCCTTACTGCTACATCATATAACATTTCATAGCTTGACAGATTTTTAGAACTTCTCTCTTGATATGGGACATAATATGCATTTATTGAATCTACACCCGAGTTGACCAGTATTTTCAATGACTCTCTTCACAGTGCAGTGGTATCTGATGATCATTTTTGCAATTTCCAGCATTTTTTTTTACCTTTTGAAAGCTTCAAAGTTCTTAAACATTTCTATTTATCCATGAAATCCACCTTACAACCAATTTTAAAATTTAAAACTTACAACGTAACTATTAATTTGATACATTGAAAAATTCAGAATGTTTCTGTCATTTGTTTACATATGTATAGAACAACTTTTCATTTTAATTGTGTAATTAGATGTTACTATCATTCAGCAAATAGTAACCATTTGTAAGTGTTGGGAAATTGTAGACTCTACTTGGATAACTAGCTAATCCCAGTTGCAGATGCCTTCTCAGACACGTTTTGTTCAACGCCTTCTCAGACATGTTTGTTCAACACCCACAGAACCAACCTGTGGTTTATACTGCAGCCATGCTGTGCATAACTTAGTTACAGTTTGTGTGTGAGAGAGAGAGAGAGCACATAATCTAGCATGATCAGTATTTGAACAAAGTTAGTATGTTTAAATGTTTAGTTACAATGACTTGTGACTTTATGCTAACACAACCAGCAACAGCTTTCAAACAGTTTTGTTCATTCATTTTTTATCTTAAGGCTTGGATCAACTTATGGTTTGGTTTTCAGGCACTTTTCAATGGTACTACATGCTAAGATTGTCTCTTTAGGCTGATATTATCAAGAAGTTACCTCCTTGACAAATCAACAATAGCAAGATTCAAACCCGAGTCAAAATGCCTACATTTTAATCACTTCGACACACACCCATTTTTGGCAAATAAGCCTGTAAATTCCAATAAGTCTTTCTTATATTGATAAAAAATGAAATATTTAAAAATGTAAAACACAGTGTAAGTGGAGTGGTAAATGTGCTTCACAAGGATGAATTGAGAGTTACAAGTTATGAAATTCTTTAGTAAGGATTTGGATGTTATGAACATACTCATATAGCTTGGATAAAAGATTCTTTCTGACTATTTTTAAAGGTTACTGAAGACAGCACACACCTGAGGAAGTCTGGAAGGTATATTATTGCAATAAAAACAACAAAGATGAGGAAATTAGTCCAAATGAATCAATAAACATTACCTCATCTCAGAATTTCAGACAAAATGGTGGCATCACTTTGACAGATTTAATAGTTTTGTTACTGAGCCTCTAGTTCTTTACTTTGGAAACTTTGGCTCAACACATGGTGTGAGGATTAGGATTGAGCCATGACATTGTTTCCTTTAACAAGTGAACTTGCTATAGTTGCCGAAGCAATCCAGTTTATATTTGTGTTTAAAGTCATTATTACCCAAACATCCCATATGTAAACATGAATGAAAGACTTTATAAGGGTAGTCCTATCCAACAATGAGATTTTTTCTCATACTTTACTTTGCTTATTATTGTCACCGTTTATTCTTTTTTTTTATAAATTGATATTGACTATACATTTTGTTGAAATATTGATGCCTATAATTGATGTTTGTTTGTTTTTTTATATGATAACATCAAGAAAAGATGCCTTCATTTTATTTGAATTTTATGATTGTTCATATTTGGACCAGGCTAACAAAGCTATATTCATTCAATAAACATTTTTGAAAGCATTTTCAATCTTTGGTCTAATAGAATTATGCTTCCTTTACTAAATTTATTTGTCACATATATCTGAAAAGTTTGGGAAAAAAAGCAATCTCTACTTGAAGTTTAATAGCATCCATGTAAATGTGTTGATCATAAAATGATGAAAATGAAAATGATCTTTTCTTATTATTCAGGATCTGTTTCTCTTTGTAATTTCTGCTGATTGGCCAACATTTAAGAAGTTTTTTTAATAGCACAAGTTTTTTTAATTTTATTATAGAACAGCTGTCAAGGTAAGATTAGTGACATTTTTCATGTGATAAAATCATGGAGTCTTTGATTAATTAGAAATATTGTTGATTTGAATTTATCCTGTATACTGCATTATTGATAGGCAGTCAGTTCTTTTGATGCGCTTGTAGCATCTGTGATCCCCAAGAATATAACTATCAATCTTTGAACTTATCTCTCATAAATATTAGTAACATAGATTAGATGTCACTATAGGAGGGGTTATTTAGTTTTCAGGTAAGTCTTTTAGTAAGGAAATCTATCCATCAATCCTTTTAATGGATTAATTTATCTGGATTTGAGACTAAATAGGAATGTTTGTCACATAAAAGAGTTTATTTGGAATTAAAGTTGATTAATTTAAAAGTCTTCTTGATTGTTCTGTTGATTTGAATTTGAGCAAAGTGGTGGCTATGTAGACTTTAGGCAGGGGATTTAGGTTAGTGAATTGGCTCATCTACAAGAAATGCTTGCATCTTAACCAGCACTGGTTGATTTGATTGATAGAGTTGGATTGTCTATATCTTAATAGTGTCACTCACCCTGTCTTTATTGTGGTCAGCCCATTTGCATAATTTTAAAAATCTATGCTGTCTTATAAATAACTAGATTAGAGTCAAAGGACTGAAGCTTAAAAATATATTTTGCTATTTCAGATTTCAGGAAAAAAAAACTTGAATTTTTTTATGGCAACTGAAAGAAAAAGAAACAAATTGTGCTATTCTTGTCTTTTAACTTGGAACGATCATTGAATTTCTTTTGAGGTGGATGAGAACACCTCATAAGCAATTCCTTTTCTCTGTGTAATTATCTCGACAAGTGTGTATCTGCTTGATTATCTGTTTTCTATCTCCACATTGTTGTAAGCATTTTCTTTAAGTGAGAATGCATCCACCATCTTTCTCTCTTTCTTCTCTGTACATGTCTTCTTAAATTGTTTTAGCCATTCACACTTTTTCTCTTTTATTCAATTTTCATTTATTTACTTCTACATTTATTTATTTCTATATTAGGTCCTTTGGAGTTTTTTTTTATTCTTCATTTTTTCCTCATTTGCTTTATGGTTAGCTGTTATTTTTTGTTGTTTTTTTTTTTTCTAGTTTTCTCTTTTGATTTTATGATTGCCTTATTTGAAATTTTTCTATACTTTATCTTTCCTTTTCTTTCATTGCATTTCCATCAACACCCAACAACCAGCCACACTCTAGCCTTCACCTAGCCTCATGTATCCAGTATTTTCTGTGGTGTAAGGTTTTCAAAATCCTTGAAGCTTAAACTCCTCCTTGCAATATTATTTCTTAATTTTTGCTCATTAAATTTTCTCAACCTCCTTCAGGATTTGACTTGAAAAATGTGTCCATGTTTTTCTAGCTATGAATTGATAGCACAGTTTGTTGCTATCGGTTTCATATTTTTTATTTAGTTTCATTGATTAATTTGAAATGTTTTTAATCTCTTTCTATATGCAAGTTTTTTTTTTCAATTAAATATGAATATACTTGTTTAGTGTGTTAAGTGTATATGTGTAAATTTGAATGAATGACATAGTCATGCAAGCAGTAAGATTTGAATAAGATTCATTTTTCAATTAAAATATAATCATTAATTTTTTCCTTTCTAGCAAGATATAAACTTATTTTCACATTAATCTTGCCTGTCTGTCTTTCTTGCTCTTTGTTTTATTCTTCATCCCATATTGGCAAGTAGTTATGTATTTACACAAATTAAGCCCTCTTTTTGCCACTACATTTTGCATGTCCCTCATTTCAAAGTGTATACTTCATACTGGTAATTCAAGAAACAACATCTTAAGGAGTAGGAGAGAAAAATTAATATATCTTAAATTAAAATTAAAAAAAAAAAAAGCTAAAAAATTCCTCTCTTTCTTTCTCATTCTCCCTATTGGCCTCATCTTTTCAGTATCTATTTAAAGTACTTTATTGTAGAATTTGCTTTTCCCCTACTCTCTACATTGATTATCATATTTAATGAAAATTGTGCCTGAATAATCCCTAGGTTCATATTGTGCACTGCTGATAGGCATTAAAATCACCTGTTTTATAAATGCTAACAGTATCAAGCTGGACTGAGCAAATTATGCTAAATTACTTCTCTCTAAGCTATGCCAACTGCAGATACCAATGTTTTTCATGCTATTCACAGATTTAGCATTTCTCTTTCCTTTTCCCTCTCGTTTTTGTATGTCTATTTTCTGTTTTTAAATTTATATTTCATTTTTAAAGAAACGAGAGTGTTGCTCTCACTGTCTTGAATTTTCAATATATGTCTGAACACGTTTGGATGCTAAGAAACTGCATAGAAAATAGATTTTCATGCAGCAGTTAAAATTAAATCATCTTTACAGGCAGCAATATATCATTCATGGCTTTATTTTGTTTTATATTCAGTGTTTTCTCTTTACTTATTTGCTTTTTTAAAATTTTGATCTTCATTTTTATTTGATTTTAGTTTTCAGATTTCAAAATTGATGCTTTTTTAAAACTTTGTTTTAGTTTTTCCTTTTTTTAAATTCTGTTTCATATTTATTTATTTTTATCCTTTTGCAAGTCTTCCACTTCTGCAGGCATCGACAGTTGTAAATTAATTTAATTCTTGCTGGAATCAGGGAAAGAGAATTATTAGTTTGCTTCACAACTTAAATTGCTTTTTCAATTCTGAAAAATGAAGAAAAAGTGCTACATTTTTCATCTTTTATTCTCAGATTCTGTAATTAATTTTTTGCTTATTTTAATATTGCTTTGACATTTTTTTCCTTTCTTTTATTATTTCCCAATCATTGCTCAGAATTTGTTGAAAAAGAAAATGACCTCCCAAAAAACAAAATAAATTAAGAAAGAATAAATCTTCTCCATGCTTAAAAACTATGAGGGATACAATAATTAGTAACTGATAACTTGTCAAGTATGATTTATAAGTGAACTGAATAAAATTTGTAACATGTAAACACATTAAGTAATGATGAGTTTACATAAATTGTGTATATTATAATATATAGGCATTTTTCTTTGAACATATTCCTTTCTTTTTCTCTTTACTTGTGTCTAACTTTCTTAGGTTGCTGCTGCTTCTTCTTTTCTTCTTTCTCTTTTCTTTGGCAAAAGCAGAACTTTTATGTCTTGCCATGAAATTATACATGTCAAAGTTTTATTAAATTTATTACTGTCAGACTTATAATTTAAAATTAATGGCTAAGTGAAATCATTTTATATGCAAATTTTATTTTTATTTTTATTTTTTGCAATACCATCCAGTTACGTTTTGTTGTTCACCGGCTTGATTTAATGTTTGTAAGCTGGAAATTGTTAATGTTGGCTTTGTGGGCGGCTGCAGTCAGACTCCTGGGCCTGTAGGAAGTACTCATCAACTGCATTAGAAAACATACGATAATTAAACGAACAAGCAAGATTTATGACAGAAAATTTTCCCAGGCAAATATTGTTCGAAATTTGATTACTTTCCTTGATTAAGAACTAATTCATATCTTCTGCCTTTAATTTTTTTTTTTTCTGTCCGGTTTTATTTTATGAAAATTTTGAATTGATTAAAGAACAGATCTAATACATTTTTCAGAAAAAAATGAATCTGTCAAGATAAGTATAAAAGAAAATGGAAACACTTTTTAGAAAAACATTCCAGTGAAAATTTACATGAATTGGTTATTCTTCCCAGGTTCTAAGTAATGAAATTATTAGGCAATATCTTTTGTCTTTATATATAATTCTTTTAATTATGTGATTGATATTTTCACTTTTATCATAATTTTTACTCTTCTGTTAAAAATCTCTCTATAGCTCCATTAAGTTGGTCAGTTACTTGGAACAAATTTGAAAAGTAGAAATATTATCTACATAATGTAACTGACCACCAAAAGTATTGAATGTAGAAAAGTCACCTGTTGTTTTGTAGATTGTTATTTGGTTTTTATTTGTTTTTTATTTATTTTTGTTTTTTGTTTTTTCTAAATAACTAATCTGTTTTATTGGTCATTGTTAGCTATTAATTTTTTTTCTTCTCTTTTCTGCTTACTAGCACAATTCTCACTTCTTTGCTTGCTCCACTTCCCTCAGTCATCCGTGCTGTTCTGTTTGTCCAAATGCAAACTGCTGGGCTAGTTGACTTTTTTTCTCATCCTCTTTCTTTTCTCTACCCCATGGAAGTGCATACACAATAGTGGCCACTATCACCACCATTACCAATACCACTCCCACTAGCTACTTCACTATCTACTCAGCACCA
Source organism: Acanthosepion esculentum (assembly GCA_964036315.1). Lineage (NCBI taxonomy): Eukaryota > Metazoa > Mollusca > Cephalopoda > Sepiida > Sepiidae > Acanthosepion > Acanthosepion esculentum. Next base: position 81,400,339 of record OZ038513.1, read on the forward strand.
TGTCATAGACCCTGCCTTGCCACATGCCTTGTGCAAGCCATCATCAAAACCGTTTTGAAACCCATTAAGAATTTAAAGAATGGCTGGTAGTTTCCATGGCAACAATTTTGTAGGCGTATGAGTAAAATTAGCTTTAAAATGTTGGCATAATGCATAAAACTGAAACTGAATTATGTTCTACTCCCTCTCGACTTTTTCTCTAGATTTTCAAACTTTCATTCAATTTCAAGCAGCTTTGGTGATTAGCATTTAAAAATTCTGAATTTTTTTGTTTATTTTATTTATTTATTTATTTATTCCTGGATAATAAATGCCAGAGGATTCAAACAATTTGAATTCAAATCTAACAGAAGACAAATCAAGTGAGGCTTTAGGTTATTCCCCTGTTTGATTGTTTTTATCCTTAGTGAACCCACTGCCCATTCTCACTTGCTTGAAAAAAAATATACTTGCTAGCAAGTATTAGCAAAGCAGGAATCTATTAGATCTAACAGTGAAGATTTTAGAATGTGATGATTCATAATTTCAGAATCAAACTATGCTAAAATTGTTTCAAAGACCTAAAATTGTTATATTTCTTCAATAAAATTGTTTTGATTCAGTTTCTGATTAAAAAAAAATAGTGAGAAGAAAGAATTTTGATCAACTGTTTAAATATTTCTCTTGTATAAACATATATTTTTCATTTTTTTATATTTCTGTTGGGTATTTTGTTTCAGCTAATTATGCAAGTTGATCACTATAAGAATTGGTTCTACTGCTTTTTGCATTATTTATAAACTAAAAGCATAAAATGATGAAATAAACAGAATCTTACTCATTTGAAGTTGTTATCTTAACAGGTTTACTTTTTATATGTATGTGACTGACAAAAGATAAATTGTACAATATCTTTTTTCTTTTTTTAATTGTTAGGATTCATCATGTTTATTATTTCAAACCTAATAATTTCATTACTTAGAACCTAATTTCAATATGTTAATATATCAAAACAAACTATTTAAAATAATTATTTCATTCAGCATTCATGTGGAATTTAATAAAAAATAAAATATTAAGTTCAAGGCTGTAATATTGTATACACAAACCCATATTAAAATCTATTTAATAATTTCTTTTTTGTTTTTGCCTATGAGATTCTTTTATTGACCATTGGTTAGTTTTGTACTTGTAAAATATATAATACTCAAGTTTGCAACTAGTCTAATTAATTTTATTGGTTGATCTTGGACTAACAACCCTTTCCTTTAGAAAAAAAATTACCTCATGTAACTAGTCTGAATATTTTCATTTATAAAAGTTTTATCTTTTTGAAGACATCAAAGCAAAATTAACATTTTTATGAAAGAAATGTTGCCTGATTTTCTCCTTGAATTAGAAAAAAACTTTTTTCTTTGTATGTGAGCATTCATATATTCAGTTTAGAATTTTTTAAGCATATTTTATTTGTTGATTAATTAGCATATACTTATACTGAGGACAAAAACATATTACTTCATCAGAATTAATGAATTTTCATTTTCATTATGCGTGTATATAGTTTTAAACACTCCTATCACTTGCTAACTTACCAACTAAACATCACGTGTGTGACTTCAAAGTAGATTATCTTTGAGTTTCAATTTAGATGACTCTTATATCCTGATGCATCTATGAATAAGTTAAATAATTATATATATATGTGTTTTTGTGTGTCTGTCTCTGTGAGGGTAGATTATGATATATAAATATTATAATATATATAATAAATACAGAATTTTTTTGAATACGCATGCACACACAAATAATTGCAAAAGATAATAGAAATTGATAAAAAGAAAAGAAATAAATGGTTTTAGCTTGTAGTTGAAAAATACTAAATAGACTGTATATTTGAGCCTAACTTATTGAACATATGACAAGTTCATTTATGTATCCCTCACATTACAATCCTAGGACTATGCACATCTGTGTGCTAGAAATTTTGTATACATATACATATATATATATATCTTTTCCTTCACTGTAAATTCTGTTGTGAGTAAATTTTGGAATTTCATTTATAAGACCTGAAGGACATTCCAGTCACTTCAAATGTTTGCTAAATTTAATCAACTATTTCTAATTTAATTATTTTTTACAATAATAGTTTGAGGGAGATAACTCTTTATAATTTTGTAATTTTTTATTGCAAATAAAGATAAAATCAAGATTTTAGGGAAATTGCAAGGTATTGTACATTACTCCAAATCAGCATTATTTATTTCTCTCTCTCTCTAACTCTTTATCTCTATCTATCTATCTATCTATCTATCTATCTATCTATCTATGTGTGTGTATATAATATATATATATATTAATGGATTTTTATTTATTAATCCAACATATTTTTATTACTTTAAAATTAATTTTTAGTGGTGACCCCTATTTGATTTAGATGCTTTGTTTTATTTTAAAAAGTATTTTATATTGTCTACTGACCTGAACATTTGAAGAAATCTTATTAAAGAAAAATGCTCCCTCCAATAGGGTTCAAACCTATGTCCCTCTTTGCAGAAAAGACTGTTGTTTGATCCAACATGCTTTTGACCACTTGACTATGAAGAGCTTCATAATCGAGCAAGGTTCTGTATGCCTTTAAAGCATGCTCTACATATATCGGTATCCGTTAAAAATAACCGTAATAATAAAACAATGTCATATTAATAAATGAAAATCTATTGAGTCTTTAGAAAATTTTATGTTTGGGATATAACTTTTAAAGAAATTTGAATGATTTCATTTTTTTTTTCATTTTCATACTGAATGCATCGGACATTGTAGCTTTTGTATGAAGTGTTTTATTTCAATATTTTCTACCTCTTAGAAAAATGAACTGATGTCTGAGGAACATCCCTAGTCATCAGAGTTCAAGCTTATGTTCGGTTTGCGGTGCCAAAAAATGAAAAGAGAGATGAGCCTTATTGGTGGCAAGCCACTTGTACTGGGTACTACACCCCAGAAAATAGTAGCTAACAAAAAATATGGTGGCAAACATAGTGATCAAACCAAACTATTATAACAAACCTAGCAGCAATGTTTGTAGTATAGACAGTTCTATATATCTCAAAAAAAAAAAGCTGATATTTGAGTGATTTGATTTTTAAAGCTTAGCAAACTTTGCCGGTTAAGTTGATAATAAACTCTGCTGATGGAAACAGCTTTAATAATACAGGGCATACAATTTAGCTTGTTTATATAACCCTAGTAAGAAATCTGGTTCATTCAAAGGTGTCGATACTTGTAAGAATTTGCCAGTGATCACCAAGAAATTAAACTTGTCAAGTGTAGAATAAAAAATAAACAAATAAATAAAAAATCTATTACATTATTAGTTACCACTATTTACTTTTGACTGCTATGGGTTTCATCTTAATTTGAGTCGCTTTTCATTGCAATTATTCAGAGTGTCAACTACAGAAATTTGTAAACAGTGGATCAGAAATAAAGGACAAGCTCTCAGCACAAACTTGTATTCCTTTGCTGTGAGAAGTCTGGTTAATCCTCCCAGCTGTTCTGTTGAGATACAAGAGCTCTATTACTGGCAGAAGATCAGATCTTACTATATAGATTCACCCTTCATTTTCCCCCTATCAGTTGGCACTATATTTGTTATTGTTTTCATCTACATTTGTATTATTCTTTATTTCCAGTCTGTACTGTATACAGATGGCTGTATATTGATGGTATGAATAGTTGTGATGAAAAACAAGTAAAATTAAGATTAAGGAAGAACCAGTAAAAAAAATAATGGTTGATAATGCTTCATCTAATGAAAAATAAAATCAGTATAATCTTACAACAGTATAGTTACTCAATGATTTATTTGTTTACTACTCTTTTATTAGTATACAAGCATGAATATGTACATATATATATACAATAAATCTTAATCTCACTATCCTTTTACGAAGAACTGATTACAGCTTAACAATCCCATACTCCTTGCCACTGAATATAAAGAATTCTTCAGTTTCAATCAAATTTTGCACATCTTACATTCTAGAAATTCTCTGCAATTGCAATAAAACTACACTTTTTCAATCTGATTAGCATTTTACAGAACCATAGTCAGTCATTCTTTACCATAGCCTGGATTTTGTAATGGCTATGCAAAAATTCCTTCCCATAGTTTATATACTGCTTATGTACTGCTTTCTTTTAAAAGGAAAATTTTGCTTGTAATTGAGGCCATGATTTTCTCATTGCTTGATCAAATAGATTTGCTTTCAGTGGCTATTAAAAATTAAATAGAACAACTTCAGCAGTTAATCCACAAAAAAGATGGATTAGCAAAGTGAAAGCAAAACAATATGTAAAAACAAGTTGAAGTGATTTCACTGAGTGCTTTGGAAGGCAAATGAATTACTTTGGTAAAGCATTTACTAGTGATGAGCTTCTGTCTTTCAATCTTAGCAAGGTTCATGTTAATTGTGTTGCATCTTCTATTGTCATCTTGACTGCATTCCAATGTGACACTGAATCAAATTCTTTGTGCTTAATTAATAGATGATTGCAAGATAAACTTTCTTTGTCACACCTCTGATGACACTAACAGTAATATTTTTCTAATATTTTTATCATTGATAAATTTTATCAGGCAGATAGGATAGAAATCGAAACCCTAATATAATAAATAGAGAGTACAAATTTGTTTGTCTGGTTCGAAAAATGTTTTTCTTTACTTTTGTCAATATGATTAAAGCAGAATTGTTTTAACAGAGAAGGAAAGTATGCTTGCTTGAACTTTATTTATTCACTACTCTAGTACAGTTTTTAATGTCATGTTTCTTACCTTATATACACCAGTAAAATATATTAAAAAATATCCTAGACACACACATGTGCATATACACTTGGATAACATTGAGTAATTGAATATATTAATGTGCATCTACTAATTTTTACAATCTATGTATTATGTGTTTGCAGTCAAGATTCATTACTTATAGCAAAGAACTGTCATAAAAGCGATTTCATTTGTATTTTTTAGCTTTGGTTTGTTCAAGACTTAAAATCTGAGATGCAATAAGCATCTCAGATTTAAACATCAGTTGTAAGAAGAAGACAAAATGTATGTTTGTCAGCAAAAGAAGCAGCTCAACATGCAAATTACTAATAGGAGATTAACAAAATCAAGCAAGTACAAGAATTTAAATGTAATTGGAAGTGTTTCAACAGGAGGAAAGTGAGACATCAAAATCCGAATGCCTTCTATCTAAATGATGAGCAAAGTATTAAGAAAAAGGGAAAAGTTTATTGAACTGTTATGTAATATTAGTCCTATATGAATGAGTGAATGCTGGACAATCTCATACAAAAATGAAGAAGAAACTTGAACAGAAATGTGTTTCTACTAATAGAAACAAAAAGGACATTTATACTTAACATCAAAAAGCGATAGTTGAACTTTCTATGGCACATAATGTGGAAAGAGGTCTTGGAGAATTTGACGCTCACATAATATTGAAGGCAAGAAGGACAGACGAAAACTGCATATAACTTACCTAACAAACTTGTGTAAACAGTTGCTAGAACAGGGTTTAGGAGAGATAACAAAAAAACAACATTTATTTATAGCTACAAAGGTCAGGAAGTTGTGGAAAGCCATGGTTGCTCACATCCTGAAAAGACATGGCATATGGAAAAAGAAGAAAACTCTAGGCTGATATAATAACAATAATAATGAATAAAAGAGGATATTATAAAATGTCACAGTTAACTTTCATCACTGTAATCTTCCAAAAGATGTTATCAGATTGGATGTTTGAATCTGAATGATGTTTCCCTTACTCACTATCAGAATTTAAGCATAGGTAACTATTCTTGAAAGGATGCCAAACTTGAAAATTCTGTCAGTTTTTATTTCTAAGATAACAGCAAAGTGTGGCAAAGTAGCACTCTGCAGATTAACAATTAATCAAGTGTTCTTGTAATTTCCATGTTTTAGATTTTTTTTTTAATATTACTAGGTAAGTCTGTAAATCAAAAGAAAACAATATAAACCCCCAAGTTTTTACATTAAAAGAAAGGTTAACATTTCTGCTTGGGAAATGAAGAGTTAGTCATCGAAAATTACATTTTATACCAATAGTTGTATTTGTATATTTCCTTCGTATCAGTATCTGAAATGTTAGTCACATGTAAAACTCAAGTAATTTATAAGAATAAATTGTATAAATTGAGTTTTATTGTCATGGAAATAGAGTAAAAAAGTCACAATGCTTGTGATTTTATCATAAACAGTCAGTAATAAGTAAGGGAAAATGCTTAAAAACACTAAAGAAAAGAAATATGAAGAGATGAACTGTGTATCTGGTATATTAATTAGTGCAAATAGCAGAGCTTAATGGATGAAAGCTTAAACAAGAAATCCAAAATTGTAGCAGTTTACAGTTAATACAGTAATATTTGGTTTTAATAGAAATTATTTACTTAAATTTTGGATTCCTTCAGTATTTTATATTTCATTGGTATTTGAAAGTATTGTATAAGGAATTATTAACTGATTTAAGATATTGCATTTATAGTGTGAATGCTGTGATTAGTAAAGAAGTTATAGCAGCAGATATGATGGTATATGTTTCTTTGGTTCTTGGATATTGCATATCTTTATAGTACTAAGATTTATGAATGAGTTTAGCGTCATGTACTAAATTGAAAGAATCAGAGCATTAACTTCTGTTTTCACCTTCTAAAATTATGATAATATCAAATAGGTATATCATTTATATTTTCTGAATTAATAAACTTATTACAATTGCATGTATCATGTAAGTTACTTTTGTTCCATTTCTATTTCTACTTTTTTCCCATTTTAGTTTTTCTTTTTTCTTAGCCAATTTAAAACGTCGGCATCTTGTCTATTATTGTTGTTTATCAAGATATTAGGTTGTTTGTGTAAAACAGTACTTTGTATTTTTCATCATTACAATGTTAGCCTATTTTGATCAAATCTCACATCTACTTGATGTCAACATATTTTTTCCTTCCTATTTTGGGCTAATTTTCTATGTCATTCTACTTCCTTGTCTCTTTTTTTTCTCATTTACTTTGGTAGCGTCTTTCTTATTTCTACAATAAAAGAAGAAAAATAGAATAATAAAAGCACCTTATCTAAGAAACTTGTCCCAGTTTTAAAGGTTGATTTTCCTTGCAAAAAGAAATATTTCATTTCTTTAAATACATCTTAGTTTTCACTACTTTCATTTCAACAGAAACAAGGTAGTTTTACTTTTTCATTTTCATAAAGAAATAGTTGATCTGAATATTGAAATATTTCCCAATTTTATTTAAAAAATATTTTTGCAACTTGTTTTCATGGAGCTTCTGATAGTTTTCAGAAATGGTAAAATAAACCCAAAGTTTATTGTTGCAATATTAAAAAACAACAAAGCACACAGGCCTATGTGCTGACTGAAACAGCTAAATATTGACTTTTGCTACATTGGAGAAAAAAAAAAAAGAAATATTTATTTCTATTCATAGAGTAAGCATTACACAGCAAACTTCCTTTTTCCAATGTGGGTAAATGTGCATTTGCTGTAAACAATAAGAGCATTTTTATTTAATATTTACGTTGGAAAAAATCAATTTAAATTTGTCTCATTTTGTTTATAAATGTGGGATTGACGAGGAATTTGACTGGAATTACCATTTAAAAAATTGAGCTTGCTGCTACTATTACAATGATCACTGCTGCTATTTGTGATGTTGGCACTGAATTATTATTAGCCAACAATAGGGAAAAGGCATTTACTGGAAAATGTCTGTATTTTAACAATGAAATCACTTGAGATCTAATGTCTCATTTGTCGGAGCATCTTTTTCTACTTCTTGTGCTCCTGCTACTGCTCTCTAAAATGCATAATCTGCAAATGATATAGTTAATCATAACTGAAGATGAAAGAAAACCAGTCAAAATTAATAATGATCTTATTTATTTTAAATTTTTGTATCAATCTTCTCTTCATTTCCATTACACACATGCTCATATTAATCAAGTCAATATAATTACAATAGTGCTTACAGGCATACACTCAGTTTTCAAGACAGAAAGTGTATTTGTATCATGAATATTTATTAAGTTTAGAACTATCTTGTTCACCATTGTCAGAATTTGTCCATTATGACATCTAAATTCAAAACAAGGAAGATAGTTTGCAGTTTACCATACTGTTTTTAATTAGTTTTATGCTTTTCTAATGTATCTGTTTTCTGTTTTTATGAACATTTTTCTAATTCAAGTTTTGTTAAGATTTTTCTTACATTCTAGTAAGGACATCACTGTACATGCCCATTATTATAGTAGATAGATCATTGACAATTTGGCTACAATATTAGTTACATCCTGCTGGATTAGGAACAAAAATGAGCTTAGCTGGAATTACCTGAAAAAATTACTGGACAACAGTTTAAACAGTGAATAAAACAGTATATTTGTAGCTAAGAAATGTGAGATTAAAATTAAACTAGTGAAACTTGCTACTAGAATTTCTATAAGGAAATGGGTGATGATTTCAAAGTTCTGTTACAGCCATTTTGTGAAATCCATGATTCTAAAAACTTTGTCTACCCCATCATGAAAATATTATTGATTTTCATCTAGTGAAAATAAATGATTTCAGTTTTGACTTTGAACATCTTATTTGCACTGACTTGGCTAAATCTCTTTTCATTCTTTTATTTGTGTCACTTAAATGAACTAAATATGTCATGATTTGCTTAGAATGTGTATATGCAGGCATGGATTAGATGATGTATTACTGAGCACAACTCAGGCTGTGACATTTGCCTAATAGAATAGAAAGTTCCAACCGTTCTCAATTGCAAAATAGTTTTTAGGGTAACTCATTGTACTTGGGCCCAGTATAGTGTAGCACAAATGAGATCCAAATGAATTGTCTCTGCACAACTCATTTCTGGAAAAGAGAAAACATTAAGTATAAACAGATTTTATCATCTCCTTAACATGAATTTGTAGTTTTTGAATGTAAAATGTGAGCTTCAAAATTACATCAAGTAAAATTGAAAAGAATATTTCTGATTTTAGTATTTGACAACAAAGATTTATGTAAACAGCTGTAAAAATGGACATCATATTTAAATAATATTACTTTTCTTACATGCATATGTTTCTGTGCATATACATTGAAAGGGTGTGATGTAAGCATAGAAAAAATTTAGTTGTGATCATGCTTGGGTGTAGAGCATGACTTTTATGATTAGGCTGTGATTGCTAAGAAACCTACATGCTAATTACTTTGCATGCTTGAGGAAAGTTACAAATAATGTGCCTTACTCATATCTGAGCTGGTATTGTGAAAATTAATGCTATTCTATGGCATGTAATTTAGGAAGTTCATATACTGCAAAAGTCTCAATTTTTTTCATCTTAAGTGTTATAGAATGTTGACTTTTTTTATAATTAGAGAAGTTTTGATAAAGAGTTCAAATAAAGTTAAATGTCAACTTTATACAAAATGAATTATCAAATATTTTAGTACAAAATTTAGTATTATGTACTTTTACTACTTTCTATTAAAGTACTTTTATTACTTTCTATATCAAAGAGTAAAATTAATGAATAAAGATAAACTTGGAATTTCAAAAAGCAAGTATGAAACTCTAAGTTAATTTGAAAATTAGAAGTATAATTGTTAATAATACAAAATTTCTAGTTTACATGTCATGAAATACATTAAGTGGTAAAACTTAGTTCCTGAGCTGAAATAAGAATTAGGGTATCCACAGCAGATGTAATAAAGGGAAGTAATTCTATTCTTACTTTCAAACACTTAACTCAGCTCTGAAGCAAATCTGAACTAATTAGTAAAATAAACCCTTTGTTAATTTAAATATTGTCAGAAAAGCATACACCTACTGACAGTATTTTTTAAATTATTTCATTTAATTTTCTTTATTTCTAATTAACATATTTAGAAATTTTTTATGTAGTTATTTTTAAGCTGTTCTGATATATTTTGAAGAAATGTATGTAATATAACATGTAGGAAGCAAGATTTTGAATATCATTTGTAGCCTCATATCTCGTCTGATTTTTTATAATAATATATTTTATTATATGTATAATTTTTACTATAATATTTTCAGTATGGTGTAAACTGAGTATTTCATTTGATAAGAAAAAATAACATCCTGTTTATTAACTGTTCTAACAATGCATGAAAAGACTTAAAAGAATTCTTTAAACATGACAAACTAATAAATCAATGTGTAATGTTTTTCAGGATTTTTGTTCCTAATAATATTTGCATGTGTGAATCTAACAATTTTGCAGTCAAATTAGACTGAATGTAGTTACAATAAGTAAATAGAAGAATGACCATTAGATCACCATTTGAAAAATCACTGAAAAATTACATATTCACAATAATTTGTACTCATGTAACTATAGATTTATTGTTCATCAAAAAACAGTTATATTTCATATTGGGTACTGGAAATTTATTAGCAATAAATACACTAATAGAAAAATGATTCTGGATCATTAGTTAAATAAATTATCATTGGTGCATTTATTAGCATTTGTGACTTATAGTCCAGAATTAATAATCAAGCATTGCTCTGTGACAGTTTGCTCTTTTTCCTTATTATTTATCAGGATATTGCTTCATTGAGTGATTACCTCCTGATAGGATTTACATTCAGTTTATAAATTAGTAGCATATTAAAACAAAAATTTCTTTTATTGTCATCCTTCTAATTTAATATTTATGTGCTAAAATTTACAATATAAAAAGTGTGCTTATAACAGAAGACAATTTTAATTTTGATCACTAAGCTAGGATGAATTTCAACAAAAGCCATAATGATTTACTAAAAATAAACTATTTTAAAAACAATATAGATGTGTGCTGTCAAATACTTGATAGATAAATTATTATTATTATTATTTGGTTATTTTTTCTTATAAAAGTTGTAGAGTTAAAATGAATTTGTAAACTAAGCAATCTCCTGGAACATTTTACTCAAATGCAATATTTCACTAAAATATTGAATGCTGATAAAATTGTTTGCTACTTGTTCTATTGAGATGTTTGGTATCCATGAAAAGAAATATTTTTTAGTCAAAATCATAATAGCACTGGATTAGAGTTTAAATCTTCATAATCATTTCCTATATAGAATGACTTAAAATTTTTAATGTTGCTTGACTTAACAAGTTATTCATCAGTTTAGCACTGATAATTATGATTTAAGCAATGGAAGTGAATATAATTTTCTTAAAGACAATGTTTTTGTATTGTTTTTTAAGTTTTTTCCAACGTGGAAGTGTGACTATTTGAATAAAAAAGAAAATATAATTTCCATTCTACATTAACCAAATGAAAATAAAACTTGATATGGATTAAACATGAAAAATATTGTGTAAAAATTCGTTTAAATGTAAAGTGTGGGGAAGAGAGTGTAAATAAAAAAAAACCTTTACTAACACAACCACTGCTTAATATCAACGTTAACTAAGAAGCCCTTTTAAACACTTGAGTTACTTCCCTTGAAATAAATATATGTGCAATAACAATTGATAATTCACATCTATTTATAGCAATGACATTTACGCATCTTTAAACATGACATTTACTGCTTGTGAAATACATTTTTGCTATCTCTGATGGTTTGTTCTATCATTTTTGTTAATTTTTTCAAAGAACCTATTAAATTTTCTTAGTGCATCTCATTAATGATGGACCAAATAAGATATTTTTGTCTTTTTGAAAATATATCCCAAAATTTTCTCTTCTGTTTCATATGAATTTTCTACCTGGTTATGCACGTTTATTGCACTACTTAAAACACTGAACATATTACTTGGTGTGCATTTTTGCGCTTGAAGATTAATTGTGTCTGTATATGCGTATTTATGCTTGAGGTTATTGTCCTATAAAATAATCAGTTTTAATAGATTGTTCACATAAAAGAACTAGTTTTTTTTTTATAGATAATCACAGGACCTTAAATATAGTTTTGGTAAAGTTAAGTTCAGAAGTCATTTGATTTTGTTTGCTTTGGTTTATTTTCTTTATATAATGTCAATGGGTTATTTAATGTCAACAAGATTTTTAGGATAGGATTGTATGAATAGAATATGTGGTCTTTGTAAGAAATCAGTTTATAGATCAGGTTTCATTGGTGTATCTTTTGTAAAGAGGGTTTTTCTTGAGAGTCAAATTTTATTGTTGGTAATATTGTTTTTCCAAAAAGTTATTGCTGTTAATAACTTTTTTTCTTTTTTTAATGTATGGCTGGTAATAATTTTTTTCTTAATGTTTTGCTGGTAATAATTTCTTTATTTTTCCTAAATATATTGTAGGTAATAATTCTTTCTTTTTTTTTCAAATATGTATTGCTGGTATTTTTACTATAAAAATCTATTTTTACACTTTCATAGTGTTTTGACCCCAGTTTGGGGGTTAACTATTTGTGCATAGCTAGGGCTCTAACAGGTGCTACTACTCTGGGTCAGGTCAGGGTGGACTTTGGAACAATAGCAATTAAGAGATGATTCCATGCTCCTCAAAACATCCTGATCAGATGCCTTGCTGTTGGATGTAGTTTATCATCATACCCAAAACACCTCATTGTGGGGTGGGGGTGGGGGCCCTTACTCATCTGCAGAGGTGCAGTTGGCATATTCTGAAGCCCCAGCCGACAGGGTCAGAAGTCACTTGAGCTCACAAGAGCAAAGCATGTCATTTTTAGACAAATTAACTTTGAGCAAAATGGTTTAAGGTATTAAGTTTGTTATAAATATGAAAATGTTTTTTACTTCAGAAATGGTAGAGCAGGTGATAAGATCAAATTCAGCCTCAAAGGTCACTTGAAGTAGTATTAGTTTTTGGCCTTTATCATCTGTAATCAAGCCAAACAATTACATCCTTAGATATAAATTGGTATGTGGTGGTAACCTATGTAGAAAAAGATGCTATGATATGTGTTACTGATTTTCAGGGTTAGCAGAAGTCAATTTTGAATTAAATTAGCTTTTTTTTTTCAACCAACTTAAAAGTTTTTCTGTTTTGTTTTTAAAATGTTTTCATATAAAAATTCACAATTTCTCTAAATTTGTAAAAGATGTAAAATACAAAAATTGATCCTAAACTACATAAATTACCAGTGGCTTTCTGTACAAAAGCACTCCTGTTTCAAAGAATGATGTCATCAAAGAAATAAACTCAAAGATGTTGCAACAGATTCTTCTGGATGTTTATCTATACAAATTACAATTCTGAGGCTGTTCAGAACCCAGTTCCTCAACTCTCTTGAGCTGCCCTGTGTTCCTTTCCACAGGCTTCAACTCAAAGTTTGGACACCTATCATGCTTCTTAGAAATTTTAACACTCCAAAATTATGCTGTGGAACTCATCTCACTAACAGGTAGCTTTTCCCACATGTCATCAAGGCAAGTATCCTAATTTGAGTTGACAAATAGGAAGATGTGTTTATTCCTAGGGTCTCTATAATTCTAACAGATTTTACCTTTGAATTCAGGTTATTTCAATTCTCAATGAGTGATCAGTTTCAACAAGGCACGAGGATAATCTCTCTAAATCAGTGACCTCAAGTTGATTTTTCTGTGATTTTTCCCATGGCCAACTCTAAGCAATTAGTTATTCTAGGGAATTATCCCCAAATAAACTTTTCATCCTGGTGCCCAATGGAAAACCACTGATGTTACATACCCAAAAGCCCTGTCAAATGAAGAGTCTGCATAATTGGTTTTGTTTTGGGCATCAGAATATTTTTCAGTAATAAATAGTTTTTCATGTTTAAAGTGTATAAATATTTTTTTCATTTGTTATACCGTATAAGCAGAAATATGTTAAAGAACCTAAATCTTCTATGTTGATATATTTGAAGTTATTTTTGTAGAGGCAACACTGGGTATTCCTGCTAGTATATTTAAATATAAAAAAGGGTAAAAACTGTTTTTTACTAACATAGTCTCTTTGTTGTTTAGCAAATTGTGATTCTGTATTATTTTAACCATCATTTTAAGATCATATTGAATAAAGATTTTAAATATCATAGATGATTTCTCATGAAAATAGGAAAAGAAAAAAATTTTTCTGTGCTAATTTATGATAAAATTGTCACAGCAGAGCCAATTTCTACCATTGTAAATCATGTGTTTTTTTAAAATTTTTATAAATACAAATGAGGCTTTATTATGATTGATACCTGTTTTCTATAGTCTGGAAAAGATTATAATTTGATATGTGACATATGTTCCATGTAGATGAATGCAAAATTATTCATACTCTGCTATTCAAAGAAGTATTGAATGAGGTAAGATTTAAGTGAAGAAATGTGATTATGCTGGTGTAAACATGCAACACAACTTTGTCTAGCTTTCCACCAACCAGCCAATGACAACCTGTTTTCATTCATGTCAGTGTGTGTTGAAAGCTAGGGAAAGCCAACTGCATGTTCACATGGTAATGAAAGATGAAAACTTATCCCACATTAAGAAATGTAAACTTGAACCCTGTTTCCAATATCATATTTAGATGTTTTATTCAGGGCTTTGTTTGCTTGGTCTGGGTGAGTGAATAGGTAAAAACTGGAGGCAACTCATCTCTTCCCTGCTACCAACTCTCTGACCATCTACTCATAAATTTAAATTTAAATGCAATGTCAATTGTTATCTTCTTAACTCCTGTTCTTTTATTGTTCTCTCGCCTTAATAATGTTTTCTTTTTCTCATATTCTCTCACATTCAGTAATCCCTTGTGTCTTAGTGGCTTTATTGTTTTGCTTGAGGTGAAATGATAAAAAAAAAATTCTGAGATGTGGCTGGCAATATGAATGGGCAACATGGGAATTACACAAAGGACAGTCTGTCCACCACTAAGGGAAGACCAGAACTGGCTTCTTCAATCCCAAGCATAACTGTAGACCAGCAACTAGATACACTCTCTCTCCAGTTTTGCTGTGACTTGGTCTTCAAGAGAACCCTATCCACTCATTTACTTTTCCATTCTCCTTTCATCAAAGAGGATACAGAGCTGTTAACTAAACTTTAAAAAAATATCCACTGGTTTATAAAACAGAAACACTTGAGATCAAGATAAAAATCACATCTTCCTCTTCTATGGGAGTGTCCCAATCATAGTGTCACACTTTATCATGCATATACATATGTGTATGGGCATATATGTATGCAATTTAGTACATGTATTTAAAAATTGATATATCTTCAGTTTTTATATATAATTTTAAAATTTCATAACTTTTATGAAATCAGTGGTGTGTTTTTGTATTTAATATTCAAATTAAGCAAGTAGTATTGATGATGAACAATATTTTAAATTTATTCATGATTATAGAATAAAAACATTTATTATAATACTCTGTTAATATACAATATACATGTTTACTATTTCTATCAGTTGATAAAAATAAAAAGTCTACAAAATGCTAATCTGCTTGTCAGATTAAATAGTTTTATTAAAAAGTTCAATGCTCCTTAGATAATGGCTGCTGAAAATAGAAAGTTAATTAATTGCTAGCCCTTGTAATATATTTTCCTAATATATGTATTGAGAATTATAAAATTTAAATTATTGATATTAAATTTGTTATGAAAAAATTATTTATAGAAAATAAGTCAGGTGGCTGACGTGTCTGAATCCTAAATCATCTTCCTTAAAAATTGTAATATTTAATATACAATTTTTGGAAGTTTCTGTAATTTATCCATCTCTGTTTTCAACCAAATATTTTGTCTCACTTTCAAAACTGTTCTAAGTGCATCATATCATCACACACAAGTACCAGTGTTATTTCTTATCAGGCCTAAGCTATCATGAAGCCAGCCAAAATGCTTTCTATTCTGGGATAAATATACAAATCTCTCTTTGTGCTTGTCAACTAAATAGCTTTTATGTTACTTTATTTGTTAGCTATAAAGACATTTTCTTATTCAGGTATTAACTTTCAAGAATTTTCAATTCATGACTTTCTATACCATCAATTTTCTAAATACATAAAAGTTGTAAGATTTTGATATTAGTTTTCTCTTCTTCTGATGGTGATGATGATGATGATGAAGAAGAAGAATGCTGATATTTACATTAAAAAAAATCACAACACCTCACTGTTTGAGTTAAAAAAAGATTGTACTCCTGAAGACCATTCACATATTCAGAAAAACTCATAATAATCAATAACTAAAAAAAAAAAACTCATTTATATCATGTCTCAGGTAAAAGATCCAGTAGAGGATTGTATCAAACAGGAAATCAGGAAAATTGGGGAAAAATAATAATATTTAATTAGAAACATGATTTTTTAATTTGTTTTTAACTATATAACAACCAAATTAACCCAGCTACTTTTTGTACATTTTATTCTTTTATAATCAATAGATTCTATTGAATTCTGTTACATAATAAAACAGTTGTTATATGATAATTTATGTTTCATTTTGTGTATGTCATATGTTTTTTAAGTTGGAATATGAAAATATAAGTTGAAAATATATTTAAATTTAGTGAAAAAGATAACAAATCAAACTAGTTTGATGATAGACTTTGTGACAGTAATAGTTGGTTGGAAATCATTTTGTTCTTTTCTTCTGGTCATGACATTTTTATTATGACACTGTTGTGTATTTCATTTTGATAATCTATTCAGAAAATTGATTTGTGTGTTTTGCTAAGTATAAATATGACAATATAACAATGGATACCTTATATGGATCAATAGTTAAGAAGCTAGTCAAGCAAATTATTACTACTGTAGTGAATTTGATCTTTGTTGAGTGCTCTACACTTGTAATGTTCTAAGCTAAGCTTAATAAATATCAATGTAATTTATTTTTTAATAAATTTACTTAGTCTGTCTCTTCTTTATAATTTTATACAATACAGTAATATGTAATAAACTACTTTTGTTGCTTTCTTTTTCCCCCAGTCTTCTTTAATATTTATATATATTTTTTGGCTCATTCCAAATTAATCCTTTCTTTTTCAGATCTCAGTGAATGAAGCAGCTGCCCAGTTATGTCACCATTTACCAGCACTGTTGACACGAAGAGAGGACTTGTTTCCATTGGCAAGGCAGGTTGTGCGAGAAAGTGGTTATCAGTATTCTAAAGGTCACTCCAGGTAATTTATTATCTTGTGTTGACATTCTTTCAAAAATATCTCTTGAAACCATGCAACTCTCAATCTTTTGTTTTTTTGCTTTTGAATTCTGAAGGAACAATCTACTCTTATCCTGATTTCTATTACCTTAGTTCTGAATGCTTTTTGTTAATAACTGTTTTCAAATGGTCAAAATTGGATAAGAAATTGTTCAAAACAACCATTTATTTCTCTGGAAAGAGCTCATAATAGGTAACTCTTTTCCAATCCCTCATATACACAGCATCACCTTTGGATAAAAGTCAGTCATTGGTATAGTTAGTGTTGATTCACTTCACTTGCTCCAAGTCTTTGGCATCCAATATTGTTAGAATATTTTAAAAAAAAATAAAACATTTTCATTATGTTCAAGGATCAGTCTGAGCATATTCCAGTAGATTTATTTCCTTTATGTGGATACTATCGACGAAAAGGATTAACTTAACCAAGCTAGTGCAAATGACTATTAACACTTGATTTGGACATTTTAAGTATGCTGGCTATCTTATGCATCGTTAAATAATATTTTGATTTTATTGCTGTCAATCTAAACTAACTACTTGAGCATGGATTATTATTCATGTAAAAAAAAAAATGCTTATTTTTTTTATCTTCAGTGTCAGAGTCAATAAACAAAATAAGCTAAAATTAAACAAAATAAAAGTGAGAGCTGTCTTAATAAACTGAATTATCAAAAAATATCAGAGATATCAATAAACTGGATGGCTCCCATCCCCAGTGCCTTGTAGAGATGGACAACTGGATGACATACATATGATGTAATAAGTAAAGAGGTAGTATAGTTGTGACAGTTATGGAATGCAGACAATATCTAGTATTATTTGATCTTAGAATGTTTGTTGGATCTAGAAAGATTGGACACTCATCTCTGAGGTGGCAGTTGCACTAAGTTTTCATCAAGCAACATTAACAAAGGTATATTAGTAATATGTGAATTCCAAACAAACATCAGTTTCATGTGGAAATTATAGGTGCCCACATATGATACAAGAATGGAACTACCTGTGACTAATTACCTGGCAAAGGGGAACATTGCATCAGATGACTATTTACACCTTTTCTATATGTTCACCATGTTTCCTGGATAATGATAGTTTGTTCCAGCAACACTCCACTGTATGCGGGTGACAC
This sequence comes from Acanthosepion esculentum, assembly GCA_964036315.1. Classification (NCBI taxonomy): domain Eukaryota; kingdom Metazoa; phylum Mollusca; class Cephalopoda; order Sepiida; family Sepiidae; genus Acanthosepion; species Acanthosepion esculentum. The sequence goes on from OZ038513.1 coordinate 81,418,659, forward strand.
AAAACTAGTTTCAAGAATACTCAGCTTGACTCTAGGTATTTCATTATCCCCTTCATTCACCAGATCTAAACATGTTATAGAACATGTTTAGACTTCACTAAATTCCCATCAAGCATAACCAACAACCACAATTAAGCTAGGGACACTTTTGGAACATATGTGGATGGCTATATTTATGCAGTGACTCCAGTATCTTGTTGAGTGTACAAGCAAAAGATACTGGAGTCACCATTATTCAAGTCAGGAACTACATTTTATTACAATGGAATCCTCAAATTTTTGGTGCTTCAGTTTACTATAAAAAATTATCTTTTTTTTAATGAAGTCAATTGAAACTAAACATTTCTAATATCACCTAACAACAAAATTTTTAGCTAACCCAATAGTCTAAACATTTTTAATTTATTAAGAAACGTATTCTTAAAAAAAAAGTAACTTTCCACAAAGGAAAGGATCAACAGAATTTCGTTCATTATTTAAGGGGGACAACTCTCTATTCATTATTGCCCTTTTTATTTTAATAGTTTCTTTTTTGCTGTTTTAAGAATCATTATAAAAATTGCACATTGAACGAATTGTAACTTAATTGTTTTATTAATAAAAAGTACAATAAAATTATTGCTCATAAAGTGTCATTGTGATAAAGATAAATTTAATCTTATTTTTTGAATATGGATATCACTACCAAACAATATATTCTATGTTTATACATGTTTTTTAGTTTTCTGTATGCTCATATACTTTAAATAATTCTTAATTTGCTACAGTGATTAAAAGAAAATATTTTAGTGTATATTAAAAATAACTTTACTAATTTCTTTCATTATAATTTTCAAATTAAGAGATTATTTTTTATTATTACATATATTAGGTATATTTCAGTACCATGTTTTAGCTAAGTTTACTCTCAATTTCTTTTTAGACTTCAATCATAAAAGTTATTTATTTGGGATTGTTTACCTTTTTAATCCTAATTCTCATGAATTAGTTCTTTTCATTGACATTTGACTTCTGCAGACATGATATTATGAATGAAAGACTTGTTTTTTGAATTTATTTTGGGCTTTTTTATTTTATATTTTCATTTTATATAAGTTTTTTTTATTTTTTACCTATTTCTTTCTTTGAACAAATTTTTATAACCCTTTAATTTGTGTTCAACCTCTATTTCCAATTTGTTTCTTTTTATATTTATATTTTTTTTAATTTCCACCTTATTTTCCTTCTCTTGTTTGAGTAGTAAGCCCAATCCTCTACTTGCCTGTTTTTGTGTGATTGAGTGGTGCCAGCCTGTAGTCGACGGACACACATTTCAGACTGTTTCCCAATAAAGAAATTTCACTGAAATGTTTCTTTGTATGAAATTCTAAATCAGTTTTTGGGTTTTATTTTTTGTCTTTGCAGTAACCCCAAACAGCTGTGGGCAGTCGAAAGTCCGTCCGTCAACTGCAACAGGTTACACTCAAATTTTTAATTCATTAAATTTTCCTTTTTTTTTTTCTGACTTAGAAGCAAAAAATTTTCAAAATCACTTTTTGAAAGCATGAAATACTACAACTACTTGTGAAGTAGACTTATTCCTGGGTAAGGTTTCACGTACTTGTGTCTGTTTCTAGCCTGTGTTTAGTTGATTTAATTCCTCCATTACCTACCTATGTTCCATGTACATAACTATGTCTAAGTCTGTATTCTGTTCATTAATCTGTCTGTATTTATCTCATATCAAATATATGAAATATATATTCATAAATTTTATTTCTTGACATCCCTACATGCATACACATACTCCCTCCAACATAGTTGTATCACTTTGTCAATCATAAAAATTCATAAAATTGTATTATTTAATAATTGTAATAGAATTATTTTCAAAGTAGCATATTGGTTTGTGAGTCATCCTACTTGATTGTATATTTTAGAAACTGTTTTAAATGACCACTTTCATTGTGCAAATGCATGTTTGTGTTTTTTTTTTCCTTCTTGTCTTTGTTAGGTCAATATTTTCCTTTGCATGCTCACAAAGGAATGTCAAATATGATTCTTTACAATCCATATTAAAGATTATAAGTATTGGTGTAACTTTTGATCAAGATTTTCAATTTTATACTTGTGAATTAGTAGGTGTTGTGTTTAATTTATGAGTGACAAAAATCATATGAAAGATCATAATAGCCAAAGGACTAAAAATATAAATTATTCATGTTTTGGGGTTTGTTTTGTTTGTTTTTGTTTGTTTTTTTGCATGAATTTTTAAATAACTGATTAAAAATACTGCTTGTTTTGGTTTTCATTATTCTTAATTATGTTTTTATTTTTTCAAAATACTTTAGGTCATAGATGTTTTAGATTATTGCTGCAGCAAACATAGAATGTTATTGGTGGAATATATTTGAAGGTTCAAAGTTTTAATGCCATATTATTTGTTAAATAAAAGCAAAGACTATTGATTTCCATTTATTGTAAAAATTACTCTGGTTACTTTGCAATTTAAGATAGATAAAGTTAGATTTTAAAATGATAAGGTATTAGGTTGGTAAGAAATTTCCTACATATAAGGAAAATCCAAATGTAGAATGTTCAGGAAGTTTATCAATTAAAGGTACTTGTAATTCTTGGCCTTCTTAATCATGAATTTCACTTGCTTTCAAAGTGTTAGCAAAAAAGCTCCTTGCAAGCAGTTGATGTGTATCTGTTGTGTGATTTTGCTATTAGCTTCATTTTAGCTGAAGTAATCAACCAAATCAAGCAGCTATTTGGAAAAAAAACAGATTGTTGCAAGTCAGCTGATGGATTGCTAAGAAAGTTTCAGCTTCATGAAGTTAGACACAAGGCAAGCTTCAATGTAGATTTTCATTGAAACGGAATGAGGATAAATTGTGCCAATCATGGAAGCCAATTCACAGTTGAATAGCCAGGAACTTTCATTGTAGTTTAACTGCACTTACACTAGGCATTATCATCTGTGGTGCTTGTATAAAAACATGATGCATAAAGAAATCGTACAGAAAATGACAATACTCAAGTAGAGATGAAAAAGCTAAAGTTATTATTGATTGAACTTGTGAAGCATTGCTTACTAGAGACTGCTGAACCCAAATAAGACTATCATTATTAAAAGGTAATGCAAACAGTTGCTGATGACACTAAAAAAGAATAAGAATCCTCACAAATACATAAAATCTTTCACTCACTGCAGAACATCTGATATGTTCTGGGTTTTCTAAGCAATGCCAAAGTGATGCTACAAACCTTTGATCTAAAACTGGTATAATTCTACAAAGGAAACTCCAGCTTTGTGTTGGCAGTAATAGATAACTATGATGATTATGTTAAATAATTGTCCAGTGTTTGTTTTGCAAAATAATAACATTTTTTGGCTGCACAAAATGTTTACAAATTTTCTAACCAACTTTGTTATTTGTGTTGATCAATCATACATATATACATGTTGTGGAGTAAATAAGACATCCCCAGTAACAGAAATGAACTAGGCAAGATGCCTTAAATAAAGAACTCAAAGTGATTCAGTAGATGTCCATTGGGGTCATTCGAGAAAATTTTTTAATGAAGTCATGATGTGTAGTCTAAGTTTGACATAATATTATAATTGCTAGGAATGAGTTTTAACAGTGGCAGTGAGGGATTGAAAATCATATGGAGTAGGAAAAAGCACTTTATGCTTTGGTGAACGGTGGCAATGAGAAATTAGAACCACATTGGTTTAAGTTTTTTTTTTCTCTCTTTGGTATGTGTAAAAAAGAAAAAAAAGAGAAGAAAAAAAAAAACAGATATTCTTTAAATATGGAAGGATTACTAGCCCAAGTGGTAAAAATACAACAGTAGCAGTAGCAGTTGTTAGAACACCAGCAACAATAAAATTTAATTGAAATAATCCAGAAGAAAAAGGAACATTCCCCAAGTTCTTTCACTCTTGATGTAGTGGCAAATACCATAACTGAATTCACATACAATTCAGATGATGGAATTACCTTTTCTGCTTATTTTAGAAAATACAAGTAGATTTTCAGAGAAGAATGCAGCAACTGCGAAAAATGAAAAAAAGAAAAACAAAGACTTTTGTTTAGAAAATTAGAACTGCTAGAACATAGAAAATACTGTAATTTTGTACTACCGAAAAAAGAAAAAAAAACTCCAAAAAAACAGGAGGAATTTGCTTTGATGAAAAAGTAAATATTCTGACTAAAATTTTTAACAAGTTATTCAATACTTGTTTGAAGTGTATGAAATGACAAAAAAAGAAGACAAAGATTTTGTCACATATGGTGGAATCATTAACAAGGAGTGTAAAAGATTCAAATATAAATGAACTGACTCTGTATATGTTTAAAGGGTTAATTTTTGTTCAAGTATTAACAGAAAATAAAGATGTAGAAATATGTGCATGAATTCTAATGAAACTGAGACTCAATACGGAAGAAACTGAAGAAAGATAATATACATACATACAAGCGAAAGAAAAATCTGGAAAAAGAAAAATTAATCCATATTTTAGGTGTGGAAGGTTACATCTCAGAGACAACTGCTCCTTTAAGAATTCAAAGTGCTACAAGTGTGAAAAAGTAGGACATAAAAGTCATACTGTTAAACTAAAGCAATGAAAAGTTCTCACAGAAAAAAATTTGTATACAGCATTGCAGCAGAAAAAACAATTACAGAAAACCAAAGAAAATTTGTGTATGTAAAAAAAGTTTTGGAAAAAATACAAGAATACTTGTTCAATCTCAGTAAGTAAAAGTGTGAATTGTTTTTGTCCAAAATCAACTATCTAAGACAAATTGACAAAATATGGTCATCAACCACATCTGTCGAGGGCAAGTGCAATTAAGAATATGCCTCCTTCAGCAAACATTCCTAGGTTACACACATTTCTAAGACTAGCAAACTATTATCAAATCTATATACCTAATGTGCAGAATTTGAGCGATCCATTGAACAATTTGCTTAAAGAAGGTGTAAAGTGGAACTGTACCGATAAGTGACAAAAGGCATTTGAAGAAATCAAGAAAATACTAATGTTAGACTTATAATTAGCACATTATGATCTAAAAGCAGAAATCATATTGGCTTCAGATGCTAGTGACTATGGTATAAAAATAATAATTCTACATAAATATGATGATGGTAACATAAAATCTGTCGTACATGCTTCACATTCACTACTACTGACAGGAAAAAACTACAGCCAGAGCCAAAAAGAGGTGTTAGCAATAATATTTGCAGTGAAAAAATTTCACAAATTTATACACAAAAGGAGTTTTCATTTACAGACAAATCACCAACCTCATTATCAATTTATGGTTCGAAAAAAGGAATTTCTACACATACAGCAAATAGATTACAACACTGGGGTGCCATCTTATTAAATTACGATTTCAGGATGGAATACCAACCATCCAAAAGATTAAGACATGCAAATGGTTTATCAAGATTGATAACAAAAAAATATTGAACCATTTGAGAATACTGTTATTGCAGCATTAAAAAGAGAAATAGAAATTAAAAATATACTATGCAATATAGTACATGAACTACTAGTTTCCCTGGAAGAAGTAAAAGTAAAATCAGAACAAGACAGGTTTATTTTGAAAATAAAATCGGCTAAAAGTAAGTAAGATGATAGAAGATATTTAGAATGCAATCCAGGCTTGAACACTTACTATATGATGGAGTAATACCTGGCATATTACAAAAGCAGGCATTAAATGAATTTCATAGTGGACATCCAGGAATTTCAAGGATGAAATCTCTTATGAGAAGCTATGCATACTGGACCAAAATGGATCAAAACATTGAAAATTAGTAAAAACCTGCAGAGGTTATGCTCTAGCAGCAAAATCACCTACCATGAAATTGCAACCTTGGCCAAAGACAGATATTCTGTGGTCACATAGATTTTTCAGGTCCAATAAATGGATTACATTATCTTGTGGTAGTGGGTAACTTTACTAAATGGCCTGAAACTTCCATAGTTACAGTGAATTTTTTACACAAACTGTTTGCAAGATATGGCATTCTGGATACCATAGTCTTGGATAACAGTATACAATTCACTGCTTATGAATTTAAAGAATTTTGTAAAATGTTCCCAATTGAACATATTACTACCCCGCCATATCACCTACGGTCAAATGGACAAGCTGACTGGTTTGTGGGTAGGTTTAAGAGAGCTTTAAAAAAAGCAAGTAATAAAAAAGTGAGTGAAAAAGCACTACAAAAATTAAATTGGTGTTCAGCAAGTTGTTACCAGATCAAAAAAGAATAAGACAAAAAGGACACAAAATTTTTCAAAATTGGCGAAAAAATGTTTTTCAGAGTATATAAAAATGAAAAAGAAATCTGGGAAGACAGCATAATAAGGACACAAATTGGAAAAATGATATATATGGTAAAAGGAAAAAATGAACACAAAAGGCATTGGAATTAGTTAAAGAAAAGGTTTACTTAAAAAAGGCCTGCAAGAAAGAAGAACCGATGCAAGTACTGTATGATATTTTTTATGTACCAACACTCCAAGAATTCGTTGAACATACAAGTATGATTACCAGGAAAAGGAAATGTATAGAAAAACTAGAGGTTAATCCAAAACAAAAGAAATACAAATTTCAGTACATATTGAACTTGCCAGAAAGAGGATGAGGTGAATACTAAGAAATAAAATAAAATATTTACTAGTGGGGAAAAAAAGAAGTCTCAAAAGGGGGCATGTGGAGTAAATAAGACACACCCCCAGTAACATAAATGAACTAGGCAAGATGCTTTAAATAAAGAACTCAAAAATGAGTCAGTAGAAGTCTGTTGGATCAGTCAAGGAAAATTTCTAATGATGTCAAGGGAAGTAATCTAAGTGAGACATAATATTATAACCACTAGGTGTGAGTTATAACAATACACATGGTAAAAAAATATGAAGTATTACTTAAAAACACTTTTTGATTCTATAATTAATCTTATTACTTGGCATATGTCTCCTATTCATTATTTCTTAGTTAAGACATATATACTTATGCAATTTTGAATTGACAATGTTCATCTAAAAGAAGAAAATGCCTCTATCAAATTCAAAACCTCAGAAAGCTTTATTGTCTTGAATTAATGTTTTTTGTGAAAATTAGCATTATGTGTTTCTTTATTTCTTCTATAGTACCTAATCTGATCTTAAGCCCAGAAATGACTTTAGTCATATTGAATTTTGCTCATATACATTCAGACATGAGTGCAACAGTGAATCCAAATTCACTTGAAATTAATCAGCATCAATTACATCTTAATCTGTATGCTTACTGCTAGAAATGATTCTACTTTTCTGTGATTTTTTTTCTTATTTGTTATATTTTATTAGTTGATAGCTTAACATGTTGTGTTTTTATAAGTACTCTTTTTAAGTCTTTTCATTTACAATAAAATAATCTTAAACTTATAGATAATCTTTGAAAGTTCATGCAAACACATTTTTACTATCTATATTTTTCAGGTGCATGTTTTATGATGCTATGGCCTAAATATTTGTTTTACAAAAATGTTAAAAATATCTGCACATATAGTAAAGCATCAATAGCATATTTTGAAAAATTGTATTAAGTATTTTATTTATGACCTAGTGGGTAAAAGCATTGGTTTATGAATTGGATGATACAGTTGTTGTGAGTTCAATCCCTGGGTCAAACAGTGTATACTTGCAATAACTGAACATTATTAAATAAAAAGTAAGAATTAGACAATATCCCTATGCATGAACAGTGGTACGAGAACTGCCTATCCCTGTAGATTAAATAAAGTGTTCAGTTCAGAATTCCCTGTAGGTTACCCAGATTGATGAGTTCCTTAAACAGCTCTACTTTCCTGCTTATATTTTCTGCTGTTTATTTATATTAATAAATTGTAATGGTAATTAATGCCATTTGTATTTCTGATGATAGAACTCAATTTGTCTATTCCTCTCTAACTAATCACTCAGCTAGTAAATAAAGAAAAAGGTGAAATATTGAAAGACAAAAATTAATGTAAATTTAAAATCATTCATCTTTTAATTAAAAAAAAGACCTAAATCCATTTTTAAGTGTTTTTTTTTTTTTTTTTTTATTCACTTATTGAATATGGAATTTGAAATTTTTTCACTCTTTGGAAGAGGCTAAAAAAGGTTCTGTTTTGATCAAAATATTCTTGAGAGGCAATGATATTATAATCTCTTGTTCAGTATATATATTCTTTACAATCCACCATATCTTCAAATTTGTCCTTAAAAAAATGAGATTTACTAATATGCAACTTTTTCATGGTGCTAATTTGGTGATTACTTTTTTTTTTTTCAATCTATGAATATGTTAACAGAAATCACTCTCTTATGTTTACATTTTTGTAAATAGAAAGAAAATCTTGTTTGCCATAAAATCAATTTTCATTAGCTGATTATATCATTAATCCTTTGCAAAGCGAAAAATTTCATTAAAACCAAACAATAAAAATATAACTTATACTTAGAAAGATATCATCTATATAAGTGCCAGTATGTCAAAATTACCTAGGGTTATTTAATTTATGATTTTCCATTGCTTTTAAATAATTGCTTCTTTTTTAATTTACATTCTCTTTTTCCTGTCTTACATTTTAACTACATATTTATATCTTTACTTTAAAAAAAAAAAGATTTTTTCAGTTTTTTACTAATTTTAGCCAGATATCCTTAGACAGATATCCTTTTTAGTAACAGCTAGTGAATTCTGTATAACATCACTCACTACCCAATTGTTTTATATCCTCCATTACTTTTACAGCCACAAAAGCAACAACCCCTTTACATCCTTTTAAAAATGTAGGTAAAGAATCTTTCACTATTTTTAACTAAAATATCCTAGTGTAATTTTGTTAAAAAAACATGTTGGAATTTTAATCAAACCTATCTTTCTGTTTTCTACCATTTTCAGTTTGCCTGACTCATTGTCGGTTCTAATTGACATTCTTGCCATACTTAGTCATTGCTTTATTCAGACACATTTATTTTTATCTATGCTCTTTCTCTCTCTCTCTCTCTTTCTCTCTTTCTCTCACACACACACACAAACACACTCACATTAAATTCTGAAACTGGTATATATTTATACTTGTACACACACACAAACAAACATACACACGTGTGTGTGTATGCTCACAAATATATCAGTTTGTCCATATTATCCATCTATCTATATATACCTATTTAAATAAGTGTATGTATAAATTTGTGTTTAGTTGCAAAATATGTTAGTAGTAAAACTTTTCCAATAAAAACTCTACCATATATATTTATATGGTTGTTGGTATTCAGAAATAAAATTGTGTATGTCAGCATGTATTAATGTTGAATATGACCAATGCAAGACATTGAAATACTCAACTGTGCCTTGAAGAGATATGGCTCTTTAAACTAGACAAACTTTTAAAATCTCTGGCACCAAGTTAGCAAATGTGAGACTATTACATTTCTTGTCAATATGTTTTGTTTTGTGAACACTGATTATCTTGTCGGCCCACCAACTGACTTACACACTTTTCCACAAATGTGATATACATCATTAGTATTAAATGCCAGTACTCTGGTATGTTGACTTTACACAAGACTCAATTTTCCTGCTTTACACTAGCAAAACCTACCACACAAATCACAGGTAAGCTCATACCAGTTACCTATATGGTCTGGAAGTTCTACATCATGACCTTTTTGGATACTTAAGATTTTCATTTGCTATCTGAGTATTTTTTAAAGCAACCTTTCCATCATTAACCTTCTTCTACCAGCTGGGATAATCATTTGCATGTAACTCTCAACTGTCCAAATGACTAAACACCAGAACTTTTCTTGGTTAGTTTGAGAACTTTTCAGCACAGTTGTGTGTATGTGTGTGTGTTCCTTCAGAAAGAGTGGAGACAAGGTACAGTTTATTACCTACAGAAATTAAATGCTTCTATTTATAAACACTAACTCCAGTTACCAATATTATATCATTGGTTTGGTATCTGTTTTCTTATCTAGCACTCTGTTTCAACATTTTTATTTCTCTTATTTCTTTCCCCTGTTTCAACATTTTTATTTCTCTTATTTCTTTCCCTTTTTTTTAGTTACTATTTATTAATTATTTATGTGTCTTCTTACCTTTTCTCCTTCATAACTGCATTTCTTTTATCACTTCTGAGGCATTATTGTCATCACCTCAGATTACAAAATCCTTATTCATTTTTGTAATGTTTTCTTTTTTTACTATTTTTCTCCTACTTCTTCCCCCTTTTTTCAACTTTTGCTTATAAAAATGTTGATATAAATGAATCCACTTGTTTGTATCTTTCAATTCTCTTAGTATTTTATCATTTTAGTAGTGCCTGTATATCTGACTCAAGGACATTCTATTTTCCCCATTTATAATTCACTGAAAACATTATTTTGAGCAACATTTCCTTTAATTTAATTCCTTAAAGACACCACTAGACACAGAAACTAATAATATGTCACTTAAAAATATAGTCACTAGATTTTGATTTATTATTTTTTTTCATTTCTTATGAATCTGCAGTTTAAAAAAATTATTTATGGCCAGCCTATTAACATTTTTGTGAAATTTAGAATTTTGATACTGATATTGTATTCATTTTAGCATCATTAAATTCAAGTTTTGCAGTAACTGTTCTTGATATAATGTGTGTACATACATACATACATACATATATATATATATATATATATATATATATATATATATATATATATATATATATATACACATACATATTTCCAGCAATATGCAACATTATGATGTATTTTATTTAAAAGGTTATACTTCCAAAAATGCATTATATTTATAGATTTTATTTAACTTGATTTGGCATAATTAAAAAAGATATATTTCTATAAAAAAAATAGAAAACTTAAGAAGTCATGTTGGTTGCAATGGGTTTTAAATTAGGAAATTAGAGAACTTTATACATGTAATATTTACTTAATATGCAATTAATATATTTACATAGTTTCTTTTCTGAGTTGACAGAATTGAGTCTATGTTAAGCCTTTACTTGCTTATTCTACTCTCCATAAAATTGGGAAAGTGCCTTTAATCAAACAGATTGACATGAGTGCATAAAGTTTAAAATTAGTGCAGCCGATAAATCTTCAAACTTAGTTCAGCTATATTGATATTTGCTATTAAGAAACCAAAATTTGTTTTAGCAGTTTTGCAAAGAGATTTATCAACAAAAATTTGTTGGTTTTATTGTATTTATTTTTCCAATTTGGTAATCTTAAATACCACCACTAAAGAAAGATAATAAATTACCAACAGAAATGTTTTGCAAAGAAAAATCTTAAGAGCAAAATGATACTTCATCTCAAAACTATAGACTTTATCATAAGAATGGGTGTTCTGGAGTCATATGTATCTAATAGGAAACACAGATGAATGGAATGTGAGAGAAGTGATCACATATACTAAAGATATTCTGTAAAGGTTAAATAAAGTAACTCTGGGAAGAAAAATATATCCCGGCATTGTTCAAATGTTTAAATTTCTTTGTAAATATATCATTACTTGTTGGATATGTTAATGATTCTTCTCAAAGTTATATTCTCAACCTTCTCTTTTAGTAATACTTATTGTGAAAGTAACCTGTAAATTACTGTACAACAATATACAGGATAATGATTTGCATGGACATAGTTAAAATTTATTCAGAAAAGGAAGCAAGTCTAAAATTTCTTATTTTTTCAGCAACTCTTTAAGATATCAATAATCCAACTTGAAAATTCTTTAATATTTTTCCAATTTACAAATTTTTTATGCTCTTTTTCTATTTTCTTTTCTTTTACATTCTTATATTTTTAGAAACTATTGAGAAAATTACTGCAGCTTAACATACATCTTATATTGCAGTTGTATTTTCATTGATTTTTCTCTCATTTTTTTAATTCCTTTAAATTTTTTCTACTCCAGTGTAAGCTGAATTGGTGTGTGTAAGGATATTTTGCTATTCATTCATTGGCTTTAATTGGAACTTGTGTATTTTGAGCAAAAATGAAAAAACATAAAGAATAAACAAAGAAAATTTAGTGAAACATTTGGCACAAAAGAGTTGAAGCCTTGAAAAATTTATTCATTCTGTTAATGGCAAATAAGAAAAAAGCAGAGAAAGAAATTCTATTTTCAAATTTATCTTATTAGAAATAATGTTTTTAGAAATATTAATTTTATAGGATTGAAATATATTTCTTTGTTTTGTGCATTAGCAATCAGTGTATATTTACTTTAGTGTGATGTAAGTAGATAGTTATTGCAAAAGAGTTGAAAATTCCATGCTCCATATGAGTCATACCTGAATAGAAAGAACTGTCTATTTGCTTATTAATTTACTTATTTATTTACTTAGTTAATACATCATTTGTTGTTTAAGCAAGCAGTCCTTGTCAAATTAATGTGTATGTGAGACTTTCTTTTGGATTTAACTTTTTTCTCTTTATATTGCTTAAACAGGTTGTCTTTCATGTTAGCTGTGGCTTGTAATTTAAGTAGAATGTCTCTTCACCTATAACCAACTCAATTTCAGGTGTCATAAAGATATAATAAAATAAGTGTAAAACTTTCCTTTATTAATTGTCATTTAACTGATGTGTCATTTACCTTTATTGCTTATGTTTATTTGAGGCTACACTGAGATTGTGATCATATTTAGATTGTTCTGTTTACGTAAATGTGATATGACAGTGACATCTTAGGACGTGCATTTGGTTTCCAAAAAGAAAGAGCTGTATATGCAGGAAGTTGAACAAGAATAGAGGCACCCTGATAGATTCCTTTCTGAAATCTATTGCTGTATGTGTTTCTACTTATTCTTAGAAATATTTGTTCACATTTTTACATTATTCTGTTTATATGAATATATGGTATCTATTAGATTTATACCTAAAAGCCATGTAAAAAGGTTAACTGATTCCTATCCACTGCCTCAATATATATTTTCTTCAAACTGACTTCACTCTACTTAGCTTGAAATTAGTATTACAGTGAAAGTAACAGATCATAGCGGAAATTATTGACCTCTGTTTCAAATCTGATTTTTGCTCAAGTACTTAGTTTCAGTTAGAATTTCTGCATTTAAGAAAATAGGAAAAGATAGTTAATGTCATATATTTGTGTCCATTCACACTTATAGTTAATTTGTCAAATTCTAATTGGTGACATTGGAAAATCAACCACTAATTATTTTTTTTTATTTTAATCAGAATTCTTTAACCATTTGCTCTTTTTTTGAGTAATTATATGTAAGATCATGGAAAAATTACTATTGTCAAAACTAATTATGGCCAGTGTTACATAATCCTTAGAAACCAGTTTACCAACAAGAAAATCAAACTTAAAAACAATGAAATATAAATTTATACTTGTCATTGATATCCAGTAATCTTAACTTGTTCCTATGATACAAGTTTCTCATTCTGATCAGTTTAAGAAATAATCTGAAAGCTGATTACACAATTATGTCTCATTCAGAATGAAGGCAATGTATCCATTTGTTGCTTATAGATTCATAGGTTGTTTTAATGAGCCCTCGTTTTGTTGGTGTGTAACCTATGTCAATGTTCCAGATAAAAAAAAAACAATATATATTTACTCTAGTAAATAAATATATGAGTAAAACTTGTTTTATTTCTCAAATAAACAAAACACTGTTCATTCAAACAGAAACTAACTATTGATACTGCACAACTTATATAGATGTCACTAAACTTTTCTGCTTATTAGAACATAAAAATCATCCATTCTTTATATATCTATCCAAAAGAGTTCATCCAAGCCAGTTTATAGATATTGCTTTTCTCCCAGAATTTCAACTGTGAAATTGTTCTTTAGTCATGAAACCATTTGTTTTACTTGATCTGAGTATTTTCCTTCATTACTCTCCTGGCTAACTACATGCAGCCAATTTCCATTTGAATTGTGTGCAGCTGACATGTAGTACATAGTCTTTGCATTTTGCTTTGCATACAATGTGGATGCACTATCATAAAATATTATACATGGCCAGCATGTATTACATTACATATTACAAACATGTATTTATTCAAGTATTGTATTAATTTCGCTTTTAGTATGCAATGTTTAAAAAAATTGGAATTTTCCCCAGAATATAAAATTTTATTGATTTAACAATTTTAGAATGTTCTATATTGGCTTTGTACATTCATTTATTTGTTGCTACTGGGTTTGTTCTGGGAGGAAGAATTCTTTCACTCTTTCTTTCTCTTTCTCTCTCTCTACTTTATCTTACTCATTCTTCACTATCTTTCTCCATCTTTTCCCTTGCTCTTATTTTTTATTTAATTTGTTTATTCCTTTTGCATCAATTTATCATTTTTTATACTGTTAATTCAATGAGTGCTACAAAATTCTATGCCAGTGAAGAAGGGGAGGGAAAAAATATTCATAAGCTACAAAGAAAAAAACCTTGTATAAAGAAAATTACAGATTGAAAAAATTTTCAAAAATGAATTTCAAAAATGAGTGAAATGAAATAAAAGCTGACTTATGTAGTCTAAGGTGTGGAAATCCTTCCCTACCTCCCTCCCTTACAAAAATACACTATTTATATTAAAGAGAAAAGTATATGGTTAATGTCATGGATATATACTAATTTTATTCCTACTCATATGATGGAGGAAGAAAAAAGTATTATAAAAAAAAAAGATAGAATCTAGTATCAAGATAGAAAAATTTGATTAATATTTCATCCAGTTCAGATTTTGTCTTATGGTTCATTAGTATTTCAATTGTTGGTATGATTCTTCATGGCAAGAAATCTACTTCTATGCAGAACCTGCTACTGCTGCATCTGCTATCACAACTACTATCACTTTTACAATCGTGGCTGATATTTTCAAATACATTTCTAATCAGAATATAACAATTGTACATTAATATTATGACTCACACTCATGCTGGAACATAACATATATATATATTTTATTTTGCCAAAATTGAGGAAAAGATATAGCAACAAAAGATCTTGTTATTGGTAACAGCTGAACATATCAGGAAAAGCTGGACCATGGTCTATTATTGGATGTGAATTATTATTTGAAGAACGGTGGTTCATGATATTTTGGTTAACATATTCATTTTATCTTTTAATTCTCTGGATGAAGAAGATTGATTGTTTTGATATTTAGCAGATTTTCTATTTTAATTAGGATTCCAAAAATCTTTCACTACTTAAATGCAAAAACATTCTTTTGTTTCATGATATTAAATTAAGAGCTTTAAAACTTTCGAAAACTAAGAAGATATCTTTTAGAAAATTTGACTTATTTTTATTAAAAATGAGCAATCTCTTAAAAAAATAGATGTTCAAGTCAATGTTGAACTTAAACTGCATGAAGTTACATAGACTAATAATCATAAGTTTTATACAAGTGGTTTTTTTTTTACTTCATGATAAATAATTTTCCTTGGTTGTATCATTAAACTGAAGGACTCAAACATGACTTTCATCTTTATTTGTATTTCTCTTTGCTTGGCTTCAAATATCTTTGACATGTTGTTCACTGAGGAGTTGCTCCATCATCTTGATGTGGACCTATAGATATTGCAGTTTAAACAAGTTAATTCGATGGGGAAGTGTTTTGACAGATTGTTGTTGTTTTTAACTTTGCTACACTGATTGTTGTTTAGCTGGATGATCATCTTGAGGAATTTGGGAGGAAACCCTGGTCATTCCAAAATTTGCATCAGACCTTTTCTGCTTACAGTGTTGAATACTTTAGTTAGATTTACAAACACCAAATACAGCTCCCTGTTTTGTACTCTATACTTCTCTTACAGTTGTCTGAGGACAAAAAATGTGTTGATGGTAACTCTGTTGACTCTGAAGCTACACTACCTCTCAGCTTTCATATTTATTTGTACTGAATTATTTTATTTATAGTCAGGTTGTCAAATTATTATTTTGGATCAGAAAAAGTATAATTAGCGAGCAAAAGTTAATAATTTTTGTCAGAATTTTTACAATAAAAATTATCATTATTATATGCTTTTTTATTTAGACACATATGCTCCTTGGTTGTTATACTCACAATGTGACTGTATTCCATTCTATGTAAAGGAGAGACCAGCCACTCACTAAAAGTAAAGTTGGAAGAACTTCTCAGGGGAGAGAGTCATTGAAAACAGGCATAGCTGATCATATTGGGAGGGAAAAGGGCTTTCATCAATCTTGTTGCTCTGATTAAAAAAGATAGGACAATTAATTCTATTTGATCTAGCTGCATAGAGACATTAAGTATAACAACCCAAAATTTAACCACTAGAATGTTCAAGAAACCTGGATTTGTGAAGTAAAGCATTGGTTAAAACATATCTTGTTTCATGATACTTGTGAATTCATATAAAAATTTATCATTTATTATTGTATTCAAGGACTTTACTTTCATAGAATGCTAAATGTGACATTTGTTTGGATTTAATGCCAACTGTAACCATTCTCCAAGCATAATTTTATCCTGTACATTTTTGCCATAACCCCAGCTGGAATCTATGTACATACACAATTGAAATGTGTTCAGAATTGGAAGTAAATGTCTAGCTTCCTATGATTATCTTTTCTAATATGTTCATCAGTCAGAAGTTATGTTCTTATAACTCAAATATTTGCAATGTATCATATTGCAATTAACCCCTGTTATATATATATATATATATATATATATATATATATATATATATATATATATATACTTAGGCAGCAAAAATTAATTTAAACAAGTTTTATTACAAATGACCAACAATTTTGTCAGCTCAATTTTTATTATAATTTTCCAGTTTGCATATAAGTTGTTGCACATTCATATCAAATTTTTTTGAGAATCTGTCAAAAGTTCATGTTTTTTCTAAATACTTTGACCATCTTTTGTCATGAGGAACATTAATGTTATCAATGCCATGGAGAAAATATTTTATTCTGGTATTTTATGAATGCTTCATTTCTAATTTAAATATATGTGTATCATATATAAAAGATGATATATATAGAATACATTTAAAAAAATTAGTATCTTTCAGGTCACAAAACTTGACAATGAACATAAGAACCATTAAATTGTATGCATTGTTGTCAACAATAGATAAGTCTATTCTGGAAATGAAATTCTTAAGACCTGGAACTAATAAACTCTTCAAAATTAATTTGAGTTGCTGATTAGTTGTACAAAATTGATGGTAGTCAGTCAGAGAGTGGCATGGCGAGTAAGTTGGGTGAAGGAGAAGTTCCAGTTTGTTCAATTTCTACAGTGCCATTTGTCAGATATGTAATCAGATATTGTCATGGAGAAATGGTCCTTTTCAGTTGACTAATGTTGATTGTGAATTTTGCAGTTCTTGTCTATTTTGTAGAAATACCTCTCATAATTTCATCAGGATTCAAGAATTTTAGTGGATGATGCTCCCTGTCAGTCAGCAAACAGTGATCATAACCGTAGTTTTAATTTTTGGAAAGCAATTTGGGTACATTAGTTAAATTCAACCAATATACAGAACATGTCAGTTGTCATAACATCCTTATTTTTTGTCAGATGTCACAAGGTGTTCAAGAAATGGCTTAAAAGAAGGAGAGATTTTGTAATGAAATTTTTTCTTCAATTTGTATGACAACCATTTGTCAAGCTTTTTGATTTTCAAATTTGATACAAATGTCTATTGAGTACTCAATCTTTAATTCTTTCACAATCTCTTGTTTTGTTTTACCTGAATCTGCTTCAGTAATGGCTTTCAGTTGGTTTCTGTCATTTTCAGGGTGATCATTTTCAATGCTTTTATCCCCGTTAGAAAATATTTGAAACAAAACTTAAGCTGTACATTTGTTGATCGTATACCAGCAAAATGTTTTGTTTATATTGCAAAGAATATTTTAAGCTCATTCAATAAAATTACTTGAATTTATTTTTCTCCATCATTTCTTTAACAGCCAGAAATAAACCACAATAAGCAGTGAATGCAAAATCATTATTAAGAATTAATTGAGTGAAATTCAAACCCTAAAATTGTTTATGAATCTTAAATAATAATTGATTCCAAAATAAGCATCAAATTTTAAAATAACAAAAAACAAAGATTTTATTTTCACCGATGTAATATATTTATATCTTGAGATATCCTGAAAAATATCTTGTCATTGGCATACTACAATAGTTGACAGAGAAGAGAGTTGGTGAGTGAGCATTTGGATAAGCCATTCCCATAACTATCACACAGGCATTAATAATTGACACTCATTTTCAACCTTGACAGCAACCTACATATTTTCTCATAACATTTGATACATGATTCTTGTTCATTTTTCTGTTGTATCATTTGCATACAAAGTATTCTTGATTCATATCAGTCAATTTTGTGTTAAAGAAAAAAAAGGAAAATGAAAAATAAAAGGAAAAGTGAGAGAGGAATTTGAATTCAAATAATTAGAAAGTAAATACTTTAGATAGGCTAGTGTTATTAGGGGGCTTCTGGATGTATAACAAAATTTCCTATCAAAATAATCTTAGATCCAGATGAGTCATTGCCCAACCTGAAGAAGCAATTAAATCTCATCTTTAATGACATATGCAATAATCATATAAAACTTGTACACATATTGGCACAGTTGCATATTCATATATATACATACATACAAAATCACACATGTTTGCATTTATGCATAAATATACACTACTGTTTATAACCATATAGTATTGTATATTTATTAAATGATGATTTTATATATGTCTGTATATTCATTTATGCATATCTGCTCATTTATTCCCATCTTTACATTAATGTATTTGCATGTAGTCATAAATATAGAGAGAAACATAGCTGCCCAACATTCATATATTAACCACTTCTTCCTTCTGTTTGAAGTAAATCTACTGCTAATTTGTTAGTTTTCTTATGCATTTTTTAGACTAGAAATCATTTTATTGACCTATCGTTAGAAATTATACTTTCTTCTGGGCTTAACTAATAAATAACAAATAAAAAAATGCAAGAAAATGTTTTTACACAGTAAACATTTGAATCCTGACTTTTATGCTCCATGCTGTCAAGATTCTAAAAAATTCTCTTTCTTTGATGCCATATCTATCTAAATCTCTAAGCAAATCTCTGCTTTTTTAACATGCTTGCCTGGTCTGGTTCAATCTTGCAAAATTTTTTATTTTCTTCTTAAACATTATTTTATTTATTTATCCTTTAAATTACAGGAGGTGAAATGATTTTTTTCTTTTTCTTTGTTTTAATTATCTGGAGAGTCCAGCCAAATCCATTGGTTGTGAAGTTAAATTGATATGTTTGGTGTGTACTTTTTAATCAGACTTCACAATCTACTTCAATTTTTAATAACTTATTCTAGAGAATTTAATTTCAATTTTTACAACCTTTCTTCCTGTATTAACCTTTGTTAGCATAGTAAATGTTAAGAAGTATATCACTCACAGATACCTTGTGGCATCTACACAACATACTCCCTCTTTCCATGAAATTTATTTTTCATAAACCTCATTTTTATTTTCCAATCAGTTCTCATAAAGAATAGAATTAATCTTTTTCTTTATTCACACCTTAGTATGACAGAATTTTAGTAAAATGTACAGAAAAGGTTTATTGAAAAATCCTGTTTGATTTTATAAGCTGTTGCTCATTTCCCAGTGCAATATTTATCTTATTTTTTTTTTGACAGTTATATGTACAATTGTGGTTAAGTGAAAGTGACTTGTGCATGATCACTCTCATTCTACTTTCTTGTGTGTATCTATTATTTTTCAGAATTCTGTAACATCAGAATTATTGGTAATGATAATATCTGCCAAACTGTGAATTAAGTTTTCTTCTGGTAGCAAAGTCCTTTCAGACTTTACTCATTTGTATTTCATCTTCTGAAGTTGATTAGCACAAGAATACAATAAAACTTGGTCAATAAAATACAAATATTAATCACAATATTTTATCTCATTCATAAAATAGTTGCTCATTTAGATTTTTTTTTCCCCATGGAAAAATTAGAAGTTTTCAAATATTTTGGATGTTGATCAACTGATTTTCCTCTGTAGTTCTTATGTCTACTATGTTTTTCTGGATCACAGCTGACACCCCACTAAAATTTCTTGCTTGTCTTTCATGCTCTTTAGTTTAAGCATCATTTAATGAAACAGTATTCCAAACTATAAAGAAGAAGGGTGTTTTAAAAATACAGAGGAAACACTCTTTACACATCCTCTTTTATATGCTACTCCCTGTATTTTTGTATTCTCTCCCCCCCCCCTTATATTTATGGATAGATATATATGTTAAAAGAAATGATAAGAGGGAACATTTAATTTTTAAATATTGTCTTTACAGATATATTTTTATTTATATCTGAGTTTTTACATACACAAACACTATCTCTCTCTCTCTCTCTCTCTCTCTCTCTCTCTCTATATATATATATATATATATATATATATATATATATATATAATGTTTGTGTGTGTGTGCGGTACTTATTAGAAAGTGGTCAATATCAGTGATAGAGTTAACATAAATAAGTACCATGCAAAAAACTCATATCTGTATAACTGAATAATATATATATCGCCTGACGATTGCACTAGCATGAAACAGACTGTCGCCTCTAAGTGCTGACGTCCATGTCCACTTTTATATTTACAAACGCTCTATCTCTGATATTGAGCACTTTACCCCATAAATATAGCACACTTTAAGACTATATTTCTGTATATATATATATATATATATATATATATATATATTCATACAAAGTGCAGCAAGTATTATCAGGCCATAAATGGAAGATGTCTTATAATGTTTGACTGCATATACTAATTTTAACATTCTCATTTCTCTTTCAGACATATCAAGAGCATTAACATGGCAGCTTCCAATCTGGTACAAGAAATGGAAAGCACACCATTTTCATTTCTGGAGCTGCCAACTACAACAACTCAAATGACCAGCTATTTTTTGCCAGATGACCAGAAGAAATGGTAGCTGGCTTTGTGCAAAGTTCATGGATGTATCTACTGTGATATATACCTGGTGTTCATGTATAAACAAGAATCCTGTAATGTCACCTTCTTACAGGGATTCAATAACAATTCCACTGCTTATATTAAGTTGCTGAAAGGTCAAACTCTGGATTGAGGACATGACCATACATGTTCTCGTAGGATTCTGCTCCCTTCTATGTAACTCTGGAGTATCTGACCAAGAATTTTCACAATCCTATCACTCAATATGTGGACTTTGAGCTCTCCTGATTTAAATCTAGATTACTATATTCTGGAGCATTGTTAACATGAAGATCAACCATTGGCTTCATAATATGAGTTGAAAATTGTTATTGTGAATGTAATGGCTAATATGAATGAGAATCACTTGATCTCTGAATGCAGTCACTTCCAGGGCTACATCAAGATCATCCATGAGGCTGAGAGCAGTTTTATTGTATAACCATTTTCTATTTTTTATACTATTTTGTAATTTGAGCATGCATACAAATTTTTTGAAAATTATCTTTTTTTTTCTATTCAGTATCTTTGTTTTTCTTTGTGATTTGCTCCCAATTACCAGAGGCACACAGTTGAAAGGAGCATTGAAAAGTTGGACCCAACCTACTTCCCAAAATCTGACCAAACAACCAAATATCAAATTTTTTTCATCTTTTTTTGGTCAGGCTGAGAACTTTTCAGTATCCCCTTTCAACTACTTTAAGTCCAGAAACAAATGTTGCTAACTTATAAGAAAACACCAATATTTTTATATAATCTGAAATAAAGGTGTTAGTTTGTGCTGCATCATCCTTTTATTTTTAGATGTTGTGGAGCTTTGTTTGCATTTTGTGTAATGATAATTAAAAATGTATTTGTTAAAGTATATTGTCATAAGTTTTTAGAATAAATTCTATTTTAGGAAGAATTTTAATAACTTAAAAATCATATTGACAATTTTAACATTAGGAAATAAGAATACAGAATGCTTTGCTATTCACGTATGTTTAAGAATGGATTTTAAATCACACTGGCTATTTTTCACATAACAAATATTGGTTACGTTTTAAAAATCTTTATCTTTGAATGTTTAGTGTATTTTTTAAACTCTCAACTTGGGGTGCAGAATTAATTTCAACTTGGAACTAATTAATGAAAGTTGCAGAAAAGATGAATTCTAGAATTATCTTATCTACTAAGGATTTTTAATTCTAAATTAAAAACTTAACACCAACTCATTGCATTTTGTTTAGGAATTCACAGAAATTGATAACTTTGATTTTAAATCGAGTTGAAATTATTTTCGAGGTAAAATTAGTTCTGAGTTGAAATTAGTTCTGTCACAACTCACCTCATCTACAAATTTTAAAATTTATTACGCTTTTAAATTTCTCCTGTCAACACTTGCAAACTCTGTTTGCAAACTTCAGTTTCAGTGAAAAGACGTTATTGTCAGCAAATTTTGAATTACCTTTTGATTTTATATTTGACAATTTTTAGGTTCTTTTACCATGATAGACTACTCTTGTATTCAGGTTTTCAGTGGAGCTTGTAACATCACTGTTGGATAATTTGGTTTATAACTAATTTTTCCTGCTTAAATCTCAATAGAATGACCTTTACAGAATCATTTCTCTTTGGTATCCTAAGTTAAACTATATAATCTAAAGTAAATTTATACAAAACTTGTCAGTTCCTAATATCTCACAGATGCCTTCTATTTCCCAGATAGGTAAAAAAAAAATAAGAAAAACACAGTTTTACTTGAAATTAAATTAATGTTTCAATGTTATCCTTACTGTTTTGGAAAATGAAGATTTTTGAAATTTCACTTTATACTACATATGACAATGATATTCCTATTCTTTTGAATTGTATTTTCTGGTTTAAGAAAATGTTTGTTCTACTTTTATGTCAGGAAAAGAATTCTTATGTTATTTCTTTATTTGGTCATCTTGATAATATGCACAGATTTATCCAGTTGCTATATACTTGCTATCAGGTGATAGTGTGTGTATTATGTATTGTGATCTGCATTTATTTGTACTTTGCAAAGTTTATTTCATTTTTTGGGAGCAGGTATTTTTAAGTAAACTGTAAAATGTCTTTTTATTTACAAAACTTTTGCTTGACATTTTGCTGCTAGTGTTGTATTTGATTAATTTACAAAAAGTTTCCTTGTCTATTATTTTTGTCACAAAATTTTGGCTCATGTACTTTCTAGTCTTCCTGTATACCTGTCTTATCAAGTGTCCATCTTAGGGATTTTCAAAACTTCTTGCTTAAGATCCCAGCCTGCCTTTCTATGAGACACGGGCTGGACTGGAAATTTGATGAGCTGTACCACTGCTTTTATCAACGGCCATATCTTTTAGTATTTTCACATAGTGATTTTGTTTAGCTTTAATTTAATGTATATGCTTTCCTAATTACAAATATTCCTTCTGTGTGGTATTTAGATCTTATGCTTGTTCTACTGACTGGGGTGATTTGAGCATAGGAGGTGTGTGCTACTTTAGAATATCTTTGCCATAACTTCATCCTACAGGGATTGGTGGTATCCACTTTCTTTTCAGAGTAGCTTTTGAAGTTTCTTCATAGAAATATCTCTTGGGATTTATTATAGACATGGAACAACATTGGAGAATAAAAATTTTTGAAAGATGCAATAGATATACTCAACATATCATTCATTCAGTAGATCAAACATAGATATCAACACCATATAGGAACTACTAATGAGGAAAGAGCAGACATTAACAACTCAAAAGAAAATTCTACTTGAGTGTCTTACTGGAATTAGTTTGAGTAAAGTGCTGGTAAAACACATCTAGTTTTTAGGAAGTTATGTGCTCAATTCATGAGTCTATTAACACTAACTTTAACAGCACGTGGAAGAAGTAACAAATTCTGAAAATTTAATCAAATGGATACTGGATTTGACAAGTATAGAAATGTGAACAGGATAATCTACCTAGAATAAATAGAGGACTTTTACTACTGTACAGCAGAAACCTGAAGAAGGCTGAAGTCTACACAGACTGAAACCTTGTGATAAAAATAACAAAGGCAAAGAAATTGGTTTAAATGAATTAGTGGATAATATTTAAATAATTGTTTCAAATTTTTGAAGTTATGCAAAATAAAAAGTGAATAATTATTGATGGGGGGTGCAAACTGCTTAATGAGTTGTTAAAATATTGCTTTTCTTTGAATCTCTTTTTCTTGCTTTTGTATACAGTGATGCAGTTTTTATGTTAACTTAAAGCTTAGGATAGAAGAAAAATAATTTTGAATATTATACACATTCAGAAACATATTTCATTTTTCATATCTTAAAAACTTTCTATCAATTCTTTTACATCATTTTTCATTTGTTCTCACTGTTGCTTTTCTATCTCTGTATCATCTATTTGTCCTTCTCTTACTGTCTTCTGCGAACCTTTAATATCTGTTGTTTTTTTTTCTTTTTTTTTCTTACATTGCTTGCCATATGTGCCATAGTCTGGTTTTAGAAGTTTGATTTTTCTGGCATCTTCCAGGGCATTTTAAGAGGGAGGGTCTCCTGCTCACTCTTCGCAGCCTCTTCGTGACTCAGTGATTACCATGCATTGGATGTAGATGTGTGCTATCCTCCTGACCCCCTCACAACTAGTCAGGCCTAGAACAAATATGGGGGCATGACGGTACTGCTGCCAACGGGTGCTGCTCCTTCCTTTCCAGAATGGGGACACTCGCATCCAGGAACAGACAGAAAAGACAGGACATTACTTACTCATTACATATACATACTCTAACATTTTTGACATCTACACATATACACTTGTCAAAATAAAAAGGAAAAAAAAGACAACAAACTTTGATACATACATTTCATCAGCTGATTATCAATCTTTTTTTCAAACAATCCTTAAAAGAAAATGGTAAATACGAAAGTAAAATTTATAAACTGTTTTTTTTACCCTTTATTAAACATTTAAAAAATAAAAATTCATTTTTTAAAATTTAGCGTGAAATTATGGACAGTGTAAAACAAAATAAAAAAATACTCCTTGAAAAAAAAATAAATTAAAGAAAATTGTTTTAATTTTACATGAATATATCTTCTTCATGGAAAGAGTCCATGTTCATTTTTCTTCTAATCTCCCCACCCTACATATCTGTGTACAGTCTAGAATTTTCTTGGGTATTGTCATCCAAATTTATTGTAATATATGTAAATAAAGATGTGTTTTTACAAATCTGATGTGATTATGATTTTTCTGTTTGTGAAATTGTAAAACTGGCTTTCCCTCTTGCATGCACTTTTTTAAAAATTTCTCTTTCTTGTGTGTGTGTGTGCGCGTGTGTGTATGCTGCATTTTATTTGGTCAATCTGTGTCTATTTTTCTCTTCTATTTTTCTGGTCTACTCAAACAGTTTTCTTTTTTAGTCGATCAACTTTTGAAACCATCTTTTAGGGATTATGTTTTTCTAGTTTGAGGCAATATCTCTCTATCATGTAGCAGGTCTTTGCTGTTCTCACTGGAATGTTAGTAGTCTCTCTTCTGTCTTAAAAATTGTCACATAAAACATTTTGTGAATAATATACACATATTCTCTTTATTATTAATAAATAGACTATATTTAGTATTTTTCTTCAGATAGGTTTCAGCGATATATACCATATAACCTTTACTTTCTGAGAAAAATTAGTTCTTTTTTTTTAGTTGAGTATAGATGTTTACTTTATCACAGTGTTATTCACATGTTTGGTAAATATTCAATATTTCACATTTTTTTTCATCTTTTGGAGGATTATCATTTTAATGTGATTTTTTTTCAACAAATGTGCTTCTTTTCAATTATAACAGAGCACTAAAATAATTTGTTTTATTTATTCATATTACATATTACACATGTCTTGCTATTTGTATTCTTTTGACTTAAAACTGAAAAGCAGGATTCTCATTTTTGTCATTATCTCAGTTAGTGGACAAAACTGGAAAAACTTTGATCCTGATAAATGAAAATTTATACAGTATTCATTAGAACCCATTTGCTTCTCATTTATATCACTGTAGATACTAATTGTACTCTTTATCACAAAAGAACAAATGCTTTACGTAAACTTCCATCCCATATATGTATATTAGTAATGTCTAGATTATTAATACAATTTTGGGTTTCAAACTAATGAAAGTTTAATGCATAACTTGAGATTCTTGTAAGTTGAAAATAATGTATGATGCTTAGCTTTGCAGATATAAAAAAACATGATGTTTCTTTATTAAGTAAAATGTTTTATTTGCAATAGCATGAAAAATATCAGCAATAATTGTGAAATCACTTCTCAGATTGCTTCTGGACAATTTTGTAGATATATTTAGTACAGGAGTATGTTTTTTTGTCTTTAGTTAACATTTTTATTCTATCTTTCATGATGAATAAAATTAATTCAATGGCAACTTGAATCTTATACCTTAAACTTAACCTAAGAAAGTTATGGTAGATTAAGTTTAAATTGCTAGCTAATGAAAATGACCTTACTCAAAATAATCATTAAATTTTCAAGTTGTTTTTCTTTGGAAATGGGTCCATTAACTGCACTGCTAAATTAACATTTTTAAACTTGTTATTTTATGTTTTGTGCTATTCCATAAAACAATTTCCAGATAGTTCAGAAACCCATTTTCCAAAAGACGACTTTTTTAAGTGTACTGTAAAGGCAAAATGGGAAAGTTTCCCAAATCACTGTTTCTCTTGATCTTTCTTTATTTTTAGGAATAAAATCTACTACAACTTTAGAAAAGTCTGTTGTTACTTGACAGTATATAAACATAACTGTTTTTAGGGTTTGAATGTAATGGCTTTAAGAAATTTTAGAAATAGTTTCTTCTAACATGCCAACTAAAGATCCAACAAGTTAAACTATATTTTTACAGATGAAGATAAATTTGGGTTTATAAATGTGTAGAGAAGCTGACTAATAACAATTAAATTAATTTTATTTTATTTACTGCATATTCAAACATATTGAATACAATTAGTTAAGCATTTCTAGATGATAACATAAAACTGAAACAAGGTAAAATATTTGCATATAATTGTGAACTTGTTTTAGCTTTGAAAATTTTATCAGAAGGCCTCTCTGACCATATTCTTAGTATTCTTTTCTCTTTGCTCCTATTAAAAATGTCTAGTTAGATCTATATATTTTGTTCTTTCTTATTCAAAATAATTGTTTTATGTTTGTATTTTCTTTAATAAGCTGGGTTAAAGAATATTACTATTTCCAATATTTCTGATTACTTAACACAACATTATTTCTTTTCTTTTGAAAATATTCAGAAAAAAGGCTTTATTCACCAGGCTATTTCTATAAACCACAAACAAGATCATTATGAAAAAATATCACTTTTGATTAGTGTGATAGAAACAGAATTTAGTACTTATGAACATATTAAATATTACATTTAGGTTACCTGCATTAAAATAATTTCCAAGCATATTGTTATTAGCTAGTACTTATTTTGTTAAATCAAAATTTAAGAAGCTTTAAGTTAAATATGGAATAGGCCAAAATTAACAAAGAAATGGTAAATAAACACTTAATTGTGTAAATTATTGCTATGGATAGAACTTCATTTTTATGCAACAGATTTGTAAATTTATGTATGTATATATATTATCTGGCATATTGTTAAGATAAAAGGTTTCTTTCTTATGTTTATATGTTTCCAAAAAGTAAAACATTTTACCTCACAATTTGAGACTTGCATTTTCACTTGATTTATATTTAAATCCATTTTGAAAGCAGTAAATTTAATAATTTCAAATGAGAATAATACTGTATTGTTTGTACAGTTTTCATCAACTGATATATAAATCTTCCCAGTGGTAACAAAGATACCCTTATATTTTCTTCTAAAAATGACTCTTATTCATTAAATTTTATTTTGCCAAAATAATTATCTACTTTTATACTCTATGAGAGAGCGCTGAAAAGTTCTTTTGGCCATTGATAGAATATCTTTCACAATTAAAAGTAATTTTTTTACAAATGATTTTAATGAAAAAATACTTAATATCGGTATTGGTATAAGACCACAATAAATATATTTACTAAATTTATTTTAATGGGTCAGATGGGAAAGGGAAGTGTATGTTATGTCAATATGTATCATATTTTGATAGCTGAAGCATAATGACATAATTTCCTTATTGATAAAGAGTTTTTTTTTGTTTGTTTTTTTTTTAAATTTTAGGGTCATCATCTTGAGAAAGAAAAACTTCAATTATTGCTTTGTTTTTGGAATAGGATGTTTGGATATGAGTCACTAATGATCCCTATAATTTGGCCCCCTAAAAGGTAGTGAATTCAAAATATGAAAGAAAGCAGGCCTGTATGGCCTTTCAACTTTGTTGCTAAAGGATCATTGGCTAAATAGAAACTTTATTCAGATTGTTTTAATAAATATTTTAAAACCTCTTTTGCTGCTTTCACTACACTTGTATACAAAAATATTTACCAGTTTGAAGTTAATTTAGAAATGCATATTACATTTATATGGATTAATTTTCTGCTCTGTCTATATTTCTGAGATGAGGTATTATGTACATTATTTACATTATTCGGACTATTGTCCTCATCTTTGTCGCCATATTTATTACAATGTTTCGGCCGTTGTAATAAATATGGCGACAAAGATAAGGAAAATAGTCCAAATAATGTAAATAATGTAATTTTCTGCTTTAAATGCATTTTGACAGTGAAGGAGAGCTTAGAAACTATTGTAAAATATAATATCTGTTGATATGATGGAATGAAATTGACTGATCTACACATAAGTAGTGATATCCATAATTTGCGTGCTGTCACATCTTGAAATTTCCAAGATTGAAAACATAAAAGGAGAACTTTAGAACAAAACTCTCTAGAAGGGAAGGCAAGGAAAATATTTAACATTTCACAAAAAGCATTGACATTTTAAAAAAATGATAACTTTCTGATCTCAAGAATTCTGATGTCACAGAATTTAGCTGTTTTACACACAGCATATAATGTTATCAACAAATAAATTTACTTGTAACTTTCTGGCTCAATTTAATATGTCCATGTATGTTGGAATGATTGATTGGATAAGTTAGTTTGGAAGTTTTTGGGTTCATTAAATTTTCAACCTGCTGCTTGATTACAAAACATAAATTAGTCAGATTAATAGCACTATCTATATACCTATCTAAATCTTCATTGCTTTTACCTCTCCTGATTAAAACTGTTGATATTTTTAATTAATAAATTACCTTTGTAAACAACTGAATTTTAGGATAGGCAATCATTCCAAATATCTGAAAATATGATTTGGCACACTGTGACAAGATTGTTTATGCCATATTTCTATCAGTTATAATTGCAGGATTTAAGCATTTTATTATGTTTTTCTTTCTATTTCAGAGCCTCATCTGATGGTTTATCAATAAAGCGATCCAAATATGACCCTTCTTTTCAACGCCAATTTGAAGCTAACCCCAAATCGGTAAATGCAGAATTGGAGAAGCTTCAACGAGAGGTTTGTTGAACTTGCTATCTCAAAATTAAGACACTGTCATATAATTAAAAACCAAAATCATCATTGTATTTTTTTCACCTATTCATATGTGTAAGAATCAAGAGTAGCATTAAATTCTGTTTAGTATGGAACATTTTGGCAGAAACACTTATTTTTATTGATCTTACTCTGCATGGGAAATGATACTTTTTATAACTCTATTAGCAATGTGATAGAAATTAGCATGAAATTACTGAAGTACTTATAAAATCCAGGAAATTTATTTATGTTAAATTGTACAAAACTGTTTCTTACTGTGAAGAGTGTTTTCAAAGCTTTTTCTTATAGAATTACTATCTGTATGTACTTTATTTTTGTGAGAATTTAGTCTATCAGCTGAATTGAAAAATTAGGATCCTACTGAATGTCATCCTCTTTGGTTTATTATGCGATAACAGACTACTTTTACAACCTACCATTTCACTTCCATTATATTGGATATGGTTCAACAATTATCTACTCTTAATTGTTGCTCATTTCTTGATATTCATACTGGATAGTGTCTATTTGCATGATTTTATTCTAGGTTAGATATGCTACAATATAGGTTTTGAGTCTATACCTTATTCAACTAGTTCAACTTTAGTGCTCATATTTACATATACACACATGAAATTATATGGTGTGAGTGTTTGTGTCAAAAAGTAAGTCAATCTTTTTTTATATTTTATGAATTTTTATTGTGAATCTACATTTCTCAAATTTGTTTCTTTTTGATCTGTGTCATAGATAGCTTGACATATTGACAGTGTTAAAAGTTTTTCTCACCTGAACTTTCATGATCTGGAGTAAGCAGTTGTTTCTTTCTTACACATAAAACTGTATTTTTTTTTATCTTTCTTTCTTTCTCTGTCTCTACTTTTCTTTTTTTTTCCTCTGTATCCAAAAAGGACTCAAGCATATACACACAAAAAGAAGTTTTTAAAATTACACTATTATTGCTGTTTTTCTTTATTTATCTTTCTCTGTTAAAGGTATACATAAGCATTTGTTTTCATGTGCATATATATATATATATATATATATATATATATATATATATATATATATATAAATAATGTAATATACTTTGTGAAACAACTTCATCTGTCTCTGTTCATTAATTCATTTATGTGGTGCTAGAGGATTAGTTTTATCTTAGCATTATTTTTAGTTCTTTAAAAGAAACATTCTTTACTAAAAAGAAAGGTAATTGGTACCATATGTCCAATCTCAGTGCTGATATGTTAAATATTTCTGTTTATATTCTTAATTTTCATAAACTGATATGAACAAAATATTCTAAACTCTGTAAGCACTAAACTCAGGAACTCACTGTTAACATCAATTAAAATATATTTTGCTTTGCTTACTCAGGACTTTACATTAGCATCAGTTTATCATGTATATATTTTCATAGCCATGTAGTTTCTCTGACTTTAACATAGTGCATACTCTCTGTCTCACTCTCTCTAACACTAATAATCAAATAATCATGAACATTTCCATTAAGGGAGAACGATTTCAATTTACATTTAGATTAGAGTATGGACATTTTCCAAAGAATATTTGTTTTCTTTTCCAGATAACTTTCGGTAAAACTTATTGTTTTAGAAATTTGTTACTCATGATTAAATTCTTGTTTATATTTATCTGGTACTTTTTCATTTTTTTCTATTGTATTAAAAACAATTATTCTTTGTTTTAATTTTTCCTTTTGTTATTGCTTTTAATTTTTCATGGTTTTGGGAAACAAAAATGGCTTGGCTTTTGTATATGCATGTGTATTTTTGTGTTACCTTTTTTTGGTTGGGGATTGTATTTATCATCAGCTTTCAGCTTTGGCAACTAATTTCTCACGGTAGTTTGTTTATATCTACTCAATTTATTTTTTCTTCCCATTCTCATCTTTTCTGTCTTAAAGGCATTCACAATTTTTTGAAATATCTTTATTCTTTAAGCCATGTTTTGTCCTATGATTTTAAATCAATATCAGTGTGGGTCCTGTTATGGATTTTGCAGGAGCTACTGATCTTCTACATGCCTCAAGGGTGTAAATTCTTTGCTGTAAGACTAAAAGAACAAAAAAAAAAAACATTGGTATTTTTTGTGTCTTCTATCTTGAGAATTTTGCATTTGAATTTCACTCAAATTCAATCCACTTTATGTGTTACATATCCAATGACTTTAGCATGGAAATTGAAAGATGGCTTTAAAGCTTTTGACAATTACTATTTTGTTTAGAGTTCCTGTAAAGAATCAAAGATTTCACTTGATTAAAAACAAAAAATCATTTGAGTTTACTTTAGTCCCTTTGCTCTTGCTAAATTGGTCTGCAACTGATGCCTTCAGATTGTGTTTGTAGACAAAGATTAAGAAAAATGAATGAACACACTTTACCTGTAGAATGATGTTAACATGCTGAACATATAGAGAATCATTCATATGTTCTTTATAATTGTTTCTTCTTTGGACTGATTTCTTATTTTCAAAACTGTATCAATAAAGATTTATTCTCTAAAACTATATTATGAAGAGAAGGATGAACACAATATGAGTACAAAGTTTGACCATTCTAAAAATGGTTACAGATGTTAATGCTTATTGTTAAATTTTCCTGTAATTATTCAAATCATAAGTAAAAATGACAGCTTTCAATTCTTCTTTTGTATTTGATCATTCAAATACTTAAAGCTCTCGAGTGAGCAAACAATGGAAATAATTAATTAAAGAGTGATTCTAAACTAATCAGTTATTAGGGATGTCCTATAGAAATGTCTTCCAATTTTGCTGATAATGATTTCTTTTAGAGCTTAATTATTGTACAAACTTCAGTTACAGATATAAAAAAATTAGTAAAGTTCAAATTTGAATTATACTCTTTAATTTCTTTTCAAAATCCTTTTTTCTTGTTAAAATTAATGGTCTGGACAATCTCTTAAAATGGTTACTTCTCATAAAATATTCTGCTTCTCTTTCAATGTTCAATGTTATATTTGGACAATGAAATAGTTTGGAAGAGCAACTCAAACTTTATGTTTTTATGCAAATGCAATTTCTCTAAATCATAATGAATCAATATTATAATGACAAATCATTTGCTTTTATAATATTGCAACAGAATTATATGAAACAAGTTTGTGTTTTCTAGGCTTTTGCTCAGTTTATACTTGACATCTATATTTCTAGTTTATCAGCTGTTAACCATATTTTAATGTAGAATTTTTTTCTTGGAATACTAACAGTATAAAGTCTACTGGTATATCTTTTTTTCTGTTTTTATGTTTTAAAGAAATCTGTTAAAGCTTTTACTCCCTGTCTGAAGGTAGGCTTACTATAATTTGCAAACCTCAAGCAAAGACAGTTTTCAATTTTATAAGTTTAGGTTATTGTGTAATAAAATGCTTTCATGACCCAATACCCCATAAGCTTCAGGGCTGGTCACACTGGGATGCATGATAAGCTTATCTGTAGGATAATAGTATGTTAAAAGTTATTTGTTTTATTTTAGTATATGTGTATCTTACTAATGTTTATTAATCTGCTGAGACTGAATATAGTGTCACATAGTCCCTACAAATATCCAAAAATACAATTTAAGAAGCCAAGAAGGTATTTTAGAATTTAAAAGCTGATGGTGGCAATGGGGACATTCTTCTATTGATACAGTAGAAAACAAAAGACCAGGAATAGCTAACTTCCTTAAACTATTTTTTTTATTATTTGTTATCCAATGAAACACATTTTATAATAATGACATTTGCTTAAAAATATTACAAAATAGTTTAGTATTTTATTTATTTGTTAATATCCTTTAATTTCTAAAGCAAATTATTTGGAAGGAATTCTGAAGATTTAATAAGATTATTGTTAAATATTTTACAGAATGTTATATTATTTCAAAATAATTTGGTAACTAATTTTCTCCAAATTATATTTTCCATCTACTTAGCTGGTTTAATTCTTAATTTAAAGCCAGATATTCTTTCTATAGTATTTGTCAAAAGGGGTGTCTTGTGCTACTGAGTTGCATGTGTAGCTGCTAGCAGCCTTCTTTTTTTATCTACTTGTGTTTATACCAATTCTTCTGATGTATGGTTGCATCATGTTTTCCTCCCTCCTCACTTTCAGGAACGAATGTCTGCAATAAACAATGAAATGGTTAGCTTGAAAGAGAAACAAGATGAGATAAAAACCCAGCTAGCTGCTGCCAAAGACGCTGGTGATACCATTTTGTTGCAGAAGCTGCAGGGAAGTCGCGATCTAATCACATCTCGACAACTCCATCTAATGGCCGAGCAGAATGAAATTATCAAAAAGCAGCGCCGCTATGAACGGTATGTTGAGGCCAGCCACTGAATTCTTGCTTATCCTGTGTTTCTGCCCAGAACCTTGGCACCATGTAAGCTCACTGTTACCTGCACAAAAGTCTATCAAGTTTCCATGATTATGTGGGTTTTTGCAATCAGACAATTTTAATAAGTAAAAGAAAGCAAAAAGCACAGAAAAATTTATTTGAATCATTCATTAAGGTTACCTATTTGATAGTATCTAATTTTTTATTTCTCTGTCAACTCAATTCCCATTGCTCTAGAAGAACATGGGTCTCTCATGAATGATATTCAAGAATTTATGCGTTTGAGAAGAAATATTAAAATCCAGAAAGTTTTTTTCAGTCCATCTGCCTGGCTTATGATCAGAGTATTACCTCAAAGCATGTATTCTTTGGTTAATCTTCACACTATATTGAGTTGAAATGCCTCATCTTGATCAACAGAAAAAACACTTTATCAAAACCTGAATTTATCAATTTCTCTCTATTTTTCTTAAAAATATCACATTAATTTCTAAACTCTTATTAGTTCACATTAGTGAATTTCAGACATTACTAAATTATACCCTGCCATAGGATTCCTTACTTACAAATCAAACAAAACATTAATGTGCAACTGTGTCTGAAGAATTATTATGCAACCTAAAACTAAGCTAATCTGATCCTCCTTTTGACAAAAATAGTAAATACGATTTAGAAAAAATATTCAAGAGTGTTCTAAAATGTAACGTTTGATTCTATTAACTTTTGCATCAATTTTTTATAATTTATACATTACTTTCAGCTCAAATTTTGATAGTTCTTGTAAGATAAGATATAGAAGATTAAATCAAAGTATCCTAAATTAGTATTCAATGAATATTGTTTCTGATAAATAATTTGACTTTTTTACTTAAAATGAACAAATTTGACTGACACGCCTGGATGCATTCTTGTAACAAATGCTAATATTCTCCTAATGTCTTAACAGCTTGGCAAATTTATTTTCTATTATTATTATTTAATGTTTTCACTCTTTTCACCATTTCTCTTAATAAATATTAAAATATCCTCCATCTGGTTTGAACATCTTCCTTTGTTTCTTCAGTTTTATGTAATGCTAATATAAACATAAAGTAACTGAATGATTTTTGTATAATATCTTAATCATTTCTCAGAATAGATTAAAATAAGAATTTTAGATATTTACTCTGATTAACAAGAATATTTTATGGACTATTTTATTAAGTCTATTTAATCTGAGACTGAAGTGATGAAAAATCTTTGAAAAGATTAATTGATGAAGTTAATATTTACTTTGCGTTTTTGTGCTATATTTCTGACTGTTCTGTTTCATTATATATAACGTTGTTTTATTCCATGAATTATTTGACTTAGTCTCTTCAGTCTCAATTGTTTTGATCCCAGTATTTCAATTATTGGTTTATTTAGCATTCAGTAATTGTCAAGTACCTCTATCATTTTCTTTTTGTCAGTAGGTAAAGAAATTCATGATTCTAAGAGACAAAGATTTGTCCTACATTTAAAATCTTTATGGTTTGGGAGTTGCAGTGAAAATTTGTTAAATTTGAGAGAGGATTATTTTCAGAGATTTCTTGAGTATTACTGGATGTGATGTACACTTGAGGAAAACCAGGGAATACACTGGACAAACTATAATGACTGAAACAACAAAGATGAAGATATAAGTCTCAGTAATTTGTGAATGATAGTTCATCTTTTAGAACATCAGACAAGATTGTTTTATAATTTCATATATATTATCACAGAGATGTGTGTGGAAATATTTTTTAGTAATTGATGTATCAAGCATCCTACAAATGAATTTATTAATTAGAATTGTTTTAAACTATACAAAAAACAATAAATTATTTGCTCTTATATTAGCATTATTTTATTGCTGTTTTAAATGTTTAAAGCTAATTAAATACAACTAGCAAAACATGTAATCTAAAAGTCCATTACACATGAAAATGTAAAAATTGCCATCTGTTTGACTATGAAAAATATATATTAAAGTATTTAAAATGAATGTTTGTCATTTCAATAAAAAGTGTATGTTTCCTCCCAAAATAATATTTTAAAATATTTCTCATTTAAAATTTGATTTTTGCCTTTTTTTAAAAAATAGATTTGATTTCTACATTTTTTCTTTTATTTACTTTTAATGCAATTCAATAATAGTTTCTCATCCCTCTTTGTTATTGCTGCTTATTGGAATCTTGCTGAGGTTGTGTGCTATGTGTAGTGATATTTTTTTCCTTTTAAATTTCTAACTGATCTTGGATGCATAAACAAACTTTTAGATAACTCATTTCCTTTTTTTCTTTCTTTCTCTTATTTCATATTTGTTTCTCTCTTTTACTCTTTTCTAGCTCTATGGTGCATCTTTGCTTTATGTCAGACTAACAGTTGTGGCTTGCCTTACTAATATTAACTAAAAAACTACTAACAAATTTTAATTTAAATATAGAAATAGCTATGTCATGAGATTAGTCCGAAATATATATTATACAAAATATTTCTTTCGTTCTTGATAATGACCAAAGAAAGTTGAAAGTTCAGAACCTTAATAAGATCTAACATGAACTGTAGACATTTGCTATATATCTTTATTATCAAGATAGAGAAATTAATCCATCAACAATAAAAATTAATTTAAATATATACTAGATATAACTTGTCTGTTATCTCTGACAAAATTAGTTTGAATTAACATTTATTGCTTAATTAATAAGAAAAATAACTTCTAAAAAAAAAATTTGATGAAGTATACAGATGTCATTGCCAAGATTTATTATCTGATGCGGATGTGAGAGAATTTAATAAACATTTTACTGTTGTGATCACACGTTTTCTAACAAACTAAATCAGTCATATCATAGATATATTTGTGAAAACTGAATTAATTTTTTCATTTTCAATTCCAAATAATTCTCATTTCAGAAAAATATAATCTTTTATAAATTTGCATAAGGCTAAATTTTGTTCCACCTTACAACAGCAGAACAAATCACCCTGCATCGTTTCCTATCACCCTTTTATATATATTGCATTTATAACAGAAACAGTAACATTTAATTCATATAACAATTTTAAGAAATATATTTTCATGAATATTTCATATGTATTATTTATTATTCAAATTTAAAAAATTGCTATATATAAGCTATACTTTTGTTGAATTTCTTTTTTTTTTTCAATTTGTATTTGTATAGAAACAATTTTTATCTGCCATGTCAAAATTTAGTCATAAGTTAGAAAAAAAAATCTGTTTACATTTAACAAAACAAGATAAATATAATCTTTGCTTTTAAAAGTAACTTTTTTTTCTTTTTTAGAAGTGGACATAAAGTAAATAATTTTTAAAATATTAAAATTTTTACAGAATTCTATAATTTTAAGTACAACAAAATTAGTTACAATCTTATTTTCTGCTGTCTACTTAATAACTATTGTTGTCATCTGATATTTCACATTACTAAAAAATTAGTTGAGAAGAGCCAAAAAGCATTTTAAGAAATTATCTAAATAAGTCAAAACAGTTAGTTTAATTAAACAATTTTGGCTTGTTTAGATTTTCTTAAAACTACCAAATTATTAGAACAAGTGAAAATAGTAATTCAAAATTATTCAAATGTTTCTCTCATTGTCAGCTGTGTGTAGCTATGTCTAGAGTAGGAAATTCAAGTGGCATAATGACAAAATGAACTTTAGAAAATTAATGTCTTTAAAAATGAAAGCATAAATTTTATAGACTTTTGTTAAAACTTAATTTTCTCTGTCCATAAAACCGTTATTTGGTTATAGTTAAAAAATGTATAGTTAGCAATAAATTAATTCCATTGACCATAATGCTTGTAATAAATTTTATAGGGGAAACAACTCAGTAAAATTATGACACCATTTATGTCCCTTGGAAAAAGAGGCGGGGGAGATTGTAGGATTTTTAACAAAATATGTATTGCTTATTTACATTGTGTCAAATTGAAGAATTTTCCCAATCCCTGAAAAACATGAAACAATATAAAAGTTATAATGGATAAGAAAACAGCCAGTTTGAAATTACTTCAAT
Source organism: Acanthosepion esculentum (assembly GCA_964036315.1). Classification (NCBI taxonomy): domain Eukaryota; kingdom Metazoa; phylum Mollusca; class Cephalopoda; order Sepiida; family Sepiidae; genus Acanthosepion; species Acanthosepion esculentum. Next base: position 81,456,686 of record OZ038513.1, read on the forward strand.
ATGGACTACTTAATCAATTAGAAGTTTAGAATTGTTACAAATTTTAAATTTCGCATGATGATAAATCATCCCAGCAAGTGGAGACTTTAGTTGAAACAGAAAGTTGAAATTACATTGAGAGGAAAGTTATAAATTTACAAATGTATCCATTTCTGTATTTAATAATATTGCCTGAGTATTTACTGTCTATAATTGTTCAATTGATTTTCTTTTAATGTTAAATTTTTTTTTTAAGAGTTCAGTTTGAATTCCAATAGAATACATTTTCATTACAAGTGCTATCAAGATAATACTACTTGTTGTAACCAAGGGAAGGTTACTGAATAGAATAATTACATGAAAGTTGATAATGAACGATAATACTTAGGACACAAACAACACATAAGATTCACCAGCAGCGCATAGAAGAAGTAGTCAACTGATAGAAGTGAGTCAAGTGAATTCTACCATGAATCTCTAACTGCAGACCAACATGCTGTATTTACTACTGTATTTAAACTGTGTCTAGAGATTATATGCAAAAGAGGTATTGTCAAATATTTTATGTAAAATTCATAGATATGTGTTATCCAATGAAATAATTTGTACTATTATGTATAGCGAGTAAGCATGAAAGCAATTAAGTCCCAATTTTCAATTCCAGATATTTAGTATTTTTTCAGTAATTATAGCAATTTGCAGTGTCAAGAGATTATTTGCAAGAACTAGAATTTAGTATTATGGCTTGTAAAAAACTAACAAAGAATGAAAAGAACTATATAATCAAAGAAATTAACAAAGGAATGTCTTCGCTTCAAAGTTCTAAGGATTTGAAAAGGGATCATTGAACAATCAAGAAAATATGTCAAATGGGAATTCAACCAAGGAAAAAAAAGTCTCAGACTGAATTCAGGAATTTAACAAAGCAAGATCTATCACATATCCGAAGAGAATTAATAAGAAACCCAAATGCGTCAAGTGTGTTTATATTTGAGGCCACTAGAACTCCTATGGTGTCAAGGGAAACAAGGTGTAAAGCATTAAGGAAGTTTGCTGATGTAAAAAATCAAATAAAGAAACCCATTTTAACAAAAAAACATAAGGAAAGAAGATTGCAGTGGGCAAAAAAATGAATGAAAACTGATTTCAGTAAAGTGCTTTTTACAGACGAATCAAGGATCACCCTTGATGGGCCCGATGGATGGGCTCGAGGATGTGTTTGTAAGCAACATGACTCAAGAAAATTTTTTAAATGCCAACAAGGCGGCGGTGGGATCATGATATGGGCTGGGATTATTGGTAATGAGCTCGTTGGTTCATTTAAACTGAAAGACGAGGTTAAAATGAATTCCAAAAGTTACTGTGATTTTCTAGAGCAATATTTCTTTGAATGGCTTGATAACCAGTCTTTAGCCAAGCGTAGATCTATGATCTTTATGCAAGACAAATACCAAGTCATGCATCAAATTTTACTAAATCCTGGTTGAAAGAAAAGGGATTTGTTGAAGATTCTCTTATGGACTGGCCTTCAAATAGCTGTGACTTGAATCCCATTGAGAACCTGTGGAGCATCCTCAAGAGAGATATTTATTCTAATGGAAGGCAATTCAACAGCAAGTGTGACCTCTGGGAGGCAGTTAAAGTTGCTGCAAACAACTTACCAGCTGCTAAAATTGCAAATCTAACATCAGATTTTGACAATAGGCTGCTAAGAGTTATTGTAAAGAAAGGAGCATTTGTGCAATAAATTTTAGGAGGTTCTTATTATTTTTTGTTAATATATCTTTTATTTTTAAAATAAAATGTTTTTTTTTATGTTTTTCCTTTAAGAAATTGACGAATTTGTTCTAAAATCTTTTCATATTATTTTTTTACATTAGTTTTACAAGGTATAATAACGTAAAAGTATCAAAATAAATAGTTGCAAATAACTACTGACAGTCAAATTAGCCTGTTTTGTTAACTTAGTAAAATTTTTTCCAACCAAAAACAATAGTTTTCTCTATCACTATATATCTAAGTTAATAATATTGAGTAGAATCTAAACAACATCATAATATGACTTTTAACATTAAAGATGCAACTCTTTATACCAATTCATAACTTGCATATAATATCTAGACGCAGTTTATGCACCCATTATCGTTTGTAGGTACGCTACAACACTATGTTGATATACATCAAGATGAACTGTTTGTATTTGTATACATAGAAAAACGAACATATACGATTATAAATTTATCCCACTTGGTATTTGCTGCATTTATTTTTGTTTCATTCTTTACTACTTTAGCATGTCCTATTGACATTCAACTTCAAACAAAAGGTTAGGAAAGAAAACAGTATTTGAAAGAGAAATGCTGAATATTTCCTTATTAGAGAACAGTTAATATTAACATTACCATTACATAATGTTGATCAAATTTGGTCTAATTATTCATAAACTCTCTAGTCTGTAGGTATCATTTTAAGAATTGCAATCACAGACTAGACTTTCACTTTATCACATTCTTTTTATATAGTTCAAAGTATTTATAATGTACCTCACAAGAGATTACAAACTATGATGATAGTCATTCTTATTTTTGCATTTCTTGTTAGATTTGACAAAACTCTTCCTATGTAATTGTAAGATATCATGAAGTCATTCTCACTTTAACAAGAATGAAAATCATTAGTTTTTATAAAACACATTTAAAAACAAATTATTTACTTGTAAAAGAATACCCTGTTTTACATTTTGATTTAATCTCATTGAAATTTACTTTTTGATTGACATATTACTTATTTCTTTAAACAGTTTATATTTCATCTAAATTTTACTGCTAAAAATGTCTGTTTTAAGTTTTTCATATCTTTTATTTCTAACATTGTAGATACCAAATGAAGAATGCTGTCCGTTGTGGTAACAATGGCAAAGAATATAATGATGATGAAGCTACAGGTATGAATGGTGTTTGATTCATCATTTTTCTTTCTGAATTCACTTTAACTACCTCTGTCTACTGTTTGTGTAAACCTCAATATCTTATTCTTTTTATGCGTCCTTGGATCAAAGTCATTCATGTAAGCCTAGCATTACTTTTTACTTGCTCACCCTCTTCTCAGATAGTTGGTCATTTCTTTCTTTCAATTTTTTTCATGTTTAGTTTGAACATTTTAGGAAACACATAAATATTTTTATTGGCTGAGAACAATCAAGATATTTTTCATGAATATTTGTTAAATCTTTTATTCTTTATCTTTCCACTTTAACAATATTTTGACTGCATTTTTTCTATCTTACTTCTATTCACAGTTCTCTTTGTGTTTTTGTGAAAAATATTTCCTTATTAATATTTGATCAAGTGGTTACTAATAAGTACATAATTATAATTATTTCTTGGCAACTTGAATTTTTATGATGTATGATTTCAATATGAAATATGTAAACAGATGCCAGATAGCCACTGGTGAGATTCTGAATCTGACTGAGGTACTCTTGGAGTCATCGTAATAATGCAAAACTTAGTAATTTTAAAATACTACATTAATACCTAAAGATATTTTAATTTATTTCTATGTAGATACAAGATATTTGACAGTTGTGACAATATGGCATCAAATTTAGCTCATGATGATTGCTCAAATATTTAATAGTTTCTCGTTTCGTAAAAACTTCTTCATACTTTATTCAATGTTCGTTTCATATTCTCTTCAAATAAATATTATCCTGTTTGAAATAAAATATACTGACAGTGAAATACTGTATAAGTTACTTTATGTGTGTGCATTGCAACACATACACAGACACAAATACACCTTCAATATAGGGTACAAATATTATCTCAGAATAGAGCCTACATCTACAGGTATCATCTTATTACAAAAAGGTTGCCAATATGAAAATAGTCATATAAGTTAATACATTAAAAGATGAAAAAAAACAATTACTAAGTGAATGCATTAAATGTAAAAGTAGGTTGGATGTGTGCTTAGTACCATTATCAGCATAGAAAGTAGAATTGACAAGTCAAGTTCAAGTTCTGGCTTTCACACTAATGCCCTTGCAAAAACATGAATCCACCTCTTATCTAAGGATTAAATAAGCATAGACTGGATTTTCTAACTTTGGATGGCAGCTATTGTAAGAGAAAGAATTATTTGAATACAAAAACTTGGAGAAGCAACTGGAAAGCATTCTGCTATTTTTTCCAAAAAGTCATGTCAATTCACAGTCAATAAAAAAGGGATCAGTGGCAAGCCATGATCACCTATTACCTAAAAGAAAAAATAGAAAATAAACACTATCTGTAACAAAAGAAAATTTCTCAGTTAAATATTTGTGAAGAAATGAATTAATCTGAATTTATCATATGTTCCTAGAAATGTTTCAAGTTGTGAATACAGGTCTCACCAGTGAATAATTTATTTGACAGTCTTTTACATATTCAGTGTATGAATGCAAATTTATAATTTTTATGTTAAATTGATATAGTTATTTGTTTCTTCTGCTTTTATCTTTGTGTGTGTGTGTGTGTGTGTGTGTGTGTGTGTGTGTGTGTATTGTATAATTCTGTCTGTACATATTGTAAAAGTTATCAATCTTTTCAAATAGGTTTTTATTACAAAAACATTAATTAAAAAAACTTGTAAGCATCACAAATAAACTCACATATATGCATACATCTGTAATATGTATAAATATACTTACATCGGTGTGTTTAACCATGCTATTAAAAATGCTAGCATATTTTAAGTTTTTATTTTTATTACTTTTACACGTGTGAATAATTTATACATGAATACATTGTCAGTGTAAGATAATTCTGAGCAAAAACAGATACAGGTATTACAGACAAAAGCATTTGGTGTAATATATATACATATATATATATATATATATATATATATATATATATATATAACCAAATGGATAAATATATAGGTAAATATAGCAATAAAATACCTCATGATAAAAGAAATATTTAAAAAGTGTTAATTCAAAAAATCACACCTGACAAATGCAGAAAGTAGGAAATTACAAATTGTGCAATCAATATAAGGCATTATGTATATATCTTTATATATATATATATATATATAAACAAAAGGGAAAAATTTCTTTACCAATGTGTTTTGGCCTCTGATGAACATTTTTTTTTACACAAACACACATACAAGTTTGGTTAAAGACCAATGAAAGTTCTTAAAGATTTTTTGTTTATTTTTTATGTAAATTGGAGTATCTTCCTGGTTTTTGGTAAAACTTTCAGCATAAATTGTCTGATATTTTAGTACTTTTGGCTTTCATATTAGCTATTGTTAGAGAGTTTAGGCATTTTTTGTGTTATGTTGGTTTTATCTTTTTTCAAATATTGCATCTTGACATGTCATTTCATTTCTTTTTTAAGTATCACATCTTCATTGTTGGTTTGTGAGGTGCATATTTTTTTTAAGTTATGAAACATTTAGTATGTTTATTCAAAAATTTAATAAAATTTGATTTTTTTTTAATCATTGTAACTCAAACAAGGCAATAAAGCCACTAAGATGCAAGGTATTAATAAGTGTGAAAGAATATGGGAAAAAGAAAAACATTAAGGAAGGATAACAATAAAAGAACAGGAATTAAGAAGACAGAAGGTAACAATTTATGTTGCATTTAAATTTTTGAAGATGAAAGTTGACTGGAAAGTAAGAAGTCAGAAGAGTGGTACACAAGCAAGCTGCTTGAGAAAAAACTGTTCATATAAATCTTACAGCTACATCTATCAATTTCAACTGAAAAATGGTGAGACCTAGCTGCTAATCTAGTACTGTGAAGTTGAGGTATCAAAGAGGAAAGCTCAACAGAATAATTACCATGAAAATATTTATAGAAAAGGCAAAGGGAAGCTACATTATGGCAATGGGAAAGTAACTGAAACCAAGATGCTAGGTCAGGACCAATAACATTACAGATTATTCTTTGGATTTTGTCAAAAAATCTCTATATACATTGCAGCAATATCCAGTGTATGAATGAATGATAGGCTTATAAAGGTGTAAGATAGATTCTGGCAAGAAAAATGGTCAAGCATGGCTAAATGAACCATCTTTCCTAGCAGCAGACCTAGCAATTGATTCAATATAATCTTTCCACTTCATGTCAGTGGAAAATGTTAACCGCCAGGAGAATGACTCATTTTGCCTTCTCAAGCTATCATCAGCCATGCTATGGAAAAGCAAAAAATGTTCTCTCAGATAATTAAAAGAGAACAGTTTTATTTTGTAACCATTACAATTAATAAGCTATTTCTTGCCTCGATTAATAACAGATTGAAGGTTATTTTTGAGATCAGCTACCAATTTGACCTTTTTGAACCTATCAGATTTAGTCCAGCATCCCAACCCTGTCAGATGCCTTCATGATATCCAAAGCAACACGTTTCTTATTTAAAACTTGACAGACTCTTTCAGCAATAGCTGTTAACACATCAGCAGTTCACTGAGAGAATCAAAAGCCACATTGCTTGTCTGAAAGAAGAACCTGCAAGGTGAGGTGCTTAATGAATTTGGATTTGATTAGAGCCTCTAGTACTTTGCCGCCAGTAGTTGCAAGAACCAACCTTGTTAGTGGCTATACAGTGTTTCATTATGTCAGCAAGCAAAGACTTAGCCTCTTTGAGGACATGTTTACAATTATTATAAGCCGACACAAAAAGTAGTACAGCTGAAAAAAATGATTCAGGTGGGGTATAGCAGGTGTATTTCCAAGATGGCATAAAAGTATCATTGCTGGTTTTTACCCAAGAAGAAATCTCAGTGGCACACTTCTAAATATAAAGGTTAAAAATTTCACTCCAGTATTATTAATGTTTGATGTGTGAAGACAAACAAATTATATATTAAAAAATAGGACAAAAAATGCAAAAACTCTGACAATGATTTATAAAAGCCAAAAGTATTAAGACACTATACAATTTACATTCAAATTTTCACCAGAAACCAGCAAAATGCTTCAAAATGTTTCAAAAACTGAAAAAAAAAAAAAAAAAAATTCTTAAAGAACTTTTGTTGGTCTGTAACCAAACTTGTATAAATAAAAAATTAATGCCCAGATACACCCAGCATATATATATATATATATATATATATATGTATTTTTCAATTAAATTCAATTGAACTCATCCAGACATTAAAATAAGGAAAATGTTACAAATATGTTTACTCCTTTTTACACACACCCATGCATATAGACGATGATATATGTAAATTATTTACTTTATAGGGTATATATGTATGAACGTGAGTACTATTATATTAACATACATTCACACACATATTAGGCTTGTCTGATTCATACTGCATTAATTTACTGTAAATTATTAGTTGGCATTCATTTGTCATCAACTGCAGACACTGCTGGAGACTCTCAAAAACTAAATCATTATTGTGCGGTTGTGTACTCTAAATATATTTGTGACAGACATGTATCCGTGTGTGTGTCTGCTAAGCTTTATTTTGTCTTTTTTGTTGAAATACATGATGCATGTCCTTTTTATTTTTTTCATGTATATATATATATATATATATATATATATATATATATATGTGTGTGTGTGTGTGTGAATCATAGATGAGCTTGTCTGAAAAATCTAGATTTATTGAAACTTTTTTTTGGTCTGATTATGTGACAATATTTCCTTGTTTGCTTGTTTTCTTCTGTTTCTGTTTCTTGTCATGTGGATAGATAGTGCTTCTCTCTCTCTGCTGTATTGCACATAGTTACTATTTCTTTTTGGCAGGGCGGGGTGTGTCCCTAATAAAGGAATCGCCCAGAAAGGGTAAGTTTCACTTGCCACTGTTATATTATAACAACTTTTCAGAGTCCTTTGGGGAAATTTGGTTTGCTGGGTGTCTTTTTAGTAATGCAGTTCTGCTGCTTCCTCTCTCTGTATTGTATAATTGTTTACAATAAAATGTCAACTTTATTATTGTGATATTTATTGGTCACATCAGAGAGAGAGAATGAAAAAAAATAATGGATGCTCCATGATTTTATTTATTAGTTGATCTTTTTTCATTAGCTCAGCTCACTACCAATGAGTCTCTTTATATTAATTAGACTTATTAGTTTACAAAAGGAAAGAGAGCTATTACTATGATCCTCCTATTTTATAATACATGTCATGTGACCAGGGTAATGTAATCATATTGTATCACACACACACACACACACATACACACACACACACACACATATAAGCAGCAAATATTCATCCAAACAAGTTTAATTAAAAAGAGTTGACAAGATCTGTCTGTTTAATTTTTTATTGTATTTTTCCAACTTATAGATAAGGTGTTAAGTATTGTGCCCGAATTTGTGAATAAACTGTCTGAAGTTCATATTTTGTTCAAGTACTTCCAACTTTCATAATCATTATCAAGAACCAATGTGGTATTTGTATGGTAGTTAAAATTCCTTTGTTTGCATACTGGTATTTGGGAATCTGGCTGTTTGAAATGGTCTAGCTTGATGTCATGTGTAATGGCTATTGGGAATGAAATTGCACAAATACAATGTGATTTATTTATTTTTTTATTTTATGACACTAATAATAAAAAAAACAACATGAAATACCTACATTGATCACATTTGCACAACACTCTCGCAAATTGACCTACCACCTGTCGAAACTCAGTGCAATACATGCACTACAGCATCCAATGCAAGGAAAGACTTAAAACTCTAGAAGTTATTATTATACAATATAAACAACCCACATTAAATAAAATATCATTCATAACAGGATAAAGTATCTTTGTGTTTGGTGATTTTAACGCCCATCACAACCAGTGGCTACAGAACGCTACCACTGACCTCGCTGGCATACATACTCTCAACTTTTCAATCTCTCAATCCCTCACCCAGATAATCGATTTCCCCACGCGTTTTTCCTACAATCGTGACTGTAAGGCCTCACTCCTCGACCTGTGTTTTACCTCCATCCCTGAGTCTTGTAGTGCCACGCAGCTCTGTCCTATCGGTAACTCCGATCATGCTGTCCTGTCTGTTAGTATCTCCTTCAGCCCCACCCCCCTGCAAAGAACCTCCTACCACCAGAACCACTTTCTGCTACCAACGGGCTGACTGGGACTCGTTTCGGGACTTCCTCCGCGATGTCCCCTGGGATGCTGTATTTAAGCTCCCCACTCATGATTGTGCTTCTGAGTTCTCTTCCTGGATCAAAGCTGGTATCGAAGCTTTCATCCCCTCCAGGAAATTCAAGGTCAAACCGCGCTCCGCCCCCTGGTTCACAGCTGCTTGCTCAGCCGCCATTGCCCATAGGAACCACTTCTTCCACCATTTTCGTAGTGACATGTCCGACTCCAACAGACGTCTATTTACCTCTGCACGCAATGAGTGTAAGCGTACCCTCGACAATGCCAAGGCATTATTTGCAGCTCGGATGAAGGAACGTATTGCATCCCGCAAATTTGGCTCCAAGGATTATTGGCGCCTCTGCAAGAGCGTTCTGAATAGTAACAAACCCTCCATTCCTCCACTGTTCAATCAGTTTGAGGTCCTGACCACCTCTGCCGACAAGGCCGAATGCTTCGCTCGGAAGTTTTCTTCCAATTCTATGCTTGACTTCTCTGGGGTACCCTTGCCCGACTTCCCCCCCAGAACTGAGGCCCTACTGGACGGCTTGCACATAACCCCGTCGTCGGTACTGGGCATTATTTCTAACTTAGATCTCCACAAGGCTACCGGTGGCGACGGAATACCAGCCATTGTCCTGAAGAAATGCGCACCTGAACTGGCACCTGCCCTCTCTAAATTGTACAACCGCTGCCTCAAGGACTCCTGTTTTCCTGACTGCTGGAAGTCCTCTACCATTGTTCCTGTCTTTAAGAACTCTGGCGATCCCTCCAACCCTTCTAATTACCGTCCTATCAGTCTCCTTCCCCTCTTCGGCAAAGTCTTCGAGGCCATTATCAACACCGAAGTGATTACTCACCTGATATCCCACGATCTGCTCTCAGACAAGCAGTATGGTTTCCGCTTTGCCCGGTCTACTGCCGATGTGTTTACGGCCATCACTGAATTTGTCTACCAAGCTATCCATAGTAACGGCGAAGCCCGTGCCGTGGCCCTTGACATCTCCAAAGCATTTGATAGGGTTTGGCATGCCGGCCTCCTTCGCAAGCTCCGGGGTTATGGTATCACAGGTCGATTGTTTGACCTAATTCAATCGTTCCTGTCAAACCGGGATTTGAAGGTTGTTCTCAGTGGATTCTTCTCCAACTCCTATCCCACTACCGCTGGTGTTCCTCAAGGCTCCATCCTTGGCCCTACTCTGTTCCTCATATTTATAAATGACCTTCCTGACGCCATAGACTCCCAAGTCGGTATCTACGCTGACGACACTACTATTTACTCCTGCCTCAAGCACAAATTTACTGAGGCGGACAAAATTAACCTGGCAGCTCAAATTGAAAAGGACCTCCAATCGGTTGTGGACTGGGGAGAGAAATGGATTTAACGCCTCTAAAACAAAACTGCTCTCCATTAACCACCACAAGGATCCATCCCTGCATCCCATCAGAATGTCTGAGGACCAACTTCTCGAGAGCTCCTCTCTGCGGCTGCTCGGTCTCACGCTGTCCGCTGATCTGAGATGAAACAAATACATCGAGTCAGTTGCATCATCCACCGCAAGAAAAGTTGGTTCCCTGTGCCGAGCCAGGAAATTCTTCTCCCCGGAATCGATCCTCCAAGTCTATAAGTCTACCATTCGACCTTGCATGGAGTATTGCTGCCATTTATGGTCCGGGGCCCCTGCGTGTTGCCTCAGGGTTCTTGATAAGATCCAGAGACGGATATGCAATGTGATTGGCCCTGATCTGTCATCTCGTCTGCAGTCGCTCTCTCACAGACGCGATGTTGCATCGCTCTGCCTTTTCTACAAGTACTTCCACGGTAATTGCTCCGAGGAGTTGCTTTCGCTTGTCCCTAAGCCTCGTGAATTTAAGCGTCCTACGAGGCTGGCATCCCGTTCCCACCCCTTCACCGTTGAAACTGTTAGATGTAGATGTCTTTTCTACTCCAATAGCTTCATGTCTTGCACATCTCGCCTATGGAACTCCCTTCCCTATTACTGTTTCCCTGACAAATACAATCTCCAACGGTTTAAGTGTAGCGTCAATCGTCATCTCCAATTGCCTTGATCTATCCACTTCCCTTCTCCACTTCCTTTCATCTTTCATTCCTATCTGCTCTCGCTCTATATCTTCCGTAACCCCCCTGCCTTGATCGACCCTCCGTCCTTCTCTTTCTCCACATCCCTTCCTTTACCACTCCTATCTGCTCTTCCTCCAACCCTTCTGTAACCCCATGCGTGATAGTGGCCACCAGCCTTGCTCGGGGTGGTACGCTTAAAAAAAAAAATAAAATAAAATAAAAAATAAAAAATAAAATGATTGAATAAATTGCATTCTCCCAATAGCTGTTGCTCATGACATCACACTAGACCATTTCAGACATTCAGCTTCCCAAAGAATACCAAAATGTAGACAAAGGAAGTCTAACTACCACACAGGCACAACATTGGTTCTTGATAATGACTGCATAACTCGAAAGTACTTGAACAAACATAATGACATGAACTTTGGACAGTTTACCCACAAGTTTGAGTGCAACAGTTAACACCTTATCTGAAAATTGGAAAAATATAATAAAAAATTAAACAGACAGACCTTGTTTATTCATTTTAATCAAACTTGTTTGTGTGTGTGTGTATGTGTGTGTACGTGTACACACACACACACACACACACACACACACACACACACACATGCAAACTGAGAGAGGGAGAGAAATAGATTTAAAGAATTGCATCAGATATTTTTAAACAAAAGAAGAGAAAAAAAGGCTCATAATCAGTTTAGAATAAGAATAATTGGTATCTTATCTGATAAATATTACATTATTGCTGCATAATTTGTTGAAGGAAGCAAAGTTTTAAAATGTAAGGGATGAGAAATAATTGCAATTCCCATAAAGATGTGATTTTGCATTTTATTATAGCGTTTTATACAACTATCATAATCAACATGGAATTTTGTTGGACTGACATATTAAAAGACTTAAAGTTTGTTTCCTGACATATTTATCTACTCTTTCTTAATATCGTGTAGATTATGTAGAAGAATATTCTTTTAATATTGATATAGATACATTACCATATTAGTAGCATGACATGCATTTTATGATTTTAACTGTAGGCTTTGTTAATTAAATCATAATAATTTTCTTTTACTGCTTAGAATTTACAAAGTGAAAGAGATTCAGTATGATATAATATATCCTTTTTATTACTTAAAATAACTGTCAGCTAAAATAGTTTAAAAATCAAATTTTTTATTTGCAATTTGTTGTTTTTAGGTTGCTTTTGCATTTAGATATCTTCTAAAATTAAAATATAGCTAGTTATTACAAAATTAGAAAAAATGTTAATGTTTTTTCCCAGATTCCTTTCTTATGATATTCTAGGATAGTGTATATTCTTTATTAACAATTTTATTGATCAGCCTTAAGCATTGCTTGATATCTTGTTGTTAATTTGATTTTAAATTGTCCTGATTTGTTTATATAAATTTGTTTTGTTATATAAGAAACCTACTTTGTTTAACTTCTAAACTAATTAGATACTGTAAAAATTCTATAATGTATATGTATGTCTCTATTTGCTTTGATCAAATCCCATTAGTACCCAAATATTACATTTTACAATTTGTTTATTTTGCATTCTAGGTCGCTACTTTATTATAATTCTCTTAGTCTAAACTGTGTGCTAGATTTCACTGAAAACATATAAAACAGAAATCCTAAAATACTTAAAGCTCACTTTGCTGTGTTGAAAGCTTGTAGTTTTTTTGTGTGCAGTATCTCTTCTACATAGTTGGTATTGTATGTTGTAGAGGACTGGATTAGTGTATTTCCAGCTACAGGTTAGGAACATAGGCAGGCAAATTTAACATAGATTCTGCTTACTAGCAGGCTGAATGTATTCTGTGAAGTAGGCTCCCTAACTGTGTGCTTATGGGAAGGACTAGTGAAATAGTGAAGTAAAATTCCCTTATATCTTATTAAACCCAGATAATAATGTCCTAACACTTTCTTTTGAGGTGGGTGTCATAGGTAACTCACTTGTCTTCCTATGTATAAAGATTTAGACTTTAGGCTAGTTTTGTATATAACATATCCTCTGTGAATTATAATAAAAAATGCAGACAAATCATAGAATTATGCATAAATTTCTTTTTAAAAGAGGTACATAAAAATATGTAGTAAAGAATAAATTGGCTTCAAGATGATGCAAAAGTAAAACATTTCTATTTTCCTCAGCATTTTTCTCAAGACGATAAAATTGTCAAATAGGTTTCCCAATAGTGATACTTTTACTCTATATTCTCAGTTAATAGCATTACACTTTAATAAGACTAAACTCACTCCAAAATAAGAAAGCTATTTTCTTTTGGAAAATCTATTATTTTAAGTGAATTTTGAAGAGTTCTAAATAAAAGCTCAGCAGCTCTATTCAGTTGTATTTGACTTGAAATAATTAGTTTAAAATTTTGTAAAATGCAAATATCAATAATGAGTGGCTCAAACATAATCTTAAATATTATTCAGTCTTGTGAGCAAATGAGAAACATGACATTTTTATGCAGAATTGATAAATATGAAGTTAATAAAAAATGAAAGTTATTTCATGTGTAATAATTAAGTTCCTAAAAATCTCTTTTTTAAGTTTTTCTAATAAAATATGGATCTTTATTTTCTTCCAGCATATTATTATAATGTAACAGTAGCAAATTTCATATACAGTTTTTATCTATATTGTACCACTTGGCATTCTACAAAACAAACTCTCAAAATATATGAACATCCCAAATGTCAGTTTATAAATTTTATTACTCTATAATTTTTTTTTTATTACATGGTAGAGAATATTTTTTACCATATAATAAAAATAATGCATTCTACAGTATTAAGTATTTGTTTAAAATTTCCATTTTATATTAGTGACAAATTCATCTATATATTTACATCAAAGGAAATAACAATTATCTATCACATAATTGGTATAATGATAACATAGTAGTAGTAATATATATATTTGAGCTATTATCTAAAGGAAACTACCTGAAATGTTAGCTTTTGGTCTTTACTCAGTTCCGTTTACTTTTACCTTTTCATTTTTGTTATTTTCTATTTTATACCCATTCTAAAAGTGTTTTTTTTTTAAGGCAAATGCTTCACCTAATCTGTCATCTTCTTTTTATTGTAGATTCCTCCAATTTCCCTAGTGGTTGCTCATCACCACTCAATGATTCTCAGGATGGAGAAAATTATTTTGATTTTACCAAAAGTGACTTATATACTGCTACTCAAAAGAATGCTACAAAATTGGTGCAAGACACTCTTTTTGATGAAGGTCTGCGTATCGCCCAGCAGTATGGAATGGCAGACTTTGCTGAACAACTGATGGAACTGCAACAGCAAAAACCCAAAAGTAACAACTCTGCTCTAAAACCAAAAACTTTTGACAAAAAGGTCAATGGCAATTGCAGCCACAAGAGTAATGGTAATGAAACTGAAGATGATGAAGTGATGGCTGATGAGGATGATGATGTAGTGGTAGATGAAGATAATAACAATACCACTACCACCACCACCACCAACAACAACAACAACAGTAATAATAGCAACAGCAGCAGCAGCAACAACAACAACAATAATAGCAATAGAAGCAACAGCAATAGTCGCTGTCCCTCTCACAGTGGGAGTGGAGGGGAAGATAGTCCATGTAAGCCACCTGCACAGCTACTGACCAAGAACAATGGGGTGGCTGATACTGACAATGAAAATGGTACAAATGACAATGTGATTCATGCTGGCTGTCACATTCGACATGAAAGAGATGAAGAGGAGGAGGAAGAGGAAGAGGAGTATTATAATGAGGGCAAAAAGATGTTAATGGAAGAGTCAGTTGCAAGCGAGATGCTGCTTCGAGACACAAGGCTCAAAGAAAGCAGCAAAAACTATTTAGGTGGGGCTATTGAACATAACATTCTCCAGAATGGAGAGTGTGCCAACTGACTGCATTTGTAATTATCCCCCCACCTCTGCCTGCTCATTTGCTGAGCTGCAGGGAAACATCCATAACACTGACAAAACTATAAATAAATAAAGACACAAACTTACCTAAATGTTGTGTAAGTGAAGAGGACATATTCATATCAATGTAGCATCGACAATGCAAGCTGTGATAGCGCTGGTGAAGAACCCCATAACCAAGAAAGTAGAGCGCCTGCCTAGTACAATGCAGGGTGAGAAAGCCATGCTGGGGTCTGCCCATTGCCTGGTCATTTGACCACTCTTGTACAAATTAAACAAAACAAAAGCTGATTGTTGTGGGTGAAAGAGAATGTGGGAAAAAATAAGCCAACCAAAACAAAAATGAAAAAAAAAAAACAACAAAAACAAGAAAAATATTTGTTTTATGCATGTGTCATGTTTGTATGATCTATTTTTAAGAGGACATAATATATTTACTACAGGATTTCATATTTATTTTTGGGAGGGCATGCAGAATTTGTGGTGTGATTTCTTTTTCTTTTCTAGAGAGGCGGCATGGAAAGCCACTTTTGACAGGTGGTGTTTTTTTTGTTTTTTTTTTCCACATTTCTTTCTCTCTCTCCCTAATTAAAATCCTTAAAAAAGACTAAAGCAGAAAAAACAAAGAACTAAATTATATATCTAATAACTGAGAGTATGGAAAAATCTTGAAAGTTTTCTAAAATTAGTTTATGTTTCCTGGAGATAAAATATTTGGGTCATTATTTGAGGGGTCCATGCTGAAACTGGCTGGCTAAGCTTTTACATTTACCTCAGACTGCTTTTAGATAACTGCAAATATGTCTTACCACATCCCATTGCTTGTGGGTTTTTTCCTCTACATCTGAATAGAGAAAAAAACTTTTTTATGTTTTGGCTCAAAAGTTTAAAAAAAACAGCCATCCTAATTTTATTTATAATTCTGAATTTGAATGAAATCATCAAATTTGTTGTTTACTTGTATGGCAATTTTTTCTTTCTTTTTGACATTTGTCACTTACTTTCATTTCTGCTTTTCTCTATTTAAGTAAAACTTACCTACAAATCATGCAAACACATCTTGTAGGCTTTTCAAATACACAACAAATATCTAAAAAAAAATATTAATCATATTCTTTTGTAATTATTTCATTTTTTTACAAGAAATACTTCCATTTCAAATCAATAGAAACTATCTTCTTTTTCCTTATATATCTTTTTCCATTAATCATATTTTGATCCTTATCAAATCTTTCAATTTACAAACCATCTGCATGTAAAGTTTATCACAATAACAGCTGTAGTTATCAGCCACCTCTCTTTGGCTCAGCAATGCAATTAAGGCCTCCATTTTAAAGTTATTTCCACTTTATATGTATTACCAAAGGATCTTATTTCATCCAACTGTTTCCATTCTACAACAAGCATAAATATGTTTACCTTTTATTGTTGATTATTTTTAGTGGATATAGCTTTGTTATTCATTCTTTGCTTAACTGAATGCCACACATATTTATATTTGGAATATCCTTGAACATTATATAAATGAAGTATTGAAAAATGAGTTTAATTTATTAGCCAGTAAGAGGAAATTCTAGTAAAGCATGCAAATCTGAAAAGAACTTGGTAGTGTTACAAATATCAATGGGAGAAGAAATCAAAGTCCACTTCAGAACCTCAGAACCTGAGGGTTTGAAACTTTTGTCTTCTCTACTAATCAAGAAAGGCAGTTCAGAAAGCTGACTTGATAGAATTTAATATCTTCTCACTATTTTTCTATTCCTCATCAGTATTTATTCAACACAGTGCCAATTTGTTTTTCTCTGTTCCTTTTTGTTAGATCAATACTTAAACACGAGGGTTGAGTTTGAGACAAGTTTAGAATTTTATTTTTACTCAATGTTTTCAGGTACCTCCATTTTTGTTTTTATATGTTCAGTAAGACCAAGTAACACTCACACCTGCATTTGATTTTCAAGATTAAGAAATCAAAAACTAACTGGGTTAGCAGCTAGTATCCTATGTGCAGCAGGTTCATGTAACTGATTTCTGTTTAAAAGAATATTTTGTCATGAGAGGATTTGTATTTCTTTTTTAAAGGCTCATATTTTCTTTGTTATAGAATTTGTGAACTAATTTTATTTAATTTTACATTTTTGTTTTTCACTTTTTGATATTGCTCATTTGTAAACTGTTAGCTGTTTCATGATCTATTAGAAATAGGTTTTCTTGTTAAAATGTACTTCCATTCAACTTTTTATCAAGTATCTCTTCAGTCATTTAATTACATACAGATTTGCATGCATATATACAAATCTACAATAAATCTTTATTCACCGTCTGCATCCTGCTTATATATTTAGTGACTGCTTAAATGGCAACTGTAAGAGAGAACTGAATTAGACAAAGCATTTGCATAGGAACTTTCTGATGCAAATTAACTAGGATAGTTAAGAAAGTGCGTATACAGATGTGTATATTATAAATGGGTAAAAGAAATGCTGGGGTTGATAAGAATATTTAAATACTAGTCATATTTTTGTATCTGTATTTTCTACCTAATTAAATAGTAGGTTCAAAATATATTTGTTTATTGCACATTTAACTATAAATATCTCTCATATTTACTTATTAAATATTTATTGTTTTTGAGAACAAATCAGTGTACATGTTTTTATCCATTTTTAGTCATGATTTTATTTAGCAAGCAGAGGTAGCAATAATGCATTTTGGGACATACAGAACCACTTGGCCTATTGAACATACAAATCCAGTAATATTGCAGTTTGTTGAAATTCCTTAGCTGCCAATACTGAATGAATATTAGATATTTCCCAACATTTCTGATGGAGATTTTCATTCAGTTTCTTTGAGGAGTCTGGTACAAAATCTGAAATTGTGAAAAATATTTATGAAGTTTGCACATCCACAAACATAAAAATCAATTTCAGTTGCTTTTTTTGTTTTTAACATTTTTAGAAACAAAATACTCCCTCTTTTTTATGAATGTTTATCCTTATTCAATGATTACCATAAAAATATTGTGTGAAAAATTCTCCATTATTAATACTTTTTATAAAAATGTTATTACTTTTGCCCAAAACAAAAAAATTAATTTTCTTTTGCTCTTTTGATCTATTTTATAAATTAATAACTAAGTTATGAAAATGCCGAGTTTGACTGTGTGATGGTTTTTTTTGTATAACTCAGTAACTTCTTCAACCCTATTTCATCTCTCCGCCACTCTATTATTGTCTCCACAAATAAGTTATCCGTCCAGTTCTGTCAAATATAGTTGGCAATACTTTTAGAAACTGTAATTTATTGTAAGATGTATATGATTGTTTTTTACCTCTTAAATCTGTGTATGATCTATTAGCCATTACCATTATTTCTCTATAATAATGACAACATAATATAATTATCTCTACCTCTCTCTTGCCTTTTTTCCTCTGTAGCTTCTCTTGTTGCCTCTGTCTTATCCCTGCATTAAGATCTGCCATGCCCTCCAGAATCCATTGTCATTTTCTTTTTCAGCAGATTATCAGTTTTTTTCATTTTAATTTATAGATTGTCCAGTCTTTTTAATGTCAATACTTTACAGAAAGAAAAAAAAAGAAAGAGAAAATGGTTAATATTTTTAAATAATAAATTTGTCATTTTTGTAATTTTCCATAATCAGTATCATAAGACCCTGGCACTTTACAAAGTCTTTTCGTGATTCTTTAATGAGGAGTGAGAATTTTTCATATGACCTTTTTTCTAATTCAGTGTATAATTTTTTTCATAGACCCTCAACATTATGACATTTTAGTTCTTGTTTTCAATCAGAGGATGGATATAGTTTGGCTTCCATTTTTATGCTGACACACATTCAAACACTAAATATTCATCAGATTATATATGCATTTGACTTGCTTTGGAGATGAAATGCCTTTCCTTTCTTGGATTTTGAGGTGCTGAAAACAAATATGACCATAAAATAATCAGTTTGTCCCTATTAATTAATAAATAAATATTTTCACATAAATAAGTTTATGTTCTGTAACAAATTGTTACTGACCTGCATTTAAGAAATCTTTTTTTTTTTCTAGTAAATATCTTTGCAGTTCTTCCTTAAACCAAGAATGCCCAACACCATGTTTTATATACAAAGCATCCATTTGATTATTTACATCATTTTTTTAATTCAGTCTCCCAATTCTCATTTCTGATATATTTACACTGTTGACGAATGTTGGAAAATACTTATTCTTTTTTGAATTCTACATTTCATCAAATGTTTCATGAAAAAAAAATTACCATTAATAACAGTTAGACATTCTTTTTCTTCTTTTAAGCTTTACTGAACTTAATTCTTAATGGAAAAGGATTATTAATCTGGACTCATCATGAAAAGCTAATAGCTCTTTAAATTAACTGAGCATATACCACTTCTTCTGTCATAGCCATAGAAAATAAAATATACTTGACTTAAACCATTTGATTCAAAATGCCAAACAAAATTCAATGAAAATATACCTATATCTATCAACACTATCATGTTAAGATACAGAATGAATTTATTTTCAACATTGACATGTTTGCTTTTTTTAATTCACTGATTTCTTTTTATAATATTCATCAATTATAGCACTTCTTTCTTAATATAAATGACTTTCTATTTCTTCCTAAAATCCATTCAAATAGTTTTGCTTTCCTAATTTATACTTTTAATTATTTCATTTGATTTATTTCTAAATTAGGATGCTTATTCAAATTTTCCTTCCTCTCATCAATACATACCTTTTCTATACACAAATCTCTTCAGTAACTGAACTTTTAATACTTTAGAGTTAAACTTTTTAGTTAAAAGTTTTATCAAAATAATTTCCTGAAAAATAAGATACAATTTTGTAAGTAATATACAAAATCCCCCAATCCTTAGTAATATGTACATCTTGTAATATCAATAATTAACACAGCAATCAGTATTTTCTGTCCTTTAGGTTTCTCAGGGAAGTCTCTACAAGCTGAAGTATTTTAAGTCCAATGGAAAAACCTGATAGTATGGCCATATGTAGATTTTTCAGAAATTTGTAAATAGACAAATTGTTTGTGCCAAGCATTCAGTATGAGTTGGTAAAGCATTTCAGATGTTTATCTTCAAGATTCATTCTCTGCTGTAGACAATTGCCACTCTGCTGAACATCATTATCAACCTCCTCTTATCTTTAGGATTATTTACTGCCTTGTCTTGCCATTTTATCTCTTGATTTTTCTTGTGCCAGCCTCCAAATGTCAGTGATTTCATGCTTCTTCAATATTTAAAAAATGTTAGCTCCAATTATGCCTAATGGACCTGACAAACCATCTTAGGATGGGTAGGAAGGAGGTAATGATAGCAAATAATCTACAGGGTTATGCTCTTAAAATTCATTGAGATATCTCTGGAGAATTTAATGCAAATAATTTGTGTATTTATTATTAACATATATTAGCTTTTAAGATTTATGAATAAAGAAAAATATTTTAAATTATTTAAAAAAATAAGACATTTTTTTCAAGAAACAAAGAAAGGATGAGGATGAAGCCAATGAAGGAATTTGCTTACATGTTTTTGTTTTACATTCTTCCTAATTTCTCTATTTTTATTTTTCATTTTATTTGAAAATCTTTCTTTCTTGCCTTATTATCTTAAAATATATTTTGTTTATAATATCTTAATAATTAGCAATGTTAGTTTGTAATGTGTGTGCATATGAAGAAGGAAAGTAGATGATGGTGATATGAACCCATCCATCCTCCTAGAAATACTATTTCTTATATTTTTTCTTCTTTCCTATGTTTTTTTTTTTTTTTTTTTTTTATTCCTCTACTGCTTCTCTTGCCACACCTCCCTGGGGAACATTAAACTCTTCACAAAAAAAATCTACACAACATATATTCCAAAGAATCCCTCCTATAAGTCAAAATTCATATAAAGCATTGAAGGAAGCAGGAAGAAAAAGGAAAAAAATTCATTTCTTTTTGTATTTTTTTTAACATTTTGTTGAAATATTTTTTCTTACTTTTCAAGTTGAATGGACGAACAGACTGATATGAAAGAGAGCAAAAGATTTCATACATCGTTCATTCTGTTAGCTTGTAAACAAAATGCAGTTTAAAAATAATAAAAAAAAAGGCAGACATTTTTTTCAAAAATGATAATTCATTATAAATATTTGGAAGCAATTTTCTTATTCATCATTATTTTTTTTAACAGAATTATAATTGTCATTATTATTTTTTACCATTATCCAGATGTTTCTTAATATTTTTTCACCTATTTTCCATTAATTATCTTTCCAAAATTTGTTTTCACTTGTGGCTCTCATTTTTCCTATTAACCCTTCAACCACCAGCAGCAGCAGTAGTCACATATTCTCACATGAAATGTCTTCTAACAAACATCTCCTCTCCAACAACTGCTATGGCTTGGTAACATGATTTTCCATTAAAGAAAATTGATTTTTAAAGCTGGATTCAAAGGCCTAAATTCAACTGCATAGCCTTTTGGCAATTATTTAGTGCATATATCTCTGCAGGATAGATAACATAATGGTTTGCATTTCATTTATGAAGGGCAATTAAAAAATACTTTGATAAAATATTCATTTTTTAACATGATATATAGTTTAAGTTCAACAAAAAATCTTTCAAGTAACTGTTTTCTGATCAGTTGTGGTCATTTAAATCACTTCTTCCTTCTTAGTTTGGTTCATTTGCAAATAGGCAGAATTTTACATTACAGTACTGAAGTGTTTTTGTCTTTCTGGGAATTACAAATCAACTTTTTGGTAGTTCTGTTTTAACAAATCAATATAAAAAGAAATTTAAATGTAAATTTTCTTTTGGTATATACAGTCCAGATCTATTTTATGAGCAAATTGAAAAGAGAATAAGAAACTTTTTTTGTCTCTTGATAATTGTATGTAGCCAGTTGAAACATTATAATAAGAATTTATTGTAGCCATTATGAGATTGTTCTTTCCTTCAAAATTGCTCAGGAATGGGTGTAATTTTGATTTTCATTTATATAAACTCTTCTAAATCACAAATACTTTTATGATAAAATTGAAAGAAAAAAATAAAAAATAAAAGAAAATGCATTTTTTTATCCTTTGAAAGTGAATTAGTCATTAAATAATCCATTGCTGCCATGTCATTATGCCTGAAGATGTACTAAACTGTATATCTGCAGCATTTGAGATGAGAGAGAGAAAAGAGAGCTATTGTCACCAAACCATTTGTGATTACTTTGGTGTTACCTCCTCTCTTTATCAATGTCTTCTACCTCTTTCATGTCACACAGTGCTTGCCAACAACTCTCTCCTCATGTAGAGCTGCTAATTGATATTAGCCCCAGCCTCTTCAGGCTTGACCAACTGCTTTGTAGCCAGCTATTTTAACTGGATGAAACTCTTATCTATTTTGCTTGCATTGCCCTTATTTTTTTTAGTACTTTATTTTAATTTTTATGATAATGATTAAAATACATTTTAATACAACACTTACAAATAAAAATGACAACTTAAAATCAACATTTTAAATACAGCTTCTGCTGCTGGGGGTAAATATAAAAGATATTGACACATTGGATTTATAGGATGCCATTTATTTATTTTTTATATTTATATTTTTCCTTGTTTGAATTTACCTTTCTTGGATATATTTTCCATCTGTCTATGCCAAACTAGTCCCTATACTGTTAGCAACATTCTACTGAAAAAAAATGAAGTTCCCAAATATTTCAACTGACTAAAAAAACAAATAGAAAAGATTATAAAAGAAAGAAAATGAAAACAATCAACTCCTTAAAGCCAACAACTGACTGATTCTTTGGTCAGATCCTACCTATGTTTGTGTGTCACCTCCAAAATGTTGTCAAGGGTCACTTGTGTATATAAGACTTTTGTAAATATCAGTGTGACAGTTCATTGTTAATGTTACTCCAGCTTTGGATTTTTTTAAGAAAAAGAAAAGAAAATTAATTGGGGTACATCACAATTTGCTTAATCTACTGATTTGGTTGGTGTTAGCTGTGTTCTGATTTTGTGCAAGCTACAGATAAAAAAAAACCCAAAAAAAAACAAAACAAAACAATAAAAAACAAAAAACAAAAAAAAAACAAAAAAAACAGACAACCCCCTACAAATTCAGATGACCTGTCTCCTCTTGATTGGTACCAGAAACCAGGACATGATCAGTCCATTGAGCTCCACCAAAATCCCATCTCCCATTCTAAAAAGATTGTCTCTTTTCAAAACATTGTTGTTCATCTTCACAATGGATTCATAACAATTTCTTCCCATTTATTTGAATTTGGTCATCAGTTTTATTAGATATTTACAAATAAAACCAAAATTTGGAAGAAAAAAAAACATTTGCTACAAAATCATTCATTTTATTTATTTAGGTGTGGAAGAAGTTTTCTTGCCAAGAACTAGTCGGATGATATATGTTGAGAAAAATTACCAGCAAATTTGTGGAGCAGGATCAGGTATTAATTTTGCATTTTAGAACAGATTTATTTTCTTCAAACTAATTTCACATAATACAACCTCATTTTATAATCTGATTTCATCTTACATCAAAGAAAGATTCATTCTTATGGAATGTTTGACAAGTCCTTTTTATCCCAGTTAGTATTGGCTTTCAACTTCCAAAGGCTTTTTCAGACAATCATAATGCCAAAAAAAATGAAAGTAGTTGAAAATTATTCAAAATTTAAGCAGGAAACAAAACTATACTCATGGAATTGAAGTGAAATCTCTTAAAATATGTCAACTTTAAAAAAATATATATAAAACAGACATTCATATTATACTATTTGATTTGTGATATTCATGTTACCCAATGAATTTCTCTTTATAAAAATCTTAAGTCTAGCTTAAGGACAGTGGCACTTCTCATAGTCATCTTAATGCATACTGCAATTTTCATTCTTATTTTTAAGTCTTTGAGGGTCAGGGCTGGTCAAGGTTGCAAGCAACATCAACTCTTATTTGGCACAATGTGGTATCATTTTTTTTTCTTAAGCATTCATTATTATGCTGCATGGAAGTCATAACACAAGAAAGAAAGCTGTGATTACAGCACCTGTTATCAGAATTTGAATCCTATTGCTTAATTTTGATTGGCTGAAATATTTCTATATGATTTTAATCAACATTTTCTATTTTCAAGGCAGGTTATATGAATTATTATTTAAAAAAATAAAAACTCCAATCAAACTGCTACATTAACAAAACTTTTTGCAATAACTATTTTGTCCAAATTGTTGATATTATTAAACATTGGTTTTAATAAGAATATCAGTGGATTATCTTTATTGCTGGTTAATTTTTTTAAAAAAAGGGGGACAAGCAGTAAATGGATGTAAATTGAATACAAGAATTACTTTCAAGCAATTAGTATTTACAAATGATTTTTTCATCCCATTTCATTCTCTTAGAAATATTTTATTTAACATCTTGCTCTGTTTTGTTGGATTTCTTCTCTATTCTTGGCTGTATTTGTCATGTCTGTCTGTTTATGTATCTGTCTGTCTGTCTGTCATTCTCTTGTTAAAAAATAAAAATAAAATAATAAATAAAAAGCAAAAATTAAAAAAAATGTTCTGGATTGTAGTGAGGTGTGAGTGTGTGTCAAATCAGCAAATGCACAAGTCCATCTAAAAATATTTTGTGTCTGTAGGCTTGCTCCTCAACAACCACAAATAAAAGAAATAAATCACACATGTATGCACACACATACACACCATGTAAGGGAGACAACCTAGGTTGTATCTGGAACCTTTCAACTCATTTTGGTAGGGGACCAGGTCAGATACAAAAAACTTCTCAAAGAAAGGCTGCATGCTTTTCTTCTTTCATTGAATAAAGAAAATATAAAACTTGTATTTTGTATTTTCAAAGATTTTTTTAAGCATTTATTTGTATAAAGAGGTGTCAGTACAACTGTTGAGATTTTATCATTGCTGGTTCTGTTTTTTCTTTCTCATCTGTCTACTCACTCCAGTCCTTTCTTTCTTTCTAAATAGGCCAGTTTCCAGGAATGTCACTGTTGAGTTGGTTGTTTCTAAATAAAGTTAGTGCCCAAAATTCTTGATCATTAATTGGTAAAAATAATTGAAAGCAACAGTAAGAAATGGCATATGTCAAATGTAAAGCAAATTGAAGAAAAGTTGTCAGTGAAAGTAAAAATGCATACATCTAATTTTGTGTAACTCAAGCTATATAAATGTGAGAATATTTGCTAGTGTTAGTTCACGGTAGAACTGATCAAATAGCCAAGGTCTGCGGTGCTATTGTATGCAAATATTCTAGGTTTGTAATAAAAACATGTAGATTAGGTAAAAATACAGTTTTTCGACATTGATTAAAGAGGAATTGTTGATATGTAGATAAGGAGAAATTTTTTAGTCTGTTTTTCATAATACTTTATACTCCTTTCCTTTTAGCTTTAATCTGACCTGGCAACATATATAGTTCATGTAATGTAGTCTTTCAGATAACTGGGGCGGGGGTTCTAACTTTTTAATATATCTAATTCCACCACTTATTGAGACATCAGTAGGTGCACTAAGGCTCTGTTGTTGGGCTGCAGTCTCTGACTTACAGACTGATCTGTGTCATCCCAATGGTTCTGTAGAATGATCCAAATCTTGATCCTTACTTCTTCAATGAGTTATCCAAATTAAACTGAAACTCAGGAAATGGTGTTGTCTTCATTTATTTGGTATAGGTTTTATTTGTTTTTCCAGAGTCCAACTGAATCAAATAAGAAAAGGGACCAGTTTTAATGATGACCATCCCCTATAACCATTTTGATAATACAGAACCACTTTGAAATTCTCTGGCAGAACTCGCTTTGTCATGATTGTTGTTTTTTGTTTTTTTTTTCATTCTCTGTTTTCTCCTCGTGTTCATGAACTGATGCTTTGTGATGAATCACCAAGCCCCAAATATTTTTTATTTTCCTGTTCATCCTGTAATCATTTGTGAGCTGTAGGACAACAAGAATCAACTCAACTTTAAATACAATGAACCTCTCTTTTGACTGCTCTACATTCTTTCCTTGAAGATAGGCACAAACCTTCCTGCTTAATCTATTAGAAGAAGGATGCTTAGGAGCTGGGGTCACATCTTTTATTCCATTTCTAGATATAAAAATCTCAAATTACTAACAAAAGCAGCAGTGGTTAGGGTTAGTTTGATCAAGGTATTCCAGCTGCATAATGTAACATCTTTTGCTGCTGCCTACATCCAGTGGTGTAACCAAGCTTAGTAGTCCAGTCCTCGGGGTCTTAGTGGTCTGGTCCTCAAGGTCTTAGTATGACACTTTTACCACAGGCTTATTCTGCACTGGTCGGTGCTGATGCTAGTCCAAGCTGGTTGTTGGTCACTTGGATCCACACTGTCTCTACCCACATTGTGAACTTGATTTTGGACCAGTTGAAGATCGAAGGTCATAACCCTTCTTCCCACATCAATCTATCTAGTGACACTAGGCCTTGTCATGCAGGATCTCAGCCCAAAGTCTATGAGCTCCCCAGTCATCTGCTTATATGCACTTCAGCCCCAAATTATCTACCTTCCTTGGGAGTAGTCACAGGATTACTTTTTCCCTTAACTCCAACCTGCTTCACTTCACATCTCTCACTGCTACTCTGCACAGGTGAGGCTAAACTCTGTCTCTTCCTTCTCAATATTCTAACTCTGCCCACTTCTCAGGTCACATGACTGTCTTTGCGACAAATATAATTTTTAAAATGCATGGGAGAAAGAGTATGGTTTATTCTCCTCATTAATTTAAATTCTGACTCCTTTCGCACAAACCAGAACACCTTGGCATGACATGATTGATCTTCATAACCTAAACTCAAAGAAAATGGGTTCATTCTGTGTTTTAAGTTTCGTCACTGAAAATATAATCCTCATCTGCTTCTCTTTTCATTAATAATATGTTTTCCTAACTTCTCCAGAAAGAGATAAACTTATTTCCCAGTCTGTTTTCGTCAATGAAAAAGCCGGTCGCCATCTCAGTGGAGACACAGGCTACCTGTTATGACGGATTGATTTTCTTAATCTTTGCAGTGGGTACATTCTCTGTCTCCATTTCTCAATTTGTTTTCACTAATAAAAATATAATTCTCATCTGCTTTTCTGTTTGCCAGTCATGTGTTTTCCTAATTTCCCAAGAAAGAGATAAAATTGTTCCCCAAATCTGTTTTTGTCCACATACCAGACTCTTGATAGATAAGAAAAATAAACTTTAGGTGAGAAGAAATCCAGATGGTTCCATTCTCACTAAGCAAAATGTCTCCACTCTCTTTCTCTCTTCCAGCCTATATTTCATTTTGGGCTTAACCTTTTAATTTTCCTGCTTAGAATTAATGTCTAACTACCTCACCAACTCAGTGTCACATAATAGTTTCCTCTGACATTGGAACCGCCTTGATTTTGATAGGCAGCAACAAGCATCTTAGTTAATTTGAAGTCCTATTTTGTTTACTTTCATAATACACAAGTTGGTAAGTTTAAGCTGATAAGATTACAGCCCACCTCTGGATCATAGCTGATTTCAGGGATTGGGCCTCTCAAATCCATCTTCTATGATAGAGGACAACACTGGCCCAAGTTCATATGGAGAATCATCATAAGCAACAGTAAATTCCTTGTTTGGACCAAAATGAACAATTTGTAGAATGCAAATAACCCTTCACCTTTTTCCAGGTTAGTTCCTGCTGAGTGGTTTGCTTCTGTTTCACTTTCTTTCCATGCAACTGATGTAAAGGTGATAAAATATTGTAGATGTTAGGAAAGTAATAATTCAGTATTCTCAAAAATACTTGAAATTCTCTGATGTTAGTTGGGTATGAAACCTTTTTGATAGCCTTTGCATTAGACTGGTTAACTTAATTTTTTGACCTAAGTAAATCAATCAAAAACTCATATTTTTCACTTTTGATATGTACACACAAATTATCTAGCTTACTCAGTACTTTAAAGTTGATAAGTGGCCTTTACTGGTTGACTCTTTTAAGTGAATGTCATTAATCCTAACGATGATATTTGGAATGCTTTGTAAAATATTTTCCATTCTCCTTTGGAAAATTCCTGTTGTGGATTTTTAACTACAATATAAAAGATTATGCACAAATGGGTGTTGATATCGGTAAATTTATGGGATTTCTCATTCAGTAGTAACTGTGGATAGGTTTGATAGATCTAAATTGGTGTAAGATTCTCTCCATCCTAAAATTGCATAGACGTCTTCAGTATAGTGTGTCCAGTTTGATTACAGGATTGATAGTTATCGTGTATCTCCACAAATATGGATAGTTTTATCTGGCTTAAGGTTGGATACAATGCGTGTAGCACATTCTGAAAATTCCATTGATGAAATTGTCCCTTCTTATAGCCTTTCAAGTTTTTGTTCTCAGCATCTGTGGTCCTGTTGAGGTCTGTAATACTTTGGTTTGGCCTCTGAGTCTACATATAGTTTCACATATGTTCCCAGAACAGACATTCTGTTACTTTCACAGTCACTCTACCAAATCTTTTGTGGACAGAATGCACTCTAAAAATGTATTGTCTTATGACAATTTTAGGTGTTGTTGATGGATTTCCTTCTACCACAACAAGTGGACAGTCAGCTCGATACTTCCCTAACTGGACAATCACTTGAATTTGACCTTTCACTGGAATGTTATTTCCTCTATATGATTTTAGGCTTCAGAGAATTGCTTTGCTTAATTTGGTTCCATTTTTTGCAATCTCATAACCGAAACTGAGGCTCCTGTAACTATTTCTATGGACATAGTCTTATTATTAACGTCCAGGTAACAAGGGTTAATTTTTCTTACAATATAAAAGCCGTTCACTTAAATAAATTTAGACAGTGATTCTAAAATTTCATGAGAGACAGGAGCGTTTTTCGTTTCCTCCATGGTATTCTTTCTGGCTTTTAACTGAAAGCATTTCTTATAAATATGTCCATGGTTCTTTATAATTTAATGTAGCAAAACGGAATTTACACTTACTTTGGTTATTGGACTGTCACATCTATTACATTTATCCTCTTCTTCATCCTGTTGACACTCGTGGTTTAGACATTAAAAGGTTGTTTATATTTGATATATACTTTGTTGACCTTTGTCTTCCCTTTGCTTTGGATGCCCAGTAAATTCGATTCCACGCCTACAGCAGTATTAAAGCCTTCTTGAAATGTCATTGTATCCTTTTCAGGTGGCAATCCCCTTTGTATTTTGACCTGACGTCATTAATTCCAGCGACAGTTTTATATCTTAACATGTCGTCTAGAAAGACACTGAAAGGACAGTCTCCGATTAAGCAAAGATTTTCCGTAACAAAATCCGTTATGGATCACCCTAATACACCGCTTGGATGATTTCTAGTATAGAATTTCGATCTCTTTACGTTAACTGACTGTTTCAGTTTATTATCATTTTTATGCGATTCACCAATTCCTTGTCCGTCTTGCCACCCGACTTGGGACAAAAAGACTCGACAGAAGAACGAATGCTTATTTGTTTCCATAGTCTTACTTCGGCTTTTTCGTATCCCATTCGCCTCAAAAAGTGACTTAGTCTTTCACTATACTGCTCCCATAACTTACTTGAACCGTCAAAGGCTCCCAAACGATCGTCCAATGCCATTTTGTTTATTATATCAACTCGTCTCTAGATGTGTAAACACGCAGATTAGGTAGAATATGGGCATTATTTACAAACATGAAGTACAGTGATTATAAAGGAATTGTGGGTCTATTGATAAGGGTCCACTTTAATTTCTACATTACAATGCTCTATTCTGTTGCCAATTTGTGTGGGGTATGATTTCATTTCAGTTGTGTATCTGACAAAAATCATTTGATTTCTGCAAATTAAATGAAAGAATGCTTTCTGCAAATTAAATGAAAGAATGCTTTAAGAATTAGTTATATCTAATATATAGAATTAAGATATATTTACGTTTGAAAAGTTGTCTAGCTGTAAGTTGGAAAAGTTACATTAAAAATCTCTAGTAGTAATGTTAAGGCTCAATACTGTAGTAATATTTAGTTTAATAATTAAATTGACAAGCATGTAAGAAGTATATTTTAAAAAATGCACAGAAATGCGTAATATGACCGTCAGAAATTTTTGGGTCGTATTAAATGACAGACCACGAAGTATAAAACGATTTTCAACTACTCGATCTTCGTTTGAATAAATTCAAAAACTTTCAGAAAACAAAAATACGAGACTTTGCAACAGGTCTTAAGTCAGTTAACCCTACCCAATCAAAAAAAAATCACAGCTCGTATACATAAATCAACGCTAAGAAATTCGCCTACCCCGGAGAGGAAAGCAAATTGAGTAGTGACGAAAAGATTCACTAACAACTGAAACAACATCCCAACTACTCGAATCCAATATTCTTCTACTTCATTACCTCCATAGAACTTATTAAGTTTCTGTAGAAGGTGTTTTCAAAGGTTCCCTAATGCTAAACCATACTTTATAACTAGACGTAAGTTTATTATCGGAATATGGTTTTACACTCTTCCGTGTATTTACAAAAGCTCCAGCTACTGATAGTATGGTAAATTTAATAGAAATATTAAAAACGTATATTTTGGCAAATTGTTTTCATCTCATCACTAAAAACCGAGACACATCTACCGATCGGGAAATCATATGATGATAATTGAAGTTAACTCTATTTTTAAAAAATGTCATTTTTTGGTATTTTGATATTGAACACGTTTTGTAATTAAGAGCAAGAAATTAAGCACAACAGCGGTAATTGCCGTTAAAATTCGATATAAGACTTTATAATGATGTTAGTAGTTATAGTTGCGATTAATATAGTCAGTAAAATTCCAATATTTGTGGCAAAATTTAAAACTAAGTTCCTTTTTACCTTTTTTTTTTTTTTAGTTACCTTCTTCGGACTGTTGTCCTCATCTTTATTGTCATATTCACGACGTTTCTGCCGTTGTACGCTCCGGCCTTCTTCAGGTGATATACGTTGGAATTTCGAACCGAACCCTTTATTTAGTTCATGAGGGTAGATCGTTCTAATTCCACATGCCATGCCTTATCTGGATATCTCGGTTTCAGTTATTTCCCTTTAGTAACACAACTCTCCAAGTTTTTGTTCACCTCTGTTGTGGCCAAGTGCTAAACTCACAACTCTTTGGGTCAAGTCACTTTAGAATTACTTCAACCAACATTTTTATCCATGTTTGGTATTTTTGATCGATAGGAATTATAAAAGAGCTAGTACGGTAGCGGGCAGATAAGATTTTGCACTTATTCAAGCCGTTCGAAGTTATTAAAAAAAATAAAAAGTAAAATTACGCCTAATTTTAAAAAAAAATCAATACTTCGAATGAGGGACAAAACCTGTCCCACATTAACTGATATATTTTGCAGACTGATTGGCAACCCTAATGATCATATACTTAATGTAGTATCTGAACAGAGTGAAACCTTATCCCGAAACATTCGTAAATAAAATTATTTCCAATGATAAATATATTAGAAACCATTTTTGTATTAAAAAAGAAACGCATTACATTAAATAAAATATATTTCTCTACAAAAGACGGCTAACTTGAAATGTGTATAAAATTTAATATACGTAAAAAAATAACAATACATATAAAAATATTCGATACATTTTTTCCGTTTAACCGTTACACGTAAGGTCACCTT
The DNA here is from genome assembly GCA_964036315.1 of Acanthosepion esculentum. Classification (NCBI taxonomy): domain Eukaryota; kingdom Metazoa; phylum Mollusca; class Cephalopoda; order Sepiida; family Sepiidae; genus Acanthosepion; species Acanthosepion esculentum. The sequence continues at coordinate 81,488,545 of OZ038513.1, forward strand.
GGACTGATTCCAATTTCAGCGGTCTTACAATGTCCGGATATAACCAACAAAATCTTGTCTACCACACTGACAATATCCAGTTGTCGATAATGACTGGGACATTATAAAATACTTAGGCAAAACACGAACGTCGGATGTTTTATTCACATTATTGATCCCGATGTAAACAGGCAGCCTTGTCTGTTTAATTTTAAAATTGTTTGGATGAATTTTTGCTGCCTAAGCACGCGTGCGCGCATGCACACACACACACGCACACACACACACACACAACAAAAAAACATGGCAGATTATATGTGAAAATACAAAAACAGAGGAAGAGGCGTAGAACAAGAATGCTTTTTTATTTAAATAATACATATAGGGAGACGACCGTAAGAGAACCAGAACTGGATGTTTTAATAATAGCGGAAATAATCTGAACACACGATACACAGATGACACTGTGTTGATGACAAACTCTGAAAGAATACTCTTTGATAAGGTAGTAAATGAAATAAAAAAAGGACTAACCATTAACTGTAAAAAGACAATGCATGATTGCCAGTAAGAGACATCACGAGGTGTGAGCTACGTATTGGGGGCATAATTTGCTATAGGATTGGAAAGAAATCGTTTATCAACACTCAGAATTTAAACATGACACTAAGATGTATACAGGTTACTCATGAAACTAAGACATGTTGTTGATCAAGTTCTAGTCCCGTATACATTTTCTGGAAGATCATTAAATGGTGTGGACATCATTACAGATGTACGATTATACATAAACTATGATGATGAAACTACAACAACAGATGAAATATTCGTGATGCTACGCGTGTTTTCAAGACACTACAGGAATTCGTATATTTAGCTTCCAAAAGTTGGCTAGTAAAAGAATTAAGCCAAATTGTCTGAGCAGAAATGTATTATCTCTCTATCAGGAAACAGAATCAAACATTTTGTGGAACCAGAATCAAACATCTTTTCACTGACAGGATGCCAAAATACAGTATCGATTATTTCTCACTATTCACAGAACGAGCCCATCTCTAACCTCGAAACAGCACCAGTGTCACTGGGAAGCTGAAGATCTTTGCCGGATGGGAATTCCCACTGATGTCGTTAGCGATGACGGAGGACAATTAGGTAGCACAGTCTTTAAAGATTTTGCAAAGGAAAATTGATTTGTATATATTTACTGCAAGACCGCATTTGCCCAGTTAGGCGGAAAGCAGTTGTAAAAGTAACAAAAAGACAAGATATTTATTTTGCGTTGATGGCATACCGTAGTACGCTTATTAAAGCGACAGGATTAATGAGAGTAATGGTTTAATCAAAGAGTGAAAGATACGACAACATAACAACGTCACTTAGCTAAATTAAAAGCGAAATGGTTGAACATGCAAGCACCCAAAACGAATCTACGGCTAGAGGATCCAATCAGTGTTTCAGGAATCGCAGTAGGTATTAATTTATCTCCTTTGATGAATACTGGTTAAGAGAGTGGAACGTGATATATCAAACCGCATAGAAGATTTCTTATCAAACCGCATAGATTTCTTATCAAACCGCATAGAAGATTTCTTATCAAACCGCATAGAAGATTTCTTATCAAACCGCATAGAAGATTTCTTATCAAACCGCATAGAAGATTTCTTATAACCTTCCCCGGATTAATAAACTTGTCAGAATTTCTTTTTCACTTACTCTGATTGCGCTTTCTTTTTCGACAAGATTTTAAAAATACGAATGTTTAATTTGTATAATAAATTAAATAATGTTGGCTTTTAAGGTGATGGTGATCATTGCAACATGTAGGGTATATAAGAAGGATTCAATTTTAGCTACCAAAAACTGTTTATTAACGTTGAGTAGATGAATATTCTTAAACGGATTCAGAATTATTGAATGAAAACTAAAGAAAATAATGTTCGATTACATAGGCTGGTTAATCGTATCCATGTATACCTGTCTGCTAAGTTGGCTAGCTAATCCCTGTTGCTCAGGCACATTTGTGTTTCTTTAACTCACACAGAGGTAATCTGTGGATTATACTGCAACTAGCCTGAGCGAACCATAGTTACAATTTTTGAGATAGAATGCATAGTATGACATGATCAAAAGAGCATTACATGCAAACACTCAGTCACTATGATTTATAGCTTTGTGCAAGCGCAACCATCGACGGCTTCCGAACAATTATAGGTCTACTCCTTTTCACTTACAAGGTTTGTATTTATCCATTGGTATTTTTCCAGGCAATGCCTGAATGGGTACTATACCTTTCCAGACAATTATGGCTCTCGTGACTACTAGCGTCTCTGTAATAGGGTACTAAATAAGTGCAAGGTCTCTATCCACCCCAACTCTTCAATCGATTTGAAGTGTTATCTTCTGCTGATAAAGCTGGATGTTTTGCCCGTAAATTCTCCTCAAACTCCCCCCTTGACCCATCTGGAGTATCCTTGTCTAACTTCCCACTTAAAAACAACTCTCAGTTGAGTGATATGCATCTAACCCCTTCCATGTTTTCTGCTATCATCTCTAACCCTGACAAAGCATGTGAACCTGATGGCATCCCTGTAATAGTCATCAAGAAGTGTGTTTCCGAACTAGCTCCTGTTCTCTCTAAACTGTATAATAAATGCCTCGCTGCCTCCTGTTTTTCTGCTTGCTGGAAGTCATCGTCTGTTGGTCCAGTTTTTAGAAAATTATGGTGAACCATCTGACCCATCCAACTATCGGCCTTTTAGCCTTCTGCCTCATTTTCGAAAACTCCCAGAGGCCGTAATCAATGCTGAATTGGTTCGTCATCTCTTGTCACGGCCTCTTCTCAGACAAGGAATACGGCTTTCGTTTCGCCAGATCAACTGCTGATGTGCTAACAATAATTACGAAAAGTGTCTATCATGCTTTAAATAAAAACGGTGAAGCCCAAGCTTCAGCATTGGACATCTCTTTGACGGGATCTGGCATTCAAGTCTTCTCTACAAGCGTAAAAGCTAGGGCATGTCCGACACGCCTTTGAGCTGATCCATTCGTTTCTATCAAATCGTGATATGAAAGTTGTCCTTAACGGCCACTCGTCTGCATTCTTTTTTACTAACGTCGGTGGCCTCCAGGGCTCCATCCTTGGTCCTACTCTGTTTTTAATCTTCATTAACGACCTCCCCGATAACATCAACTCTCAACTTGACATCTAAGCTGAAGACACTACTATTTACTCCTGCCTCGAAGGTAAGACTGATCAGTCAGACAAGGTCAAAATGGCAGCCGATGTCCAAAACGACTTCAAGACCATCGTTAACTGGAGCAAAAGATGATTTGTGATTATTTTATTGCTTCCAAAATTAAACTGCTCTCCATTAAACATCTGAGAGACCCCTCTATGCCTTCCATTACCATAGCTGATGTTATCTTCCAAGAAAGCGACTCAATGCGCCTTCTCGAGCTAACATTCTCAGCTGACATGAGGTGGAAAGAATACATTGAATCCATCGCTAAATCAGCTGCTAAGAAAGTCAGTTCACTGTATCGGGCGAGACAATTTTTCTCTCTGGAATTTATCCTGTATATCTATAAGTCTACCATTCGTCCATGCTTAGAAAATTGCTGTGATATATAGTCCAGTGCCCCTGCTTTTTTCATGGATCTCCTCGATAAGATCCAAAGAAGAATAAGTAATATTATTGGTCCTACTCTGGCGGCTCGGCTTCAGTCACTTGCCCACCGCTGTTAGGTTGGCTCTCTGTGACGTTTTTATAAATACTTTCTTGGTAAATGTTTAGATGAGTTTTTCGCTGTGGTACATAGACTGTATGAATTTAAGCGCAATACTAGAATTGCGGCGAGACCTCATCAATTTAAAGTTGAGCTGGCGAGATGTAACCATAACTTCTATGCTGACACCTTCTTATCCAGCACTTCTCGCTTGTGGAAATTCCTCTTGGCTTCATTCTTTTCAACGAATTTTAATTTGCTGTTCCTAATTCCTTCACACCCTGTAACAGCTTGCGTGTTAGTGGCTGTACAGCCTTGCTTGGGGTGATACCAATTAAAAAAAATTATTATCAAGAAGTCACATCCTTGACAAGTCAACCATGGTGAGTTTTGAACTCAGGTCTCGTGGTCATTCTAACACACACACACACACACACACACACACACACACACACACACACACACACACACACACACACACACACACGTGTTTGACGATTGCTGTATATATGAAAATTCGCGTTGCATCAAGCGGCGAGGAACAAATATAGAGTTATTCTTAGTATATATAATTTCTTCTTGTATGCATCAGCTATGGGATAAAGCCTACACCGAAATCGACCAATTCCAGTAGATTTTAGACAGTGTTCAATACCTAGTTTGTAGAGCAATATTCTTCAAATTATCGTAAAAAATATAACAAACTTTCTAAGCTAGCGCGGTTTATATATATATATATATATATATATATATATATATATATATATATATATATATATATATATGCGCATGAGGTAACGATATATGGGGAAAATGTATGATAAAGTTGAAAAAGTGCGGCTACATATGCACTCGAGTAAGGGATGGTGGGAATGTAATTTTTTTTATCTAGCCGATTTCATTTCGATTCTTTTTCATTCTTTTGGTAATAGAAATCCCACACTGTGATAATAGAAGTTCTGCTAGGAATGGTGAAATGTTGTAAGAGCCAGGGCGCAAATTTGCTGTAGATGACCTTGTGATCTAGACATTTTCGTCTTAATATATATATATATATATATATATATATATATATATATATATTGAACAATCAAAAATATTAAAAAATTAAAATTTTCAGACACACTGGGTTGTATATTAATAATTTTTTGTTTTATTATTTCAATTATGTTCCTCGACCCGACTAGTTTCGGCCAGCATGGCCATCATCCATCGTCAGGAGAAAAAAATTTCCTGCTTGTTAGTAACAGTGAAATACAGGAATAAATTATTCTGAAGAAAATGAACTTTATCTGTAGTTTTCATTTGTTCTTTTTCGTCGCCAATTTTGGTCAGCCTTGTGTTGGTCAAACGGCCTCTTTCAAGTTAATTTTAAAATATGGGCTGGGGAGATTCATGAGACATACAATTCCCTTTTTGGTCATTTTGACAGTTTTATTGGTTATTGCGAATGGGATGTGTGTGTTAAGTGTATGTTATTTTTTAGTTCTTTGGGAGTGTGTATGATGTGTGTAAGTGTATATATTATCATGGATGTGTGTATAAGTGTGAGACTTCATCACTTCTGTAAACATGTCTATCTTGTGTGGGTGAGAAATGTGGGTAGGGATTTATAGGGTTTCTATGTTGGACGAAGTGTTTTGCGACGCAAAAACCATTTATCTTCATGTTCCTCTAGAATTTTTCTCAGGTTATCATTTCTGTCTATTTCTATTTTTTCAGTTATAGTGAATTTTAAAATCATATTTTTCTAGGCGGAAATATTATTATACAGGTAATAATCTTTCGTGGGGAGCCGACTTGATCCAATTACGATAATTATTAATTTTGTAGTGAAAGGGCCATTCAGATTTTCCCGCATATTGTTTCTGGCATAGTGTGCATTCTAGGAGGTAAATTATGTTATGACTTCTACAGTTAGAATCGTGGTAGATTTTGAAAGCAGATTTAGTGACTGAGCTAGTGAATGAATTCGTGTGTCTAATGTGGTTACAACATAAGTTCCTTTTGTTGCTACATGGTTGGGAAAATCCTGTTGTTTTTATTTTTGGTCTACTACGGCTTACCTTATCATCTGAAATTTGGTTACTACCTAAAATTTCCTTAAGGTTCATATGTCTACGATATGCTAGAAGGCCGGGTTCCTCAAATAAAATTTTTAGGTCTGGTTTGAGATGTAGTTTTTCCCAGTGACTTTTGATTATTTATCAATCTAGATTATCTATCTTTTGATTATCTTTAAAGTCAAGCCCCAGATACGACAGTCTGTTTCATTCTTAAACACAATTATCAGGCCTGACGATTGCATTTAAGTTTGAAACAGACTGTCGCCTCTGGATGTTAACGTCAATGTTTACTGTTATATATTTGATATTTACATAAGCCCTATTCTTGTTATTGAGCACTGTAACCCATAAATACAGCATAGCGTAAAACTATTTTTATCATATATATATATATATATATATATATATATATATATATATATATATATATATATATATATATATAAGGTTTGTAGCATAAAACGGCGAACCAATCAATTTGCTGTTACATCTTAAAAAAGACGAAGGAAAAACGACAGAGAAAAGTAAAACGACAGAGATGAGAGCAAAGTAAATGATGCCAATAAGCAATGAAATTTGTTATCTGTTAGAAATTTTAGAATGTAACCTTCCTTTTAAATAAGGATTTAACAAAAGATGCATAGTCATTTCTGTTCACCGTTTGATATACAACAGTAAATATGCACTACAGTCCCTGATGTTTGTGAAATACTATAACGGACAAATAAAGCGAACTGTAATACTTGAAGTTTGACACTATTTAAACCCAGTGACTTTTTTGCTTGAAAATCTGAATATGACAATGAACAAAAAAAGATTAAAAAATTTATTTTTCTAATTGTAACTAACAATTATATTACTTTCATCTGATATACACTTTTTTTCACAAGCTGAACGAAACTACTTTTTCATCAAGGGAAGTCACTTTGGGCAAATAATTAAAAAGTCACGTCCCTTGAATTTAGCTTCTCAATTTTGAATATAAAGAATGAAGAATCGCTTGCGAAATAGTTTTGCTCACAATCACTCCGCAGGAAGCAACTATTTATAGGATTAGCATAAAAAGCATGATACAAATTAAATATGATCCATTCATGAATACATTAATCTTAACTAAATCATAAATCATGGGACATACTGATCTTACACACACACATATATTTTCATTACTTAACGTTATTTGCAGTGGATACTCGTATTTGAGTAGACGCTCCGTTTATTAAACAGGATATTTATTTATATTCGTCTAGGGCCTGAATATTTGACAAATCTTATTAGAGAAAAATATGAACTTTTCGGCAGGATTCGAACCTGTGTTTCTCTAGGGGAAAACGTTATTAGGCCTGACGTGCTTTGAACCAAGGCTACAGTGTGCGTCGATGACTAAGAAAAGTTGAATAGTGCCTTTAAACATAAATTTTTTTCTGACTCTTGATATAAACATATTCACTCAGTTTCGTATCCTAACGAAAACAAAGCAATTTGTAAAGAAAAGGATGAATTTTTTTAAAAAAATAATCCGATAGATTTTTATTTCTGTCGGATTAATAAAGAAAAATCCATCCCTTTCTTTACAAATTACTTTGGATTGCCTTCTCTGTTCTAATCTCTAAATTAGCTAGTCACAATTACTGACCCGATAAATTTTCCTTTCGCCAAAAATTCACATTTATATTTCTAACTCATACGACAATGAAGTCCTAACTAATCCCATATATACATTTTTAGGAGTTGGGAGAAGAATGACAGTAGCTTTTAAAATATGTTATGTGTATATATACAATAAACAAAATAATTACAAGAAAACAAGGAAAAAGTTTGTTAGTAACAGAAGTCCCCAATCTTAATGGTGGCAGAAATAAGAGTTAACTATCCGAAGATTTCAACATTTTATAAATAGAATCACACAAGCACGTACTCATTCAGACTCGATAACAAATGCAAGACACCGAAAGGACACCACACTTACATGAGAACTAAAATTTCTCATCTAATGAGGAAATTAAACTAAAAAAAGGTGGTAAAAATAAACGACCTGGTTAGCATGTATACTCTAACCAAGTTTAAGTTAAAGTACGAGATGCACTGTTATGAACAATTTAGTGGATCATGTCAAAACTTAATGTCTAGCTGATGTTCAGATGCCACTACAAAACAGCGTCTTTCACTAGACACAGACGTGCAACATTCACTCATTCGTCGAATTTCGATGAAGAGAGCCATTTTTTTTATGCTCTAATTTTAAGTAAGCCAATGTTTAAAGTGTAAAATCAGTTGAAATGGGATTTCTCATGGGGTGTCGTCCATCTCACAACTCTCATAACGTTCAATAAACACAAGAATACAGTGTTCATCCTTGCCAAGTGACGGTAATACACTGTGACAAACAGAACTGGCCGCAAGGACAAAGAACTTTCCACCCAGTATGTAGATGGTCTGCACAGCGGGCGTACGAGGCTGCAGTCAAAGAAAGTGTGTCCAATGGACTCATCTCTATCACTACATTTTGGCGTAACTGCTAGCTCTGTTAAACAGAACTTTTGCCGGCCCAAAGTGTACTTTTTAACACTAGCCAGATAAGTGATGCCTCGTCCTTGTTGAAACATTTCAACCACGTTTGACCAAAGCCATAGAGGTCGTCTATCAAATAATCTTGAACGACCCCCTCCCCACTGACGAGGACACGATGCAATGCTTTCCCCTGCAACGGATAATACACAGAGATACCTGTTTTCTTTCGCAAGTAATACTGCAGAATGACACGGCACTTTATTTCATGCATATATTCGCAAAGTCGGAAAACCGCATCTTCTTTCCAGAATTTGCCGTTATCGTCCTGATGCATGCACATTCGATCTAGGAACCTAATGCAGAGAGTATGTTGACGAATCAGCGCTCAGCATGTGTAGACTAACTTCAAACAAGTGGGGGCATAGTAGATCTCTCGACGCACATGGGGTGTGTGAACATCCTATAAGAGGTCGAACAAAAATACATCAGTGTACAGAAGTTGAGAAGTCGGTAAAAAAAAAACAAAAGAAAAAAAATGATTGGGTAGATGCGCAAAGCACAAACTTTTCCTTTTTCCTTTAAGGAAAGATTCCTCCGAAACCACAAACGAGCTGCAGCCTAAGCCTTCTTCAGATTGAGTTCGGGATCAAAACAGATGCCGAGTATCTTGAATTGCCCGTCCGCTCATATAACCATGCCGAGAAAATAGCTGGAAAGAAAAGCTCATGGATGTGATATCTTCATGGCTGTGTTTAATAAAACAGGTATTTTGTACGCAACATATATACACCGAGACGCTGATTATTGTCATCGAGTTTCACCCCGCGAGAATCCGATCTTAGGCATCGGATATTTACACTCGCTAATCAAAGACATTGTTAATTCTCTAAATTGAACATGGTCGAGAGTAAGAACATCAGCTGTCTGTCCCACTATTCAACGCTGACTCATCTTAGTTAACGGAATCATTCCAGGGGAAGGTAAACGTTCATCTTAAATCGACATGCACTCTGAAAAGAATTGTTTCAAATTGTTGATCTTTTCATCACTGATAATAGCCAGTGGTGGAGAGATGTTAAGAGCAGTGGTCACCTTCTCTACAA